>OV651813.1:48465942-49065942 GCA_927349885.1 Psylliodes chrysocephalus | reverse complement strand
ATTACTTTTTGAGATATGCTTGTCCAAAAATTATAAGGGGGTGCTATACTCACCTTAACGGAGTGGGGGAACTGGGCAGGGACCCGAACTCTGTGACAGGGACCGGATTTTGTTTATTAGCATCATAATGAACTATAAGATTTATTTAAAATATACATTTAATGAAATTTTGTATTGTGAAATAAAATTAACGTGATTTTTTAATATCAAACAGATGCCCCATTTCATGTAAACAGAAGACCTTTTATAGAATATTTCGTTAGCGTTTATTTACTACGGACTTTTCTGTAAGAGACTACAGTAAAATGTTGAAATAGAATATTGTTAATCGAGTAAGAAATGGTACTCATTGTCTAAAAGTATTATAAAAAAAGCATGTGCACAGGCGAATACTGCAAATCAAACCTTGTGAGTTGAAAATTATATTTTTTCTACGACTATCACATAATATTAAAAATTAGTCAAAATGAGAAAATGCTGTTTTGAATTATAACCTCAGAAAAAGATATATTAAAGCATGTTTCTTTAGGAATATTAATTAATATGAAGGATGAGTCACATAAAACTCTAGAAATGCATATGTCTGAAACCAGATAACATGTTAAAATTTAAACCTATTAAAAGTCATTTGGTCGCTAGGAGTGGGTGCTTATCGAAATAAATTGTTGATCATTAATAATAATCGATTATTTTCGATCAATCGATTATTTTCAAACAATCTATTTTTGTTCGTATTTCCTTTAAAATCGACTACTTGATTATCTTTAAAAATAAAAAATAATAGATTAATTTAAAAGCCAATTAACCAATAAATCAGTGTTTACAAAAAATAATAAACGAAATATCGTTTATTTTAAATAATCGATTATTTTTAAATAATCTATTTTTTTTTTCGTATTTCCATTGAAACAGATTATTCGATAATCTTTGCATAATCTGAAATAATCGATTAAGGGAAAATAACCAATTAATTAAGAAGCCGATTCTACGATAAATCGATTTTCCAAAAAAATTACTGAATTATCGATTATTTTCAAATAATCCTTTTGTTTTCATATTTCATTTAAAATTGATTATTAGATTATCTTAGAAAAATCGAAAATAATCGATTAATAAAAAGCTGATTGACCTATAAATCGATAATTCTAAAAAATAACCGAAATACCTATTATATAAAATAACCGATTATATTCGATCAATCGATTATTTTCATATAATCTATTTTTTCGCATTTCTTTTAAAACAAATTATTCAAATACCTTTGAAAAATTTAAAATAATCGATTAATCGAAAATATTCGGTCAATCGAAAATAACCGATAAAGCGAAAATAACCAATTAATTAAGAAGCCGATTCTACGATAAATCGATTTTCCAAAAAAAAAATATCTGAATAATTGATTATTTACAAATAATCATTTTCTTTTTTCATATTCCTTTTAAAATTGATTATTTAATTAAATAACCGAAATATCGATTATGTAATATAACCGATTATATTCGATAAATCGATTATTTTTGTAACCCCTATCGGTCGCATGCTTTTATCCGAGCATTTAGCTCCAAAATTTAGAGATTCGGATTTATTGATCCTGTTATCTTTGAAACCGCATTCGATTGTATAATAAATATTGCTAGAATTTAGATTTTTTTAGTAAACGAAGATTTTTTTTTTCGAGTTGTTTAGGGGTTTATAATGTAACATTTTACTAATAATATGACTAATTTCCGTAACTTTGGTATTTTTTTGCTTATACTAGGTCATATTGCGCGTTTTACTTTGTTTTAAGACTTAAGATTCAAATGTCACTTCCGATTTAACCGCAAATAAAATGGACCTTGAAATTTTAAGTAGGTGAACCTGTATTTTTTCTAATATTCTTGTAAAAATACCTAATAAAGGGCTAAAAACCACCTTTAGTAAATATTTTCTTATAAAACTACTTTTTAAACAAAATTTCGTTAGTAACGATGCCTATTTACTTCTTATTTAGATTAAATGTTTAAAATTTTACTCTTTTGTAAATTAATGCATTATGAAATCTTTTCTGAAATATTATGTATTTGATGTTTAATATTTATTGAAACCACTTAATGCGGATCTGAAGTACCTATTCAGCTCAAAGAATCATGGCGACTTTATGTCAAAACGTCAACAAATATTTACCGCTGAAAACGAATATATTTCTTATTTTTCATAACATTGACACTTATATTATTTGTATATACAGTTTTTCACCACATTGTGGCATTTTCAATTTGAAATTGAATAACTAAAACACTTTAACTTGCTAATAACACCAACAAATAATTCAAAAACGGCAGTCCATAAATGATTTACTCACACGGAGACAAGCATAGAATAGAAATTTTGGAGCAATTCGGGTGGCGTCGTGAACACAATTATTTTTAATTGGTGGGTTACTTAGGGTTGGAATAGACAACGTGCGCAATGTGCAATGTTACATCTCCGGTCTCTTTTAGACATGGGTAACGCAGCGATGCGTTGCGTTATTGCGTTAACGCAGTTGTATGCGTTACGAGCGTTGATACACCAGCTGTTACTGTATCAGCGCAACGCAATTTTCGATACTGAGTGGAAAGGATCGCGAGTTGTTGATGCGTCATGCGCCAGGCACTGATTCCGTTTTCCGTGACGAGTTGAGAATTTTAATTTAATTTTAATTGATGCAACTCGTAATGCAGGTTACCCAAAATCTATCAAGTAATTATGTTCTTAGCAACCAACATGTCACATCATTTGTAGGATTGTAGGTCCAATTTTATGAATTTTAACCTTGTACACTGTCAGTTTTTAGTTCTTCCCATTTTGATTGGCTACTAGTATACAAAAGTTATATCCTTTTTATATAAATTGGAATTATTGTATTCTTCGTAAAATCTGAACACAATGAAATAAAAAAAATGGGTGCATTACACTGTTATATTTTCGTTTATTTTTAAAAATATAATAAAAAAAAAAATTAGTAAAATACCCAATTGCGTTATTGTTATTGTCTTGAACACGGTTTGACCCTTATAAAAGGACAGCCCGCGCTGAATAACACCGGTATCATGCGATACACCGAAGTGCATCGACTTCATTCGGCGCAGGCAGTGGTGTGACGCAATAACGCAATTGCGTTAACGCAATGAGTTGGCGCAATAGAGTGCGCCGGAGTCAGTGTATCAACGCAAAGAATTTTAGTGCGTTACCCACAATATATCCCCTATAGTAATGTAACTGGGATTCAAGAAATGGCTTTGAGTTACGCTGCGGCCAGACACAGGTCTCATGGCGCTAGTATCGTTATTGACTTTTGACATCGGCACGTTCATTGGTTGACGACGAATTCAAAACAATCTGATCGGAGCGTTACTCACTCCCACTCCTTCTCTTTGTTTAGATACTTATAAAAGAAAGAGATACCAGTTAATAATTCCTATTTCGAATCATCTTTCATTCTTTAGGGTTGAGTTTTTATAAGTGAAGCGTGAAGTGTCAGTGTTGACAAGTGATAATTTTTTGATTTTTTTCTTCTACGAAATTTAATATTAATTTTGTTTCAGCGATATTTATTGTGATTTGTGTTGTATTAAGTGCTTTCTTATTTAATATGGGAAACAAAACGTACAACAAACTCAGAAAAAGAGGAATCAAGGAGGGATTGCTATCTATGGCTGTCATCCAAGGGTCTGCGCCCCAGATAATACTTTTCCAGTGGGAAAAGCCTTTAAAATTCAAGTAAAACAATTTTATGTTTCCGTTTTCCCTTCTTTTAATGTAGGTGCCAATTTTGAGGTAAGTTTGTAATAATTTTTCATATTTTTTCAGTTAATACCCTCTTAATATTATAATTTAACTATGATCTTATGCTTTCCTATGGACACGATTCAAGGAGGGAGTCCTATGGCTGTCATCCAAGCCTTAGATAATAGTTTTCCAGTGGCAACAGCCTTTAAAATTCAAGTATAATAATTTACTTTTTTCGAAGTAGATGTCCATTTAATCTAATTTTTTTTATTTCACTTATTGATTTTAGCATTTATATACTGTATCGGCTAATTAACACTTTCCAATACGCTTGGCTAGAATCGAAAAGAAAACTAAAGAGTTAGCGCATTAGTTCGATCAGGAAACGAATAATATGAATGTTGCCTTGTGTGCTGTGTAATATGAACAGGCACACGGTGTGATGCATCCCCACGTAGCCGGCTGGCTACGTTCATAGTATTCTATTCCTTCTCCCACTAATGCTAACTCTTTGTAGTTTTTACTTGGACATTAGCAAAACGTATTGTACAACATTCGATAGCTGTCACTGTATTATCACAAACATCTCTTAATAACTAAATGATTTCATTTAATAGTTTCTTTTTTTTTTCAGTAAAATGAATATGGCTAGAGTTATCTTCATCTTTAAAATATATTAAATAAGTTTTATAATTTTTCAAATAAAATACTTTATACAATTTTTTGTTTTTTTTTACCAGAGCCAATTTTTTTTCAGATCTAACCTCTAAAGGTAAAAAATAAGTGATTTAGGTAAAATTGAAAAGTATATTACATGTTCTTTTAAATGTGTTGTTAATCCAAATGCTGCTCTTATTGTAATAGCTAATAATAAAAGAATTAGTATTATTTTTAGCTATCAAAATAAAAATAGCGCCTGGATTTACAGCTCGTTTAATCGAACATGCAATATACTTCTCAATAGTTATTGCCGAATGAATATATTTAAAAATTCCCGCCATTCCGAGGCTGAAAATTTACAATTTTGGCGGGAAATTTAAATTTCGCCTTTAAATTATATTTGAATTTACCGCCATATCGAGTTAGTTGAGCGGCCAGACACAGACGCATTCTTGCGCTGCAAACTTAGTGCCAACTCTTTAACAAGTGAGATGCACTACTATAGGGGATATATTGTGGCGTTACCCATGTCTAGTCTCTTTTATCTAAGTGTAAACCTTCGATATAATCATGGAGGTAGAAGGTAGGGAGACGCTGTAACGTGGTCCAAGACAGGTTCACTTCCGCCATATTGCGTTCACAAATCCTTCAAACAGCTAATCGTGGTTTCAATCAACGTTTTTTTCTATTTTTATGTCGTTTGCAAACTAAATATATTGTACAAAACATTGGTTGCTTGTGCTTAACGTATTTTTAGCAACCTATTTTAGATAATTATATGAAGCAATTATCTGAAATAACATTCCACAACTAAATATACATTATAGTAAACAATGTGCAGGGCCGTATTTGAGATATTAATTATGCTTTGAGTGAGAGTGTTGTAACAATATTAGGGTTTTGTAAAGATGAATTAAAAATGAGAAAATGTGCTGCAGTTGGTGCAAAAATTAAAATTAAAATAATCAAAAATATTCTCTTTGTTATCTTAAACTCTAGAAATTTACTTCAGATTTATTACACAAAGGATTTGTCTTTAAAAAATTATGAAAGTATAGAAACGTTTTTAAATGACATGGATAAGTATATTAGTGCCTTAAAAACGTAATTTACAACACAGACTCACATTTACAGTTTTTACCAATATGCCAAATATATTAAGACCATTGTATTCGCTTACATAGAGGCCAAACAATAACTTCACCGGCCAGCAATTTCTGG
This sequence comes from Psylliodes chrysocephalus, assembly GCA_927349885.1. NCBI lineage: Eukaryota > Metazoa > Arthropoda > Insecta > Coleoptera > Chrysomelidae > Psylliodes > Psylliodes chrysocephalus. The sequence continues at coordinate 49,060,308 of OV651813.1, read as the reverse complement.
GGGGCTATTTTCAAACTCAAGAGAAAGTGATTTCTCTCAAGATTTTCATGATAAATGTCATACGTCATCGTATAAACAGTATTTTTAAAGCCAGTGAATTACAAGTGAATTTTAACCCCAAAAGCTGAGCTTGTGCGGGGAAAGGGACGACTAATAATATTATTTGCCGTGGCGCTCCGGGTCGACTTAAAGATGATTGATGGAGCCATTTGACTTACAGGTTAGGAAAACCCGGAAAACCTCATTTACCATCATCGAGACGGCAATGCATGGCGATTTTATAATCTGCATGTCATATCAACAGAAATTAAATTTCTATTAATACGGCACACATCAAATCCTATACCGAACTATGCAATTTAATTAAAAATCCACATGGTCCGGGGTGGGACTCGAAGCCCGTCTGTCTCTGACCATGAACTTGCCTATAAATGAATATAAGCGCATTAGACTGCTACACCACCGACCCGATATTTTGAATAGAAACAGCTATTTCTATTAACCCCATATTTACTAAAAAAGTAAGGTTAGATACAAAAACTATCAATACGAAAAAATGAAAAATCGATTTACAAATGTGAAACTAAATTCACTACTTAGACCCTTGTAGGAGAACTCTGAAGCATTTGAAACATCTTACCTGTTTTTTTTAGTAGCTCACCAACTAAAGTTTCTCCGTTTAAAAATATCTAACGGGCGTTTTAGACAAAAACTTAGTTTGACGCGACTCGCTAAATACCGCTAATGGCTACGTTGTCGACTCATCTGTCTTTTGTCTGAATTGAGACGGCCACATTTTCTTGAAGTTTTTTTCTCAATTTCGTTTCTATTCACCTTTAAGTTGCGATTCACCTCACTTTACGGTACGAAAGTAAACTTAATATATTGTGTAAAATTAGTTGCATTACAGAATATAATATGCGAGATATTTATTCATGGTATTTTACCACAATATATTATGTAAGATTACCATGTAAACAGTATTTAGATTATCAGATGTGTGTTTAATATATTTATCTAATGTATTTGGTAAAGTTTAGATAATAAATATTAAAAATTTATAGATATTTTTTTCAGTGTGCAATGGCGCCAGGCTACAGACTGGTTATGGTGAGGGGTTCGAAGGGTAAAAATGATTTATACGAATCATGTCGTGTGGATTTGTGTCATTCCAAAATCTCACAGTTTAAGTGTTAACATTTCTATTGAAGAAGAAAGTACTTTCGTCACTAAAACAAAACCTTTTTTGTATGGTCTGGCTGGCCAAGTTTAGTTGACACATTTTCACAGAATTCCAATCTTCCGTTGGGGTCATCATCTGAAAGTTGATGAACCATTTTTAATTTGCATGGGTGAAATTTGTTATTGGTCAAGATCCCATGTAGTCTTCGACTGATTTCACAGATTGATGCAGCTTGTTCTGTGGAAGATGGAGGGTTTACTACAATTTCTAATTTTAGTAGACCATATCATTTGGCATCATGCATAAACACTACCTGTTGTTTTATACTTAAAGAAGCTTCCTCAAATAAATCCTCAATATAGGTCGATCGGGGTACCTCCCATTAAAAATACGTCCGCTGCATGCTGCACTTTAAAAAATTATTAAGATAGCTGTTACGCTTTCAGCTAAAGCATTTACCATTTTGCTTATGTAGACACTTAATCATCTCCTTAAATCATAATTAAACTAAAAATTCAAGGTATAGACACCAATGCCCCGTGAAGTCAGTCATCTATGACTATTATCACCTATTACCTGTAGTAGAGAAGCACTGTATAAAATTAGCACTCTTACAAACCCAAACAATGATGAAATTTTGTTTGATCTATTTCAGAGTGTTGCCAGACGCCCCGCTTTTGGTGTGATTACCACGCTTTTCCTTGCTATCACGAGTCACGCCAAAGTACCCAAATGCACCACTTTGTAAATTCAAAGAAGAATGCAAGAATAATTGTTTAACCCGACAACGTTTTGAGTAGTCATTCAAATAAAATGCAGATGCGCCAAGATCAAGCACCGTGTATAATATTTAGAACGTTTTTTGTAATAGTCAATCTTTATCGAGAAACACCTTAACTTACATTTGGCCTTTTTTATAAATTCCTTATGAAAAGTATGTTAACAGTCGACGCATCGTTATTTCATTCGTTAATTTTTTCGTAGATATCTGATAATCGAAAAAGTTTTCTGAGGCCCAGTACAGAAAAATAAATCTTGAAAAAGAAGAATTAGTAAAGAAGGCTTGTGGTTCAATAAAAACATTTTTAATCCCAAATTACAAACTCCAAGAAATATGTTTAAATTGCAGAAGGAAGTCCTGAACCCAGAGAAACAAACCGTTAGCAAAGACGCCTCAGAAGAATTAAGTTCTGAAGATATTTTTCATGTTCCTTATAAAAATGCTGTTTATGAGCTGGTGGCCTTCCGTACTGTCTAACCAAATTAAGTTAACGTTAGTAGAGTTAATCCCTACCCAACTTACAGAAGCGGATGTAAACTTTCTTTTAAATAAAGATAACGGAGGTTTTTTATCTATTATAAAAAAAATAACTAGGGAAATAATTTCAAGAGTTTGACTAGATTACTCTAAATTAAAACATTGTGTATTTTGTTTTTCTTGCAAAGTATTTAAAAGTTTGTCTAGTGCATTTGTTTGGAAGGGATATAAGCCTAAAATTATGCTGTTATCATTTTTTACATTTTCTTAATTCAATTTAAATGAAAAATGCGATAAGCGCCTGTTGTTAAGCAAGAGAGTCCTAATTTTTTCTATAGAGAAAAGAGCGGAAATTTTTTTAGGTTGGTATAAAATTAGCCTAAAATTATGGCGTATTCAAAATTTAAAAAATTCAAAGGTGCTCTGCTAGCTTGATATTAAGCAGAGCACCTAATTTTTCTTATAAAGACAGGAGCGGAAAATGTTTTCTGTTGGAATAAAATTAGCCTAAAATGAGCCTTAAATTATAACATACGCAGAATGTGAAAAATCCAAAGGTGCTGTGCTAGCTTGATACGTATTTTAATTCGAAATGTTATGTTCGTCTAAAAAACAATGTTAGACTTTATTACTTAAGTAAGAATTAAATTGATATGTCAATAAGTACTAGATACTTAAGTAATAAAATTTAATTATTTAAAGTGCAATAAATTCATTTTAAGCTGATAGCATTTGTTTTATTTTGGGCAAGTGATTTTAAAATTCATGTTCATCGCGCGACTGCATTTTGTAAAATTACTTTTTAATTCAGGATAAAATCAAAAAATAGTATATTGTTTCACGAGTGACGAAAATGATTTTCGACGAGTAAAACACTATACTTTTTCTACGAACTCTATTATGTCATGTAGGTACCTACTAAAATGAAAAAAAAAACAAACGTTAGCAAATGCTTTATTTTGTGTTAGGAATAACAAAAAATTAACCAACAATTAAATATTTCAGAAATATTATTTAATATTGAAATATTGGTTTATTGTTATATTTGAACAATTGTTCAAAATTATGGGGGTATCACACTCAAGCTTTTTATTTATTGAGGTAGATGCCGACATATTTGTTCTACTGTTAAATGTCATTTCAGATGATGATGCGCCATAATCGGATGAACTAGTAGTTTCCTTATTTTGTACAGATTGTAAAATTTTGGTTTGTATTTGGTTTTTACTGTTCGTGCATTCATCAACATATCCTTCCGCAACACTACTAGATTTCCAACCACCGTGCTTTTTTAACAGAAGCAAGTCACCTCCTGCATCCACTAATAGCGTTGCGGATGTTCTGCGGAAACAGTGCCCAGTGTAATCTTGAGGATTCGGAAGCGTTAAAAACTGAGCAATTTCGTTAGGAAATTTACTGATTTTATTAATTCCAACAACCTGTCTGCTACACTTTCCATTCTGATAGTTAATAAAGAATCTTGAATTAATTTGATCCATGTTTGCAGGACGTAGGCTCATATAATTTTTAGAAATATCATAAAAGGGTCCAGAAATATGAAAATAACGCGGAACTTTTGTTTTTGTATTACGGATTTTAACTAACAGAATACTTCCAGTATCCTTTACATCGCTTATTGTTAAATCTTTTAGTTCGTGGAAACGACAAGCGCCAGATAATCCAAAAACTAATGCTACCTACAAATATTAGTAGTTATGTATTAAGTATTTGTTAAAATAAAAATAATAATTCCGTTACCTTTGTTATTAAATTTTTATAGTCAGGTGCATTCTTTAGGAAAATCTTTATGTCTTCAGGCGAAAAAATTTTGGATTTTTGGCTTTTAAAACCATCAGATTTTCTTTTCAAAAGCGAACGTAACTTTGGATATTTACTAATATCGGCATCATTTTTAACAGAGAGTGTAGTTCTTAGTATCGAATAAATGGACCATAACGTCGACGGTTTAAAATTTGAACATATTTCTCCAAAGTATGCTAGTAGTACAGTTTCCGAAAATGATTTCACTTTATTTTTTTTTCTCTCCAGTCCAAAAATTTCTTCATATCTCTTTTTTGATTTGGCCGGTAATAAATCCGAAGAGGTTTCTTCAGCTTTAAAAATAATTTCTGGGGGAGTACAATCGCTTTCTGACTCATACATCATGAAAATGTGTTAAATTTAGGACGAACTGAAACTGACAGTTCTCAAAAGTGTTAAAACTTCAAATAAACAAATGAAAACCAGGAAACTAGATGTAGATTGGTTTAATTTGCACTATTTTTATACATTTTTATTTTATCTTTAATTCATTAAAGTTAATTGTCCTGTAATAAATATTCTAGATCCCTGAAGATGAATGTATTCACATTCGAAAGCTTGGAATAAACTTATAAGAGTACACATATCGTTTTGCTGCAAACCCAATAACTCAAGTTCATTTCCTAACGAGTCAGCAAAGACTTCTTTCTTGCGTATATATATATATATATATATATATATATATATATATATATATATATATATATATATATATATATATATATATATATATATATATATATATATATATATATATTCTAGGTTATTATGCTTCCAAGAAATATTGCGTTTAATGAAAGTTTCGTACCTGTTGATGCTTCAAAATATCCTCCTGTTGCTGTATTGTGGCACGAGGCTATCGCTAATCGGAAAAAGGAAGACATTGTAAGCACATTTTTTGCTTTTTTAAAAAAAATCAGGGTTTTAGAGGATGTTGTAATTTGGTTGGATAACTGTTCGGGCCAAAACAAAAATTGGTCCTTGTATATATTTTTTGTCAATGCTGTAACTCAGGTGAACTTAATGTCAAAACTACAACATTGAGGTATTTCGAGTCAGGCCATACTTTTATGGCAGCTGACTCATTTCATCATAGGGTAGAGTTGTCACTTAAGCGAAAAGGTAAGGTTTATGATTTTGTCGATTTTGTTGTTGCAGTTAGAAAGTCATCGCATAATACCGAAGTAATAGAGATGTCAGGTCACAATAAGTGGCGCAGTCAGTAGGATTTTCGTCGGAAAAATCCATCGTGGAAAATCCGTGAGTTTTAACTCTTTAACGAAAAACCGAATCCAGTTAAGACATTCCAGTTCCTTTGGGCTCCATAAAGGAAACCAGTGGACAACAGAAAAAGTACCAGCCTCAGAAGCAAAATACCGATGTGGTAAGTTTTAATTCATGTTAGACTCCTCTTCTCCTAGCGAATCCTTAAGCGAAATCGATAGTATAGAAGAGTTACATTATATCAATAATATATTAGATTCAACTAACGCAGATTCAGAGCTAATAAATAATTTTATTAATTTAATTATTGTTGAAAACATGGTCGTGCCGGTATTAGATATGAAAAATTTAACTGTTATTCCAACTTTTGACGGAAACGTTAATAAATTACATAGATTTATCAATATAACGGAATCAATTTTAAATCATTATTATGATAGGGAAAATCCCAATAATTTTCAAAATATTTTACTATTAAATGGTATTTTAAATAAGTTAGAAGGTAGAGCTGAACAAATAGTGGCAATTACCGGTGCCGATACTTGGCCTGATATAAAAAATGCATTAATCGAAAATTTTGGTGATTAAAGAGATGAAAATTGTTTAAATCAAGATTTAGTCAATATGAAGCAGGGAAATAACGAATCTCCTTATGAATTTCATAAAAGAATTATCGCTTTGCTTAATACAGTTTGCAATTACATTGATTTACATTGCCAAGGGGCCGAACGAGATTCAAAAAGATCATTTTTTACTAAACAGGGTTTAAAATCATTTTAAGCTGGGTTAAAAGACCCATTAGGTCCTATAATTCGTGCAATGAGACCGACAACTTTGCAACAGGCAATTAAATTTGTATGAGAGGAAAATAATGTTAAATATTATCAAAAAGGTCAAAATTATTCTAATTCAAATCAAACCGCTAGTAATATTTCCAGGAGACCAATAAATCCTATTAATAATAATTATAATCGTCCAAATTCATTTAGATTTCCCCAAAATTCTCGAGATCATTATCAGAATTATTCACAACCCTTAATCTCATCTCAATTCCCCAGAGGGCCTATTCAAATTCAAAGGCATCCAAATCCTCCTCAACCTAGATTTCCAACAAATAATCAAGTTTTCGGAAAACCCCAAAATGTATGGAAACCAAATTCCAATTATGTCCAACCCAAAGCTACCCCTATGAGTACAACGACAAGAAATACTACACCCCAAGCTCGACATCAAGGTTATAATAAATTTCAAAATTTTAATCAGGAACGTAATTTTGTTTCTGAAGAATTATTTAATGCCGACATTTCCTCAATAAATGACGAAATAGTTGATTACTTTGAAATTGGGTGGCATCTCACAATACAACTTTCGTGTTAAACGATGTAGTAAGTTTAGCACGAACGAAATTTGCTGACGTATCCATAAAGGAGTGGGCTAACATATGTAGCCATGTCAAGAAGTATGAAGATGCTCAAATCGAAAAGGATCATTTATTGGACGCAGCCATGGATACCTTGAAATTTACTGTCAACACTGGTTCATCAGAGGAAAGCTTTACTGAAGATGATGAAAGTTCTGATAGTTTAGAAATAGAATTCTTAGATTCAGAATCGTCCGATGAGGCATCATAGTGTACATTTTTATTGTTATTTCTAATTTGTACCTTTCTCCTCTTATGTATTAAATGTCTATAACGTTAATTTAAGTATCTAGTAAAAGTAAACCAACAATTTTTAAAAATTATCCTTTTTTTTTGAAAACTTGCTTATGCTAATTTTTTATAAAGTACCTATTGCTACGTATTGTACTTTATTGTAGTTAACAAGTTTTCCAAAACTACATTTTATGACAAACTCACAATAATTTAAAATATACGCTGCCTAAGTTAGGTTGTTTAGTGGATCCAATTAAGTACATTTAGTAACCTGCATGTGTATTCTAAATTAAAAAAGCATAACAACTTACGTACCTATTGTACAAAGCAAATTAATTACCTTTCGAATTTTGATAATTACATGCATAAAAAAGTATTTCTATTTTTCCATTTATTTTTGTCCCCGCCACTGACAAACAAAGCCCGCCTATATGCGCAGATTAGTATGCAACCAACATTTGCTGTAACAAACTTAAATTTGTTCTACTCTACGTAGATGACGAATGTGAAAATTTTCGAAGAAATGCCTCGACGGATCAAATGACCCAATTGAACTAAACGTTTTCTCGGATGAAAAAGAATTACCTTACATAAAAATTTCAAATCCACCCCTTAAGCTTTTAATAGATTCAGGTGCTACAAAATCCATTTTAAGGCCTGAAATTGCATTTAAATTATATAAAGAAAACATTTTTAGAGAACCCTTTATTGTTTTATCTCTTCAACTCATCAAAATTGTGCAAACATTTCGATATTTCCAGAATTTAATCAAAATGGAATTTTAAAGTTTCACCTATTTAATTTTCATAATGTCTTTGACGGACTAATAGGTCTGGAGGATTTAAAATTGCTTAACGCTCAATTAGATTTTCTAAACTCAAAATTAATTACCCCCAACAAAATTATACCAATACATTATCTTGTAAATAAAAGAAAAACTAATTTTAAAAGAAGATTAGATCCTCATAGCAAAATTTTAGCAAAAAATTCAGTATCATAAACAAAAGATGATAATTTAATTTCAAAACAAATTGGTAATAATTGTGAGAATCCGTCCAGTCTTTCAAAAGCTGAAGATGGAATAGATTTTGTCGAAACTTGTAATATAACTGATTTCGAAATTCATAATAAAAGGAGTGAAGCAAATACTAACTCCGATGTCATCTCTCGAGTAGAAATAAATACTAATGAATTAACTGATTATTATATAGAAAATTTTATTGAATCAATATTAAATGAAAGACAAGACGAAGATAATTATTCGGTAATAGCTAATATGGGCGACGAGCAGTCAGAGCGCGAAAAAGACACTGACGAGCATGACGAAATTAATGACAACAATGAAAATGACAATGACGGCGAAACTAATCATACCAGTATTGAAGAACCTATTTTAGGAATGAACATTTCTGAAAAATGTATAAATTCATATGATCACCAAATATTTATTGATTTTGTCTTACATTATGCTGCTAAACCAAAAATAGAACAATTTTTCCCAAAAAAAAACGACTACATGTACAAATTGCAATAAATAATATAAAAGAAAGCACAATTAACTTGTTTAAAAATTATATCGATCCAAAATTTACTCATGCAGTATATTTTAAAAACGAAAATGCAAACGAAAATTATATATCCCTAATATTGGAAGTTTTGAGAGAAACTTTCAAAAATTCGGCTTATAAATTAATTCAATGTAAGACTCTATTAAGCGACATAACGAACAAAGACGAACAACACGAACTAATTAGAAATTTTCACGAAGGTAAAACAAACCATCGTGGAATACTGAAGACAGAGACAAGAATAAGACAGACATACTATTGGCCAAGTCAGAAAAATGACGTTGCCGAATTTATTAATTGTTGTGAAATTTGTCAATCTACAAAATATGATCGTAATCCTCCGAAACAAAAGTTAATGATAACCCCTACCCCTTCTAGACCATTTGAAATTATTTACATTGATGGATTCTCAGCACAAGGGCAAAAATATTTAACAATAATTGATACCTTTTTAAAATATGGGCAAGCGTACCCACTTGCAGCATTGACAGGGATAGAAATTATTAAAGGTCTTTTAATTTTCATGACACATCATGGTTCACCTAAACTTATTATAATGGACAATGGAAGTGAATTAAAAAACTCAATGCTTCAGGAATTTTTAGATGTTCATAAAATAAAAAGTCATTATGTTTCACCCAATAGTTCTCAGTCAAAAGGCGCAATCGAGCGTTTACATTCAACAATCATTGAACATTTAAGAATTATTAAAGCAAGAAATAATGGTAAAATTGACATTTTAAATGATATGCTTTATGCTATTTTCGGATATAATAATTCTATACACTCTGTGACTAAACAAAAACCAATTGACGTTATAAATGGTCATTTTGATTATAAAGATTTTTTCGATATAGACATTAATCAAAAATTAATTAACAATTACATTCAGGAACATAGGGAAACCACAACCGAAATTTACAAAAAATTAAATGAGAAACTAATCTCGCAAAAAGAAAAGACAATAGGATATCACAATAAAGATCGACATGAACCACTAACGTACAAACCTGACACTGACGTTTACAGAAAAATACAACGCAAGTCAGAAACAAGTTAAATCCAAAATTCTATAAAGATAAAGTTTTAGATAATGAAAGTATAAAAGTAAAAACTCATAAAAAGGCTTTATTACATAAGCAAATACTTAAAAGACCAAAAACTAACAAGACAAAACTTTTACAGGTCTGATCCTAATGATCCTGGTCCCTCTACAAGTAAGGCCTCAAGAGATACAATTGACGAACCTAATTAATAATCCTGGTATCCTTCCCTATCTTTTAGGCACAGCTAAAGTAAAATCAACGGTACATACATTTCTTCATTATTATGATTTAGCACCTATAAAAGATGAAATTGAAATTTTTAAATTTGCCTACAAAAATGTAACTGATGCCATTCAAGATAAGCTTAGCAGCCCTTATCATATAGAGTTAGAAAATTTTGATCGAGCACTTCTTTATCAATTAACATTAGCAGATAACAAATTAAATTCCCTAATGCCTCCTAGTAGAATAAAACGTGGTCTTATTGATGGTTTAGGTTCTATAATTAAGAGTATTTCTGGCAATTTAGATGCAAATGATGCATTTCACTATGATCAAGCCATTTCAGATCTTCAAAATAATGAATTGGAAATTGTACAAAAAGTAAATCAACAAATTTCACTTACAAAAGATATTATTCAAAATTTTAACAAAACAATATCTTTAATAAAAAGTAATCAAAAAGTAATATGTGCAGGAATAGAAAGAATTCGAACTGCTTTAAATCAATTTGTTTTTGAATTTAATGATTACTTACAAACTCGAAATATTTTAGATCAATTAAATTTAAGTTTAAGCATCATTATACAACTTTTAGGAGAAATAGAAAATTCTGTAACGTTTGCACGATTAGGAGTTTTACATCCTAGCATAATAAAACCAGAAGAGATAAAATCAGTTATAAAAACTGTTTTAAAGTACCAACTTCTTTTTACAAATTCAATCAACGATACTTACAAATAATACTATGAAATTCTAAAAATATATGCTTATTATTCTGATTCTAATATCGTTTTCGCTCTCCATTTTCCCATAGTTTTTCCTGAAAACTTTTCATACTATCACCTTTATTTAATTCCTACCCTAAATTCCACAACTATAATTCCTCGCAATACCTATCTGATGATGAACGAAACCTCTACCAATACACATCACTACCATGTATCAACCTGAAAACCAACTACTACTGTACTGATGATGACCTAGCCGATGGAATCGAAATAGAGGATTGCATATTTCAGTTGCTCCAATTGCAATCCAATACCAGGGGATGCCAGAGATCGCCAATCAAAGTATCAAGGAATGTTATCCAACAAATTGACGAATCACACTATATTGGTATTTTTGTGAATAAAACTAAAATCGAAACAAAATGTGGTAGGACTGATTTTACTATACTTCAAGGAAATTATTTAATTTTTTATACCGTACCAATGCCAAATTAAAATTGAAAACAAAATTTTTAACAATGAAAATTTTCTGTCAATGGGCCAACCCCTATTGCTACCAGAGATAACCATCCCGTACTCCAGAAATACAGAAGAAATAGCAGAAATTAATTTAAAAGATGAACCTCTTGATGAAATTCCTTTAATTCAAGCGAGACAGAATCAAATAAAACCAATAATATTGCACCACCTCTAAAACAATTATTCAGTAAATCCTTTAAATATTATAATGTATTTATTATTAGGAGCTGTCATAGTTTATGCCACCATTAAATTTATTAGAGATAAGAAAAACCAAATTTACCGACATCCCAAGTTAAAAAAGAAGAAGAAGCTATAGAAGAAAGTCAACCACTTGAAGCCCCCAATCCAATTCCAAGGGCATTTTTCACTCCGTAAAATATGCCAAGGTCCAAGGGAGTTACGAGTATGATCGATGACCCCATATACCTTTTACAGGAAAACGGTATCTAGTTGCTGGCAGTGTTAATGAACCTATGTGAACTCTGTGTGAATTGCTAACTCTATTTTTTTCTCATAGTAACATTTTAACAAAATAAAGTCAGTTTGATATCATAGCTTGTAACGATAACATTATCATTAAATATTAAATATAATTTATTTTGGGTTTTTATTCAAGCAATAGTAATAAAAATTCTTTTTAAAAACATTCCTCTCAACGAGAGACTTATAAGTCACGTTATCCTATAAAACTGGTTTTGATGGTCCAGTTATTGTCACTAATTTTTTAAAGGCCAATTGTCATAAAATGGGTATAAAAAAGCCTGGCTTTAAAAGAGAACCACGCGGTATAACATTTGAGAGGAAAAACATAATAATACAAAGACTTGGTCCAATAATCCCAGAAAATCGACTGAAATTCTGGGAAAGTATTCCAGTTAACAACAATCGAGAATCAATTGAAGACGATTAATTGTAAAACATGGAATACTTTCCCAAAATTTATTTAAACTACCTTCGTATTTTTCATGCAGAGTAACTAGAAAAACTATAAATTTTTAAGTTAGTTCTATTTGATATTTTTTATAGTTCAAATAAATATTATATAAATCACATTTTTTATTTTTATTTATAAATCTCTATAAATAAGTCAATTTTGTTAAAAAAGTTGTCAACAGAAAAATAATTCCAATAAGTCATCTAGTCACGTACGCGTCCCTGAATATACAGTAAGCATGAACAACGTTAGATGAAAAAGACGTATCTGTCAAAAGTACGTTTTTTCTACTTTGTGTTGTACTACATTTTAAAACATAAAAACAAATACAATTTTAATAGCTTCCATTAAATAAATGCATCACATTTTTGGAAAACTAGGATGGCCTAGAAAAAAATATAAAAATCGGTTTTTCTCACGTTCAAGTATTTAACAGATACGGCCATTTGCATTAACACGGTAGAATTGCAGTTCATATTTGGAGACTGGGCTATTATTATTTTTTAGAATTATAAATAAGTAATAATTCTGTCAAACTAATTGTCGGAATATTTTTTAGTTATTGAGATAGATTTAATTAAAAATAAGTGATTCTTGTGAAGAATCCATAAATAACAGCATTCCACAAGATATTCGTCTATATTTACAATTAAATGCTGTTTTAATAAAACTATCTAAAAGCATTCTAATTATCAGTATTAAAAAACATTTTGTTTGTTTCGTTAACACAGAGATAGCCGTACTAAATTCATATGCTTAAGATGCTGTGTACAAATCTAAATTAATTAAACAAATTTTTTAATTAATAGTTATTTCATGTTAATAACCTCTAAATTAGTTTTGTTACTGGGTAGTAGAAAAAATATATCGTAGTGGATTGTCCGTATTCACTCTTGTTGCACAAACTACTATGTTTACGGTAACACTTTTAACTCAAAAATTACTTTTTTTTTGAGGAAAATATTTGTTTTATTAAACTACTACTCTAAAATGTGAATAACTTATCATTTTCTATTCATTTTGAATTTACAGTTATGTTTAAATTATAGTTTTCTAAAAGTTGATATCTATATAGGTTTGAAACAAAATTCACTAAATATAAATATACCGCTGAAAATTGTGTATAGGTATCTGCTTTTGACTTAAATCGAAATAAAAAATTATTTTAAAGTGTATAACTTGGGCATTCTATTGATTGAAAAAAGAAGGTAGTCTAGACCTGGTACGGCAGCCATATTGATGATACACTTACGTCGACGTAACTTCTACTATAGATGAAACTTTTAGAATAAACGTTTAAAGAATTGCAGCATCTCCCTTAATATTCTATCACTATGATGGACTACCCTACTATTTCGGCTTAACTCAACGAATCGAAACATTGATTTTTTATACCTCAAAAAATATTTTGTGGTACTTACCAGAGCCATACATGCTGTATACCCCATTTTTGTGTAATTTTTTTATTAGTTAATTACCTATTTACAAGAACACTTTCAGTAATTTGTGAATTTGTAGGTACTATAAAAAAGAGAAAACTGATATTTTTCCGCTTGCAAATGTTGTAACATTTATTAAATAATTAAATGATGAAGAATTAATAACAACTTAGCATTGGATTTCCTAATAACTTCTTAAATTACAGCCATGGTTAATGATTTTTATTAATAATGATTGGTGAATTACTACAGGTACTAATCGTAAGTGCTTATTAACAATATTCAGTTATAATCATCTTAAACGGGATGGTGACGTTTCGCCCCCAGCGTTTTGGCCCCGTTAATATTTAGGGCGGCATAAAACTTGGCACATCGTAATCTTTTTATTCTAATGCATTTTAAATTATACTTTTATAACAGAATTAGTGAGTGAAAGAACAATACATATCCAAAATGACCATTTTGAGAAAAACAAAAAAAAAACAGTTTTTAAGGAGAACTATGGGTTATTCGGCCAAATTATGTATTGTGAAGTTATAGAATTTTTGTTAACCGATAATAATACATACATAAATTTAAAAATAAAATTATGCAAAAAATTATATTTGAAAAAATGACTTGCAGTTAGTTATACTGTTCTTTCACTCAATTTAAAAAAAATGCTTTAAATTTTTTGGTTATTATTTAACAAACTTATTTGTAATTTCTTAATCAGAATCTTCATTTTTGACTTTCTAAGAAATAATATATGGTAGTAAAACTCTAGAATTTCATCACTAAAGTAGAATAAAAGTATCTTTATATTGACTTCTTCTTTACGTTAATTGGGACAACTTCTGAGTATGCCTTTTCTAATGGCGAGCATAACGGTCTACCGGAGAGGTCTACCTGTGCAGGTGTGCCTGCGCAGGTCGGCTTCATGTCGTAGCGTGTATGTCTACATGTGCAGGCATACCTGTACAGACATACTGTAGCGTGTACGCCCGCCATATGGATAACTGCAGATTGGCATTAGGTTTGATCAGTCTAACGCGCCTCACACATAAAAGTGTGCGAGAGAAAACCGCCTATGAAGGCCTTGTAGTAACATATCCAGGAGTTTTACCAGTATATGTAAACTGGCTATACTGCGGAATGACAAAATTAGCTTTTTGTTCATCAGCTGATTTAGATGTTTCTTTATGAAATTGCGACCACCAGTTTTTGAAATCTGTGTCAAATTTGTTTACGATACGACATGGCTACTGAGTGAAAAAACAGTACATGTGCCGCCGTACTTGTACTGTTTTTTCACTCAGCCGAAAAATGAACAAACCCCCTTTGCTCGTATATGATGTTGGCCGGTGTATTATTCTTTCGCTGTGATAGGCCAATGAATTTTAAACAATTTGCCTATCTCAGTTAAAATTACCGTTTTTGGCACTTGTGTTGTTCTTTCACTCACCGATTCAACTACAAACTCGGCACAAAGTTGTAGGGGCGTTGGTTCATTTCGCCCGTTCCCGTTTCGTCCGTTGCACGAAAAATTCTCCTTTCGTCCGGTCGTTAAATTAAGATTATCAAGGGTACTTAAATATTCTCCTTCCGTCCGGTGATGTCAAGTATGTAGGTAGGTAGGTAGGTAAAAAGAATATAAATTTTCCTTCACACTTTATCCAGGCTTAGGACTGGCAATTTATAAAGTGAAATGTCTTAGCTTTCAAATATGAGCTTGTCTGAAAAAATATATACTACTACAACGAAATTCAATATATTAAAATCAAAATAAGGGTATAAAAAAGCACAGAAGAATAAAATCCCGAAAAAGAGAAAATAATTGTTATGATAATTAATATTAATGAACAAACTTGTATGTTAATACATGATTTCAATCAATTTTAACTAGTAAACTTAAACAGTACCGCTAATAATAAAAATAAACAAATAGGTTTACCAAATAATATCAAGGATTAATGAACAACCCTTTATAAGACAAGTTGAATCAATTTGACAATTAAAAGTTAAACAACACATCGGATTAAAGAAATGATAAATGTGTATCCAAAATTTGACAAAACAATACACCTAATTCAGAACAACATGTTAATTTAGAATAGAACACCCGATATGTGTTGCATAACTAATAATAAGGAAGAACAAAATAATGAAATTGGGTATGTATTTATAGCGAGGAGAGCAGATGTTATCTTTCCTTAGAGCCGTTTTCAGGTGGATAAATAGTTTAGGAGTTTTTTGGCAGACATTTTGAATTTTTGGATTATCTAAAAACTAAAATTGAAAGAATTAAAGTTAAATTCAACAAAATCATATTCAAAACTAATATAATCATTTTAAAATAAATTTGTTTATAAACAAATATCAAAAATAAGTGGTTAGTTGTAGTAATTCGTAATACAAGGTAGGAAATAGGTACCCGGTGTATCCGAAGAAAGAACTAGATTGGAATCTTCAAGGAATTCACATATGTCTAATGGGAAATTAGGTTCGAAAACATCCTGCATGGAGCTGGAGAAGTCACGTTCCAGAGTACAGATAAGTGGTGGCCTAAAATAAAGTTTTATACATAAATTGCCAACAAAGAAGGTACGTTCAATATTCATAAAGATTGCAACAATACTTACCAATTATATCGTAAATTCATATACAGACAACAAGAGAGTAATAAATGCAGTTGCATTTTTGTACAAACAATAACAAACGTGAAATAAAACTAAAATTTGTGGTTTGTCAAAGATTTAATAAAGTGCTACATCTAGTGAAATTTTTGAACATGATTTAATTTAGAGAATAGGGAACTTTTTAGTTGCAAAAGAGGTTAGTGTGCGAATTAATAGATGGCACGATTTGTCGTTTTAATTGCCTAATAAGTAGAATAGGTGTATTAGATAATAGGAGACAAATAAATTGGACCAATTTAATTGTAGTTGAAATTATGTACTATTTAAAAAAAAATAAGTTCAACTATTAATAATACTTAATATCTAGATATAAAGTATTTATTGTTTAAGGTTTTCTGTGAATTATTTACATATTTTGGTTGATTTAATTGAAAATAAATTGATGTTCCTATTTAAATTAAAAACAAATTTATTTCAAGAAAAATTATAAATTAGACAAAAAAAATTAAGGTACATTTTTATTAAGGTATTAAAAAATATTAAGGTAAAATAAAATTAAAAAAATATTTGTCATAATATAGAACACGATTTTGACAGAACCGCCCTTGAGATAAGAGAATATGTTTGCTTTAAAGACTGACTAGCTGGCTAAGAATATTAAGGTAAGTTAAAAGAATAAAATATCTTAAATAAATAATATAATTTCTTAATAAAGTAAATATAAAAAAAAATTATATATATCAAATAACAAAATAATTATAAAATAATAATAAAAAATAAAACCAACACAATACATATATACAAAGTTTTATGCAGCATGCTGACTTATCGTGGTTAGTTTATTAATATTTCACAATGTATGTCAATCGTCGCAGTGTTTCTGGCAAATCAATAGTTTCCTCAACATATTTGATGATAGTGTTCTCGATCCTCCTATCCAAATCACAATATTTTTTGAGCCTTTTTGGTGTTGTCAACATTAGCTCATATTGTTCAATAATTATCTTATAATGAATGTAGTCGTTATGTAGGATAGTAATTATCTCAAATATATTTGGATGGACTTTTTTGCATTTTTTGTTCAGTCTACTATGCCAAGCTTCAGCGACGTTTGTAGTTCGATGGCGACTGCAGAAGCACACCCAATATCTTTGAGAGTTTAACCACTCTTTAACAAAGTAATGATTAAATTTAATTATCTTTTCCATATTTAGAGAGTTTTCCATAATTGTCAACCAACCTTCGTCAATTTGGTGGGGAGGTAAATGTGCCAGAGTAGCGCACATTCTCAAATGCTGCCTTACGTCTTCCCTTTCTCTATAATCTACTGAAAGTCCAAGCTCTTGAATTTTCCTCCAGAGTGCTTAGTTGAAGTGAAAATTACAACCTTTAATTTTCACTTCAGGAAATATTTTTATAATTTCGTTAATGGCAGCTTTTTTAAAGTCCAGATGGAACTCTACTGGTTTAAAAGCAGACACTTTTTTTTTTAATTGTAAAAAGTCTTGTATATGTCTTTTCACTCTTATCCGGTAACAAGGCATATATAATCGGGACAACACAAGTTCTTTCCTCAGTACTTCCCATATCCATGTGAATAACATAAAGTTGTTGGAATACTGTGGGACAGCTTTTAAATGTCCCATCACCGAAAAAAACTTTTCCTTGCCTTAGTAATGGTTTGCCCTCATTTGCAAAGATTAAAATTCTATCTTCACTCTTGCAGTCAAAAAATAGAAATTTTTTATAATTTTCAGGAATTGTAATTTCCTTTCGGGTTTTTGGTAGTATTTCGATCCCTAAAGCTTTCTGTCGAGCAGAATACAATTTTTTCTTGACAGAATTGAATATGGACACTGTGGTAATACATTTTTTGTTACTTCTTCTTCTTCTTCTTCATAAATTTGTGTAACAGGACCGCATTCTTCGCGTGTTCTTTTTTTAGCATTAAAAATGCAAACTTGCACTTCATTCTGAGCTATGTCAGGTGCACAAATGGAATGCTCTTTACATTTTAAAAGTGTTCTCATATCATTATTCGTAGTTACTGAACCGGTACAACTTCTGTTCGAACAGCCCCACAAAATTTACGAATTTTTGTAAATCTCTTTCTTATTATATTTATGCCCCAAATATAAAATTACAGGCTTACCTCTCTTAGTAATAGTTTAATTTTGTTTTAATTATATTGCGATAGGGCCTTAGTCACTCCTATTTCCAAAATATATTACCAAAAAAATTTAAAATTTTGTGTGTTGATAGATTTTCAGATTAACGTAAAATTCAAGCAACTACCTATAATTGTATTATTCGCATTCCTACCTTTGTAAACAATTATAGACTTGAAAAAATTAAATTATCCAGTCTTATTAATAAAATTATGTCTAGCGGACGAAACGATAACTCATTAAATAGGGTTTTACTCTACCGGACGAATCGAGCATAAAAAGGGTCAAAAGAGGTTTAATTTTATTAGCGGACGAAACGGGAACGGACGAAACGAGCAAACACCGTTGTAGGTACCTAAGCCAGGATTAACTATTAATTGATACCTTTTTAATTGCTTGTCTAATTGTACCTATAACAGGTAATAATATAAGGACCCTTGTTTCGTATGTCAGTTTTCAAAGTCATTTCTAGTGTAAAGTTGATGGTCTATCTATTCATAATTTTAAAAAAGTGTTAAAATGACGAATAATTTTTCGGATTTAAGTGAAATATTCAGTCAACGAGGAAAACTTCACTTAGTTTACGAGAACTATAAGTTTAAAAAACAGAACAGAAAATTAGCTTCCGGGGAAACTAAGTGGAGGTGCATCGAAGATAAATGTAAAGCAATTTTTCATACTTTAGGTGAGTCAAAAAGTCGAGTTATAACAAACCTGAGTAAATCATAATCATGAACCAGAACTAACAAATGTGTTGCAAAGACAAGTTCCTTCCAAAATGATTAGAATGGAGATAGCTAATAATGATGTGTCTTTAAACAATTTGACAATACGTGATCTGCAATTTGCTAGAAGAAACATTTACACAGCACGTCGAAACTTGTTTCCAGCTTTGCCAAAAACACCTTCGGAGGTTCACAAAGCTTTGAAGGAACTCTAACCAAAATCCAACAGAAATTAAGTCTTCCTAATTGATGATGATTTATCCGAAAATTTAGTTATATTTACGTGTAAAAGTAATTTAAAGTTTTTATTTGAATCAAAAAGTATTTATATGGTCGGTACATTTTCTTACCGCACCAAATATTTTAACCCATTAACGCCGGTGTTTCTGAATTTTTGAAATTTAACTTTATAATACAATATTATTTGTCTAGATGATCTACCTAATAAAAAGTATGAGAAAAAAATTGTCGTACTATAACCGTTTACCAGATATTGACTGTTGCCACATGGCAACGCTAGGCGCTTGCACTACCTAGTTTTGTCGGGTATATAATATTTAATTTATATATTTATATATATATATATATATATATATATATATATATATATAATATATAATATATATATATATAATATAATATTTAATTTATATATATATATATATATATATATATATATATATATATATATATATATATATATATATATATATATATATATATATTTACATCATTCTATCATTTCGACGTCTTTTCATAAAACAGTAATCTGGCGTCACCTAGAAGGAGTAGGTTTTTCAAAAAACTAACCGTGTATATAAGTTCAGCGATTTTTTTGGAGCCCGGAGCTGTTGTCGAAATTTTCCTATCACATACTTTATGTATATTTGTATATTTCACTCTGAGGTGAATTTTGGCAACAGTACGAAATAACGTTCAATGTGGAAACATATTGGCAACATGCAACGTTGCCAGTTTTCAGAAATTATAAATACCATCATTTTGGCGACACGTCTTGCATATATACACATATGCCAAATGTACAATCAATTTGAACTCAATATACATAATAATTTTAATGAAAAGTTCAAGAAATTATTTAAAGATTATTAGCACAAAAATATATATAAGTAATGATTTTTTAAGGTTATTTACTATCATTTGGACGTCATCATTTATGAGTATGCATGCAATATACTATTGGAATTTACTAACATTATGACATCTAAAAAGCTTAATAGACAATTTGGCTTCTTTTTTATTTATATATTGCCTTAAATAATATGACGTTAAAATGTTATAAAATACATTATATTATAAAGTATAAAGAAACAACAGTTAAATTATTACCTACATACCATCATTTTGGCGACACGTCTTGCATATATTCACATATGCCAAATGTACAATCAATTTGAACTCAGTATACATAATAATTTTAATGAAAGATTTAAGAAATTATTTAAAGACTAATAGCACAAAAATATATATAAGTAATGATTTTTTAAGAATATTTAATATCATTTCGACGTCATCATTTATAAGTATGTATGTAATATACTATTAGAATTTACCAACATTTTGACATCTAAAAAGCTTAATAGACAATTTGGCATCTTTTTTTTATTTATATATTGCCTTAAATAATATGACGTTAAAATGTTATAAAATACATTATATTATAAAGTATAAAGAAACAACAGTTACATTATTACCTACATTTTTAACTACGTACTATTTTATTTACGAAAATGGTGGTAGAATGGTAAATAAATATTAGGAAAGCCAGCTAGTTCTTAGTTCAGTTTAGTTTTTCTGTTAAAGTGGAGACGTCGCGCGTTGTTGTGTTATGCATTGCAAATTTTACAGAAAAATCTTTAAAATAAATAATTCGAGAGACGCTAAAATGGTGACTCCCACCTTATCGAGACTGAGTACCACAAGAGTAAACCCGTAGCGTAAAAAAATCAAGAAAGATATAACTTGAAACGAAAGACCAAAAGCCGAGAGTAGTATTAAGACGTTAATTTTTTGGTTTGTGAAGCATTGACATTACTTAGGTAAAACCATGTGATGATTTTCACAAGCCTTAATTTTTAAAACCATTCTATATCGCCTTTTAATTAGGATTTACAAACTTGTTCGAGCAATTTATCCAATAATAATTGGCCCCTTTACCTCTTAAGCCTGCTCATGTAAAATGTTTGGGCTCCTTACTTCGCCTATTTTTTTAAAAATATTCGGTCCGTTTTAAATATGTCCATGTAAAATTATCTACACACTCATGGATATTAGCTTATCTACGCACAGACTACAAAACGAAAAAGTATGTCATTGCGTTTAACTGAACGAATATATTTCATATCCATTCTAGGTAGTGATAACGCTGCAAAAAAATTAAATCAACCAATCACAGTTCATATTTTAGACACCCAACTACTATTATTTTTATAATTTTAAATAAGGAGTAGGGTTGCAACTAGGGAAGGCGCAACCCCCCTTAGAAATCTCACCTTTTCAATCAGCAGCTGTTGTTTGACAGGTCGTTGGAGAATACTTGCAATGTATAGAATATTAGGAATCTTAGGAATGTTAGACGTTAGGAATCAATCGGGTTCTAAATTAGGAGCAATTATTTAAGAAAATCAAACCGTAAGTCAATCAGAACTTTCGTTCTAGAGCTATAGTGCTGGCATACATACGCGCAGACGACCAGACAAAAACTTTTTTTTTGCATTTTCGGATTCTATGTTTGGAAACGTAAAAATGTTTAAAAAAAATGGTAAGAAAATTTCCTCGTCTGCACGAATTTAATACTGAGGCCCCATAGGAAGGGCCTCAGTAATGGTTGAGATAGAAAAATATTTACTTGAAAATGACGAGAAACTGGAAGTAGAAGATATATGCTCGGACACGTCGAATGGTATTTTCAGTTGCGCATTTTTTTAACAAACATTTTTTATACAGGGTGTATCATGTAACAGTGACCAATACCAACTTTCCTATTTTAAATGCAACACCCTGTATAGTTTGCAATTTTTGGATTCTTTAGAAAATTCTAGACAAATTTTATGTACTATGTTCCATACCTGTTTCGGAAATGTTTTCCAATTTATTGCAAAAATTAAAATTAATAAAATAAATTTATTTGATTACAGAAATTCGTTACAGCACGCTCAAAAACTAATAAGTAATGCTGTTTATTTCTTGAAAATGTATCAAAAATAAACATCTCAATCTAGGAGAAATGCTAGCCGCGAACCTCTTGACAACATCCTAATCAGAAATTAAAAAAATGTCTTCTAATGTTACTCAATATCTCAAGAGTGACCGATTTAATCGCAAGCGTTATTTCGTCTTCCAAAGTTAGCTAGGTTTTAATATTTCCGAAACAGTTAGGTATAGGATATTATAGTACATTAAGTATGTCTAGAATTTTCTGAAGAATCCTAAAATTTAAAAATATACAGGGTGTTGCATTTAAAATAAGAAGGTTGGTATTGGCCAGTGGTACATAACACACCCTGCATAAAAAGTTTTTGTAAAAAAAATGCGCAACTAAAAATACCAATCGATGTGTCCGAGCATTTTTTAGAACACGCCCTTATTTATTTATTACCGAATTTATTCCATTTGGCTGTTCCACACCGTAGAAGAAATAAGGAAAGAAGATAAAAAAATATTCTGCTAAGTCCAGAACCATCCACAAATAGCAATATAAATTCAAGTAATGCTACAAAAAAACAAAAAAAAATGTATGGACAGACCAACACAAAAGAAAGTAAGTCATGAATTTCTTTCAAAAATATTCAGAATTAAAAACCTTCAAAAAAAATAAAATGTAATTAAATAAAAGTAAAATATCCCAACTTTTACTGTGTGTCCAATTAAGTCGAAACCATGTAAAATTAAATTTTTTTATTCTTAGTTTTATAAAAAAAAATCATTCTTTAAAAAAAGTTCTTCATGGTTCAAAACTTAAAATGCAACCAACAAATATAATTTTTTTTTGAAGCTTTATAGGTACGTGGTTTGTCAAAAAAATATGAATTTGCTGAAGAGTAAAGTATCTTAATTTTTGAGAAACCTCGTATATGACTAATAAAATTTGATATCTGATGATTGTATTTTAGGTTTATACCATGCTCGACTTTTTATGAAGATTAACTGTTTTTCCTATTTCTCATATGCCACCAACTATCTACATAAGTTGGCGTAATATGAAAAACTTTTTTATTATTAATATTAGAAAAAAAGTTATTCGTCATAAAAAGTCGAGCATGGCCTAAAATCTAAAACACAACATCAGATATCAAATTTTATTAGTCGTATACAAAGTTTGTCAAAAATAAAGGTACTTTACTCTTCAGCAAAATTCATATTTTTTGACAAACCTCGTATACAACGTAAAGAAAAATAATATCTGATGGTTGCATTTTAAGTTTTGGACCATGCAGAACTTTTTATAACGAAGGACTTTTTTAAAAAAAGTTTCCCATATGGTTTCAACTTAATTGGACACACTGTATAACAAAGAATGCAAAAAATAAAGGTATTTATTTAAAATAGATGCTCAAAAAAGCAATTTTTGTCGAGTTTCGATTAAACTTTCAAAAATTTGTTCGTTGTGTTTTTAATTTTCATTATTATTTGCATTTTCTGTCAATTTTAATAATTTTTATATTTTACTAATAAATAGTTTATTGTTTAATGTTTTCAGCTTTAAAAAAAATATAATTAATTTAATTTTATTTTAATAAATTTGTCCAAATATAAAAAATCCTATTTAACTGTAGTACCTTACTAAATAAAAACAAAAATTATTTCAATAAAATATTGATTTAAACTACTTGCTCTGATATTATGTACTAGATATTTACTTTAAAAACCGCAAATAATTTCTTGTAATAAAATTTCTCGTTAATATTTTTTTTATGCTTAGGTGTATACACCTAATATGCCAGTCTCAGTTTGTGTTTGATTTTCATTTATGTGTGTTTTGTGTAGGCTTTGTTACTGTTTCCCAGCGCCAATTTAGGAAGAGTACTGTTAATTAGAACCCAACAGTGAATGGCCGGAGTGGGGAATCCTACCTGGATATCAAAATTATTTTTAAATAATTAAAGTTTGTAAAAGAATCCCGGTTGACGGTGAGATTCGAACTGCGGACTCTTGGATTCGCAAGCCCAAACTCTAGCTCTGAGCCACCCACCCCCTAAAGATTTATTTAATAGAGAAAGAAACATCAAAAAAAAATTCTTTATTCACTTGTAACATAATTAACTAGCATTCTACAAAAACTTATATGTTTCATCAATCTTGTTTAAATTGTTGAGTGGTGAATGGCAATGATGAATAAAATTACGTGTACTTTAATTTCATTTAAATAATAGTTTGACGCCATAATGACAGTAAGTCATATTATTTATATACAAATATATATCTTGAGGCCGAAATGTTGTTTGGTAAAGATTACTAAGAAGAGAAATTAGAACTTCATCGTTCAAATATCAGTATACAACGTTGCCAAGTTTTCGATGCCAAAATGTTAGTAGACTGAAAGCTGGATATACATCTACAGTAGCGCCAATATGGAAAAACGCTGAACTAATTGTATATAAATTTTTCATTCTACCATCATTTTGGCACACACTAAAAGTGAAAATTACTCTAAACCAAACAGAGATAGGTAGGTAGTATTTTGACCTAACAATATGCAGTCACTTTCAGTTCGAATGCGATAGAAACGGTATATCTATCGCACTCTCAACAAAATTTATTAAGCAAAAACAAAGTGGCGTCGATATACGGACGCCACATCGTCTTGTGATGCCAAATTGTTGGAAAAAGCACAATGTATCGTTGCCAAAATGATAGAATGATGTATATATATATATATATATATATATATATATATATATATATATATATATATATATATTGCATATTATGACCAATCCAGTCGAGTCGCTTTATAAAGACAAAAAAACTACAATGGGTAGGATTGCCAGACGTCTCGCTTTTTGACTTGCCTGCACGCTTTTTATGCAAATTCCACGCTTTATAAAAGCTTCAGAGGAAGAATCGGATTTTTACAATAGACCGTTTGTGCGAAATTTAAGCGGAGGATCTTTTTTTTTTTTTTAGAAATGGTCACAGATAATGGACTCGATTATAATAAAAAATAAGTTTCCCTTTTTTGCGTTTTTTTTTTAGAAATTATTACAAATAATGGATTCGATTATATAAAAAATAAAAGGCCCTTTTTTTTTAAAAAAAATGTTCAGAAAAAAAGGACCAGATATAAAAATAAGCTGAGGACCTCTTTTTTTAGAAATGTTACTAAAAATGGATCTGATTTTATAAGAATGCTCTACCTACTCATTTTACGAAAAATAAGTCGAGGACCTTTTTTTCTTTTTTTTTTTTTAGAAATGGTGAGAAAATTTGGACCTGATCGTCACGGTTGCCACGCTTTTCACTTCCGGAAATGTGGAAACCCTAACAATGGCTAATTTACAGATTAACTAATAATAATATTAAAATAAATTAAACTTTGTGACTACATGAAAGCAATTATTTCAAGCATGTTACCGAATGTGAAATGGTATGAAACAATCTATGCACAAGCCTACATTGCATTTTGAGCATATTGTTCTCACAATTAATGTACATGTATTACGAGCATATCTTCTTTTCTTTTTATCTTCGGTGTGGTGCACCAAATTATCAATTCTGTCAAATCGAATATCATTGGATATTCGACTGTCAGCCTCTGATGATGGCGAGGCTGATGATCTTCCAGTTCTTCTTGACTGCACACGCATACCATATTTTTATAAATATGTATTGGCTACTTCTCTTTTAAAATCTAATTGGGATATTGTTGTTCTTCATAGATTTATTATACAACACCCAACTGTTTTGGAGGGCAACATCAAGCAACCACGTAAAAATAAGCCAGTATCATTTTTTCCACGTATGCCAATTCGGTAACAGGCCAAACTTTCATACATCTAATCAGTTCCACCCATAAATGAGTTGTACTTTGCTATTAATTTTGTCCTTAGAATTTGTACATTGCGCTTATACTTCTGTGAAAATCTTTTAACTTAACGCACAGGTTGGGTGCCGCATGAAGAAGAAATCATCGTCACTACTGCGTTATCCATCCGTCTAGCATACAATAGTCCATCTTGTCTTTCAATTGCTGTTTCAATATGACCACGTTCCTTTTTTTGAAATAAACTTTTAACGGTCAGTGGACATTCTTTAGGAATTCGGTTTTCACAAAATGTCCCTATAGCATTATAACCACGAAATTTTAAAAATGAAAAAAGTGCAGGTCCAGAAAACAGGTTATCCATTTCTTTTTGTAATTCATCTAATAGAATTAATGAGAGACTTGCTGTTTTTCCAAATAATTTTTCATAATCATCATTTGATTTCATAGTTTTTCCCTGATACAGTTCAAAATTTATCAAATATCCATCCTTAGTGTTCAAGCTCCACATCTTGTAAACGAATCTTATGGGTTTGCCCCGAATAAACTGTTTACAGTTGTGTCGTCCAAAGTATTTGATCATACTCTCATCATAAGCGAGATGTTCTGGTTCAAAATTTACGACAGTTTTTCTTCATCATTTCCATCAAAGCTTTGTCATTTGGATTCATTTTAGTATTATCATAAAAGTGTAAGAATCGACACATCTATAAAAAAAAACGATTTCTTGGCATAGACTGAGGTACAGCATAGTTTCTCATGTCATCATTAGAATCCCAGTAGTGACGCTTGGATGGTAAGTTATTATATCCACTTATGAATAAAATTGCAACAAATAACCATATTTTCTCTGCTGTAATATTCGGATCAGCACAATTGATAAATAATGCATACCGACGGGTTTCGTTTATCAAATGGTTAATAAATTCTTGGTCTATGAATTGTTCGAATATTTTAGTGATTGACATCTGTTCATATTTTGAATAATCAGGGATTGGAAAGACTAAAGCTTTTTCAGTGTCAAAATCTGCTCCGTTTATTCATAATGGTTGAAATGTCTTTTTTCTTCAAGCCTTCGGTTTATCCAGCTTTTCATTTTCTCAAATAAAACACTCTCCACCGTTGCGACATTTAGAAAATCTATATTATAGTTCACACCAATTCTTTCATTATTCGGCATTCGTATTTCAGCATTAGCTCTTAGTTGGAGAGGTGCAAGATTATCAATTACCCTATAAAAAAATCAAACAATCAAAAAGTACATTTACAAGTAATGTAAAACATACCCGCCTCGATCCTTTTCTCCAGAATCCTCGTCCGTCTCTACTTTGGTATCTGGAGGCTCAACAAATATATCACCGTCAATGTCGTCGTTATATACCATCTCGAGTGCTTCAGAAAGAGAAAAACCTCTCCTAGACAAACAAATAGAGAATATAAAAATGTAGGTATTACAAGCGCCTGGTGTTGCCATATGGCGCCTAGATTGACACATATATTTCTATGACATTTTTGAATTAAATATTTTGTT
This sequence comes from Psylliodes chrysocephalus, assembly GCA_927349885.1. Lineage (NCBI taxonomy): Eukaryota > Metazoa > Arthropoda > Insecta > Coleoptera > Chrysomelidae > Psylliodes > Psylliodes chrysocephalus. The sequence continues at coordinate 49,032,664 of OV651813.1, read as the reverse complement.
TTCATGCAAGAGCATCTTTGTTTATGTGTATGAAATACTTTTGCGATAGAAAAGTTTTATAAATATAGTCCACGTCTAGTATATAGTACTTACTTGAAGCGAATGTCCATTTTTTCACGTATCACAAAATAACGTCAGAAACAAATGCACTGTACAGCTCAACTACTCTGCATCGACTTGAACAGCTTCAGTGCTTACTGCACATCTCAGCAAGCCAACCGGCATAAATACCCCACCCCTGCACTATCTCATTTGCCGCAGATATTTTCTTTAAGAAGACAAGTGAGGTGGTTGCCATAATGTGGCAACACTAGGGGTTAATGTTAAACAAATGTTTACAATATATATACCGTTAGTTTTCTATTTATTAAAAGACACTAGTGAAAAAACATATAGGTTTTGCATATCAAAAATTAAAGAGTATTGTGATTATATAAAAATAAAATTTGTACCAGAAGAAATATTAGTGGATTTTGAGATATCTAATCATAATGCAGTGTTATAAATTTATCCAAATGCTAAAATTACTGGGTGTCAATTCCACTTAGCTCAAGCATGGCATAGAAAAAAATCAAAAATCTAGGTTTATCAAAAGAATACCAAGACAAAAATTCTGAGATTGGAAAGCGGCTCTATTATTATTTTGGTCTTTTATTTTTGGAACCAAAGGACGTTGACGATTTTGATTTTTTTGAGCTCTACGAAATTAAGCCAGAGGATGAGAGACTTGAAAATTTTTCTTATTACCTTCATGAAAATTATTTGACAGATAATTCGAAATTTCTACCACATATATGGGCTGATGCCTCTGCTGGATTAAATAAAACAACAAATGCTTGCGATCCTTCATTATTTATTTTTGTAGACGCACTTCTTAAAATACAAATTGAAATATATATTAAATGCAATAGTGTTAACGAAATTCACGAATTTAAAAATATAGTCACTAAGAAACGTCATAATTTTTTTAATTCTAAAATTATTGAATATAAAAATAATAAGTTGTCCAAACTACAATATGTTAAAATAATATCGCACTATTAATATGTTTGCAAATAATTAATTTGTTATATGTTCTTTTTATGTATCTATCTACTATGTATATTTTAAATTAATAAATTTTGTTTTAAATGTTAAATCAGTCTATTTCTTGCAAGCAGAGGGAGGTATTATTATTCATGTGCCGAGTCTAAACATTTTAAAAGGGAATCTTTTAATCTCGGTGCCGAGCTTGACTATTTTTATTTCTTATACCTGTGCCGAGTTTGTATCCCCCGAATATTTAAGCAAGGCAAAATATTAAAAATAATCCTAATATGCCCTCAGGTAGAAATGTTATAATTTTAATATTGTATGAATTTTATAAAAATTGAACACCCCTTCAGATATAGTGGTATAAATACAGATGTGAAGCCCGCACCGAATATTTTTGCGTAAGTTAGTTAATAAATTCAAGACCGGTGATAAAATGAGCTATATCTCATTTATCAAGCCTTTTGGATCAAATTTGGAACAAATATACAGGACATAATTTCGAATTTACACTTGTTTATTACTACATTCTCGGTTTTTTAAACGACATCTATTGATGGCCATTTTACCTTTAGATGGAACATTGTTTTACATAGTTTTGCTATAATGTATTTTCAAATATATAAATGGATTAAAAAAATAATAATCGTTATAAAGATATGAAATTTCCTAATTATTGTTAGGTGTAATACCAAAAATTAACCAAAAATATACCGTAATTGCTACACGAATTAAAAATATTGTAGTTAGTTAAAGTAGATAGATAGTATAGATTATTTGTTAGGCATTTCCAATAATTATGAATTTTAATAAAAAAACTTTTTAAAATAATTTACTTCATTTTTATTTTCCAATTATTGTTAGGTATAAAACCAAAAAGAAGAAATAAAAACATTGTAGAAAGTTATGGTAGGATTATTTGTTAGGCATTGCCAATAATTTGGCATAATATAAATAATTTTTTTAATAAACAATCTTATTTTAAAGTAAATGGCTTTATTTTTATTTACTAATTACTTGGGGGCGAGACGGTAGGGGGCGAAATGGTATGGGGACAAAACGTCCAAGGGCGAAACGGCGGGGGCAAAACAGTGGGGGCATAACGTAATACAACCAGTGAAAGCATCATAAACAGTCTTCCTGTACCTTTAAAGAATTCTGGATATGATTTTCGATATACGTATAATAACTTAGATAAATATTTTTTGTAGAAAAGTCGGAAACAAATCTCAAAAATCCTCTTACGAATTATTAAGACCATCCATGAACCCCAAAAGTAAAAAGATTTGAAAGACCCTGTCGTCGATCGTCGATGGGATTCGAACCCAGATATTTTTGTTCTGTACACAAATGCCCTTCCTTTATATCATCACGATAATTTTTTAAACATGTTTCTGTAGTAGATTGAACTTCATTCCAAGTTTTCCCAGTAATGATAAGTGCTGTATCATCAGCATAGCAAACTAATTTTCCTTTGACATTTTTTATGTTAAAAATATTATTTAAATATATTAGAAATATAACCGGACCTAATACGGTCCTCTGGGGTACACCAATCTTAACCACTGATTCGTAACTCCATACATCCCCTATTTTAATTGTTTGTCTTCTGTTTGATAGATAATGTTTGAAGAGGTCTAATACTATTCCTCGAATACCGTAATTATTCATTTTATCTATAAGTTTACTATGTGAAACAGTATCGAAGGCCTTGGCTAGGTCCAGAAAAATTGCGAGACATTTCGTTGAGCTGTCTAAGGCTCTAGTCACGGGTTCTAGCAGGCTCAATATGGCATCTTCGGTACTCGAGTTTTTAATAAAACCGAACTGATTTTTTGAAAGAATGTGATGGTCATCTAAAAATTCAACTAACCTTTTCTTTAATGCTTTTTCAAATACTTTTGCTAAATTATATATAACCGATATAGGTCTATAGTTAGTTTATTATGTTCTCCTGCCTTATAAATCGCTGTTACTAGAGACATTCTTTCCATTGCAAAGGTATTTCACCGTTTGTGAAACAGAGATTTGTAATATGAACCAAGGGGTGTATAATATGTGAATGTATAGATTTTTAGACATTTTGTATCAATTCCATCAGGTCCCGATAAGCAATTATTTTTAAGTTCTGCAATCAGGATGGTTACTTCCGCTGTTGATACTGGCTTTAAAAAAAGTAAAAACTGTACGGTATTTTCGTTAAAAAAAAATTTAGAAAAAATTGTTTCTTCTATATCATTTGCAATTTTAGGTCCTAAATTAGTAAAAAAATTATTTGCTTTATCAATGTTACTTTTAATTAATTATGTTTGTGTTTGAAATTTGTGAAATAGTTTTACCTCTTAATACCTCTTTAATAATATTCCAAATTTTTTTTTGCAATCTTCAGCTGCATTATTTACTTTACTTTCATAATTGTTTTTGGTTTTCCTTATCAATGTATTTAGTTGATTTCTATATTTTTTATACTGTGTTTCTAGTTCTACGGTATTATTTTTAATAAGTCTTTCTTTAATATGTCTCTTTACTTTTCTATATTTATTGTTTTATTTTCTATGCGTTTATCAATATATTTATGCAGTTTATCAATGTCGTATGATTGTTGAACTTCATTTTATTCACATATCATCCCAACGCTCATTATTTAGCATATTGTTTATTTTTTTGAAATTAATTTTTTTATATATTTTTTTAGTTTCATTGTCAGTTTTATTAAGGTTGCGTTTAAAGGAAAGTGACACAAATGGAGTAAAATGAGTAATATCACTCTGAAAAACTACAGCATCTATTTCAATTTAAATTCCTAACTTAGTGTGTTGTCTTATAAAAATATGATCTAGGGTTGATTTTGAGGTTAAAGTGACTTTTGTTGGTTTATTAATGTAGGAATAGTATCCATGTAAATTTAATATGTTTAGAGATCTAGTTGTATCATTACATTCTGTTTTTAGTAGATTTATATTGATATCTCCTAGAAATATTTCTAGATCTTGTTTTTCGATTTGATGCAAGTAAATATCCAAGCCATTTTTACCTAATCTGATTGTAGATACGGGTTATTATCAAAAAAACAGAAATAAGGAATCAGATACAGAGGATATTATTTTCTTGAAAATATACCAAGAAAGAGCTAATTGGTAAGGATATTCGAAATTTGTTATAAGAATAACCCAATAATATTTTTTAAACTTTGTTTTAATATAGGAAAACTCAACTTCAAATAAAATTAAACTAATATTAAGTACATGTTAACTACAAAAGATTGCATTGCAAAAAATTTTATGTATTGAATATTGAAACAAAGCATTGCTCATAACTACATTCCTAGTTTGGTAACAACACCCATCTGAATAAATTGTAATAGGAAGTTTGGGATCACTACACTTTTCTTTGATGTAGTGGATCAAAAAGCTTGAAAATGTAGATGCTGACATTGGTGTGTCGCTAAATTATATATTGCGAAGTTGTGACAATTCAACTTCGTCTTATAATAAATGGCATTAGCATTAATTACAGGACAAATTTTGACAGCCTGAACATCTACAGTAACATTCTCTTCGTAATACCTTTGCTTTATCCTCTTCTTTCTCTTTGCGCGCCCTATACAGAAAATCAAAGCTTATTAGAATTCTAATAAACCGTATCGTAAAGTAAACAAGTTACACTTTAGAGTAAATATTTCTACAATATATCGTAATTTAATCAAAAATACTTTTCTAATCGTATTTATAAACAAAATATAAAAATACGTACCTGATTATTAGACATTATCTTTAATTTATTATTCATATTAGCGAGGTCCATATTGTCACCTATTAGCACTCGTTGTAAAATGACCGATACGGGGTATTCTTTAAGGGTATTATCTTAATGCGATACGGGTTATTGAATAGTGGAATATTCGGCGCGTTCTAATGAGATAACGATAACAAGCATTCACTTGAGTTTAGAGAAGACTACTAGAGACATCTTACCGAAAACATTTTCTTTTTATGTTTTGCAGATACGGGGTATTACCATTAAGCCATCGCTATGGATTTGTAAAACAAATGAAACAATTATTTAATTGTCATTACATAAAATTTGTCTTGCTTCTGCTAAAAAAAGTAAATATCAATAAAAATCGATAATAAAATATAGGTAGGCCACAGTATTTACGAGAAAATGTATGAGAAGTTGCCTAAGCCCAATAAGGTGTCATTGAAGAACAGGTTACATAATGTAAAAATAAAAAATTTACCATTAAATACCGTGGAATCAAAATGTATTACCAAAAGAAAAGTAATTGATATATTTACGATTGTAATTTTTATTTTCATCATTTTTAGTTTAAAAGAAAACAGAATTAATGATTAAAACTGGTTTCCTATTAATAAGTCACAAAATTGCACTCCTGCCACATGCTATAGTTAAAGGCAGACACATAGATAAATTAATAAAGAAGATAGTCGGATCCCGTGTTAATTTTTGGAAACAGTGCTGCGAATTAGTATGGAACGGATTTTTTTTTAACTACACTGGTTGATTGGCTTGCCAGTTAGAGGCCGAATAAGAAAGAGAAGAATAAAAAAAGAAGAGCTTTAAGCGTACCGCGGTTCATTCAAATATAATTTATTATTTATTTACATTTTTTTGGCATTCATTACTCTAAAAAAACTAATATTTACATCAAAATAATGCATTTAACATAAATATTAGTTTTTTTTTCGTAATAAAACCCCAAAAAATATAAACAAAAAATATTTACATTAAAATAAAATATTTGAAACATATATTTTAATTATTTATTTTACAGTAATACATACATAAGCTCAATATTAAATAACAATTCGTATAAATGAATAGAAGGTAGTTTCTCCCATTCTTGAAAAAATGCACCATATTTTGTTGGGTGTCCAGTGTTTCCTATAAAAACAAAACAAAAAGTGTACATATGTCTTATTCAACAATTTCTCTTATCAAATATTAATAAAATACAACTTTTTCTCTTTAGGACTTAAATTTCTGACTACTTTTATTTATTTATTGTTTTTCTTCGTTTCAAGGGTCGTTCAAATTGTTCATCACTAATTATTAAGTTTGCAACTAATTTCTTGTTTTTCTTATGCTGCTATATTTGTGCTTCGGCCTCAACTTATTCTAAAATCTAATTGTCAGGTTGTGTATTGGAACTGGATACTGGATGCACAATTATCTAATGAAATTGGTACAGAATGTCCAACAGTTTACGTTTTGATGAAACCCTACTAAAAGGCTCAGGCAAAAATGGTCCGCACAGAGATAGCGAGTATTATTATCTAAAGTTAAATTTAAAGTCTTAAACCAGTTCTGGAAAAAGGTTTAATATTTGATTATCCAACTTTCTGAATTTTAGAATAATACTTATTTAAACAATTAGGAGCTGAACAAGAATACTCTCGAGAATACTTGACTATACCCGGGCCAGACATATAAAAACAGAATTGAAAATCTATGAAATATGAAATTATATAAGGTTAAGAAAGCAATGATAAACAAAGTCCTTAAATAAATCTACACACCTTTAATATTAAATTAAATTGCTAATACTTACTAATTACATCAAATCAACACTGTTTATCTTGTTAAAAATAACTTGCCGATCTTTAGAACTTTCATCATAATCAAAGTTTTAACATTTCATTATCATATTTGGCCTTCCGCCATCACGGTTTTTAATTTTTTACGAGGTTGTCAACTCCTTTTAAACATCCCAGCAATAGTATGGACATTGTATGGATGCTATGGTGCGCATGTAGATTGATAAAAAATTTAAGTAAGATGAATTTGAAATAACTCTCATCTCATGAAAGTTTACGGAAACCGGCAACATCGCTTTCATACTATTGCGACGGTGGCGCTAACTAATAGTATGCTGCGAACTACCACGTGTTGACAGTGGCGTCCATTTAAAAAATTCATCTTGTTTTATTAATTTATCTATGGGCAGACATCTAGAACTTGCTGAACATTTAATATTTAAGGGATGTTAAAGAACATCGTAAAATTTATTATTTAAAACCTTTCTACTTTCTGATGTCTACTATTTCCAGTAGAACTAGTATTATTACAAAATTAAAGGTACTTTTTCTTCTTATTGTAGGTACAGCTATTTATTTATATCTTTGATTTAATTACTATTTTGCTACTGAAAATTTATGTAATTTACACTGTTTGTTGCTAGTATTTTTACAATTTACAACACAGCAACTCCAGTTGCTCATTGTATTGCTTTTACCTATTTTTAAAAAAAAAAAAAAAAATATATATACGTATATTTCATACGGCGAAATTACAAAATATCGCCCTAAATGAGCGAATACAGTATCGGTGTGTATGAGAAATGCATTGATGCATTCTAAGCTCATAATATATTCGTCTGCGTGAGTTAAGTTTTTAATGTACGTTAAACGACGTAAACCTGAGTATAAAAATTGTGAATTTAATATATCGTAGATTGCAAATATGAAATAAGTTGTAGAAATAATTTTAAAATTCGAAAACAAATCTCAAAAATCAACCTACGAATTATTAAGATAATCCCCGCACCAAAACAAATACTTGAGTATTTGAAAAAAGCCTGTCGTCATCTTTGTTCTGTACATAAATGCCCTATCTGTAGATCATCACGACATTGACTATCGAGATACCTAGACGGCAGTTTGATGTGCTAATTTGGGCCAAACGCCGTTTCAGGCTCGTTCTCAAATCTTCAAATACCGAATGGGGCATGTTCAAAAATTTTGAAATTTTTTTTATGAATAATAGAGTTGAAAATAAAATTACATTTTTTTTATTTTTTTTTTATCTATTCATTTGCCGGAGTTATGAATTTTTTTAAAATTTATGACGTCACCGGGAATAGACCAATAGGAGCTAGCGCACAACGTTGCCGGCTAGAAGGTTTACGAGAAGTGATGTACGTTCGTTTGTGTACTCCTTCTTACTTTTAGACTTCTAAAACATCGTTAAACAAATATCTTTTAAATATATAATATCAAATGTTTTTTTAAAGTATTATTTCTGTTTAAACTTTTACCATATTTAAAGTTTCATTGTTTTAAAAGTCACTTAATAATTCAGAAAATGGCAAAATGGCAGCACTGTGTATGGCATCTGTCATCATAGTGTCTCCATCAAGAATTTATTTGGAATTTGATTGTTTAATTTTGTACTTTTTATAAATATTATGACTACGAAAAAGTGTTTTGTTCCAGAATGTGATAATGATTCACATTCATCTTCAAAAATATTTATTAGTGTTCCTAGAAATTTGGAAAGAAGAAAATCAACCTTCTACTAGCGATGTTTCTCGTGAACTTTTTAATAAAAATACACCGGATTATCAAGATGTAGCAGCAATTTCTGCTAATTGTCCCCTTCAGGAAATTGAAAATAAGGCTACTATAAATTCTTAGGTGTATAACCTAAAAACCCTTCTAGAAGAAAATGCAGAATCTCCTGAAAGTTTTGAAGATACCGAATTTATTCATCATTTTGTGGAAGAACTAGTGATAAAGAAATAATGGAAAAATGTGGGTATTTAAACAAACTGGTTCCTGGATCCCATATAATGGCAGATAGGGGTTTCAGAATAATCAGCTACTTGAAAACATGGGATACACTTTAGTAAAGCCACACCTAGTGTATCACAGAATGAAAAAACTTCTCCAGAAGATGTACAATTAAGTAAAAGAATAGCATCTCTAAGAATACATGTGGAAAGAGTTGTTATAAGAAGGGTTAGTTAATTTAACATGTTAAAACCACATTCGTGTGTGAATTTTAAGCAAGTACATTTACTTAGTAATATCTGCATAATTGCTTGTTAACTTACAAGAACCTATTTTGTAAGAGTAAATATTAATTTAATAAACTTTTTTGTTTGTTTTTTAATTTAATTTACCTAATTATCACATTTCAGGGATTATAATGAGTTTTTAAACAGCCAATGTAATTTTTGATAAAAATTTAACTTTTCGAGCAAATCGAAGAGGAATGAGTACCTGTATATGCATAGATTTTTTTGGGACTAAAACTACCAAAACAAAGGCACCTATTTACAGCAGTTTAAAATGAAACATTTTAACAAAAACGCCTATGTCACAGTGATAAATATTAAAAACCAAGTTCAGTTGAATGTGGTAGCAAAGTCTATATATTCCAATAAATCGGGTAACTACATGTGGTATCACTGGTGATAAATTTAAAAATATCACAATGCTTGCCACCTTTTTCAAAAAACCAGAAAGTGTGCCTTCTTATGAAAATGACAACAGTGATAAATGTGAAAAAAAATTTCATGTTGCTATTCGTTATTACGATAGTAAAACATGTTTGCAGTTCCGTTTATTTTTTATGAAAATCTAAGTAAAAACAACCAATGTCAAAGGGATTTAATTTTTTTTCTGTCAAACCAAATATATCACAAAATTAAAAATTGATCATAGGTCAAGCTAAAGTAATACCTTTATTAATAGTGGGTTTAAAAAAGGAGAAAGAATAATATTGACTTAAGTTATTATTATTAACATTGGTGATTTTTAATAAAAACTTCAATTATTGTTTACAAACAAAAATATAAAAATCTGTGAAAATTTTATTTATTAACCTTTTAATAAAAAATGAGAAAAATGAAGTAAAAAAACAATTTATTTACAAATAAAAAATATATACAAATCCTAAGAATATAAAAGTACTGATTTATTTTCCTGTAGTGGATGAAGAGGTTTCTTTAACAATCTAGCCAAGTGTACATCATTATCAATAACACTGAGTAGATGTTACAGATGGTTCCTCACTTCTTCTATGAAGCCACATGTTTACAACCTCCTGAAAAAAATAAAAGGGTTAGATATGCAGTTACAAAATAACTATACAACCAGCTACAAAATGCCTTATTTTATGTAACAAGACGAGCACTTTACTAGCTCTGAACGAATCCAGTAAAGAACCTCTGATTTTCAAAACTTAAAAAAAACAAGCTCACCACATTTTCACATTTTTGAAATATTATAGAGCTTTTCGAAAAAAACTGCTATTTTTAAAAGTACCATTTTTGTTTAAACAGCTATGTCTCATTTTAGGCTATTGAGTATTATAAAATAAAAAATTACGGGATGCTTTGTTAGCTTCAAACGAATCCAGCAGAGCACCCCAGTTTTTTTTTAAACCACACCACATTTTTTGGCTCCTACAATATTAAAAAATATTCGAAATTTGACATTTTTAAAAAAAATTCGCAATTCCTTGCTGACTTCAAAGTTTTTTTTCTGAAAACAAATATACTTACCACATTTTTAGGATTTTAAAACAGCCTAAACATGTGTCATAAGTAGTTGTTTTTATATATTAAAAAACTGAAGTGTCCTGCTGACTTTGTTCCAACAAAGCACCCTGTATTATTTAAAAATAGCAATTTTTTTAGTAAAGTTTTACAATATTTCAAGAGTCTAAAAATGGGGTGTGGTTTTTAGAAAAAAGCTTTAAAAAACCGAATTGCTCTGCTGGCTTCTTTCGAAGGTTAGCAAGCACCATGTATTTTTTAAAAATATAATATTTCAAGTGCATAAATATATGGTGTTGCTGTTTTTACAGAAAAAACTTTATAAAACAGAGGTGCTTTGCTGACTTCGTTCGAAGCTATCAGAGCATTTTAAGTTTTGCATAAAACGAGGAGCATAAAATTTTTGAAAAGGGTATAAAAATAGCCTAAAAATATGGCATGTTTTAACTCAAAATTTCATAGGTGCTCTGCAGCATTCTTTGGTATCATAATTATTACTAGGTTCACTAACAAAATCTATTTCTAGATTATTTTAACACTTGCTGCGATTACAAAAAATGTCTCTTTATGTCAAAATTAGAAAAAAAATATTTATAAGAATAAAGGGCCTTATACACTGTTTATTATATGTGATATAAAAACAAAAAAGCATAATAAATATTACAAACCTTGAGATTCAACATATCCTAAGCATTGTGCACTAAAAAACAGCCACATCATAAGGTTTTTGCTGTACTTTATGTTTAGGTGTAATTTGTCTCCTTCTCTCTTATGGAAAAAGTAAATATCTCCATATTCTTGCTTGGCAGATCTAAAAATAAAACCTGAGATAAATATGTTTTACTATAAAGTGTACTGCTTCATATAAGCTGTAACTACCTACCATTAAAACAATTTATAAATAAAGTTTTACCTTTCTATCTTTTGGAAACTGAGTATTGTTAAAAAATGCAGTAATCATCTCGGTAATCATATTTTCGTTTACAATGGGAAAAATACTTGATTCAACTTTTATAAATACAGCTGATAAATTCATATTCTTCTTCCTTTATATATCCTATATCCCACAGGATAATTTACCCAGATAAATTCAGATTAATAATAAAATTAAACCAAAACAAAAAACTAAGGTTAGTTGTTAGGTGCTGTCAATTTTTAAATGTCACTTAGATGTGCGTTCACTTCGACATTCTGTATGTAGGTTTGTTCGTTGGCTTGGTTTTGTAAAACAAAAAAAACTTCGACACAAGCTGATTGGTCTATTCCCGATGACGTATAATTTCAAATTTTAAATTTCAATTGGGCTTAATTTAAAAACTTTTAGCTTTTTTAACGAACTGATTATTTAGAATAACTTGTATAGCGACTAACTATTACAATATAGTTTATAAAACAGCATATCTCACATGTGAACATGGCCCATTTGTTTTCACCTTTGGGGTTCAGGGATGGTCTTAATAATTCCTAAGGGGATTTTTGAGATGTGTTTCCAAATTTTCAAATTACTTATAGAACTTATTTCAGATAATTCTGATTTGTGATCTACGATATATTAAATTCACAATTGGGGGGTCCAATACATAAATCAGCCAAGTCCATTTTTTGGGCGAAATGAGTTAGGTTCATATTATTGCAAAGTTATAAATTCTGCATCTTCCAGTGCATAAAGCAGCTCTCTAACATTTAAATTGTGAAAACTACAGTGTATAATTAGTTGCCTATGCTCTAATACTTCATATCCTGGACTTCACCGGTTTTTACACAGTGCTGTCAGTCAAAACTTAAATACTCTACATAAACGTGTTGTTATTGATATCGCAAACTCGTCTCCGAATGATTCTGATGAGGAATTTCAAGGCACTGGAACTGTCTCTATCATGTTAGAAGATGTCCGTGTTACATCCGAAGATGGAAGTGATCAAATACCTGGAATTCTTGAAAACACGCCACAACGAGGAAAAAAGCGGCTTGTACGTAGACAATCATGGAAAAGAAACATACAAAAAGCTAGGAGAACTAAGGGAGAGCCTTACATAAACGTTGCAGGCATTCATAAACTCGGAAAATTTATTGGTAGTAACTGCAACTGTAAACTAAAGTGTTTTGATGAAATTAGACAAGAAACTTGTGAAACAATATTTCGTGATTTGTGTGCTATAAAATCAAAAGATCTGCAAGATGCATAATTTTATGGAAATATTTTCAAGATAGAAGTATAGAGAACTAGACCACGTTCCGGTGATGGAAATAAAAAAAAATGCAACATTTACTTACAAGGTAATTTATTACTTTCAATATAAAATCATTCGTTTAGTTTAACTTCGTGTTATTATTTCAGATTCGCTGCAATGGTGTGATGCGGAAAATTTACAAAAAAGCATTCCTCTCTCTTCATGGAATCACAAAAGCAAGACTTAAGCGTTTGCAGAAGCAGCTAAATATGAGACACGGAGCTCCTCCTATAGATAGCAGAGAAAAGCATATGTTCAGGCCTAATAAATTACCTGAAGGCACTAATGATAAGATACGTGAGCATATTCTTAATTATATAAAATACAAATCACATTATAGTCTAAAAGACAACTTAAACTACTATTACCTATCACCTCTCCTCAGTATTGCCAAAATGCATCACATGTACCTACAGAAATATGAACCTGAACAGTTACTTCATGAAAATCAAAATATCAAGCCTATTGTAAAATATGAATATTATAGAAAGTTTTTTACAAAAAACTTTAAAATGTCTTTTGGTAAACCAATATCGGACACATGGTAAAAATGTAACAAACTAATGAATCAAATTAATGCTGTTGACAATGAAGAACAAAAGACACAGTAGGAGAAAAAAATTGCACATTTAAAGAGCTGAAACTTTCTATACAGACATTAAAGATAAAACAGCTTTAGCACAAAACGACCCAAGTGTAGAAGTGTTGACATTTGATTTTCAACAAAATTTGCCCCTTCCTGTATTCTCCAGTGGAGAAGTGTTCTACAAAATCCAACTTTGGGTATATAATTTTTGCGTCCATGTAGGAAGTACTGGGAAAAGTTTTTTTTTATGTGTATGATGAAACATTGGCTGCTAAAAGACAAAATTATGTAGCCAGTCTGCTACACCATTTTCTTAATATCTACATTAAAGAAGAAGTAACTGATATATACATGTTTTTTGACAACTGTTCGTCGCAGAACAAAAATTATGTTTTAGTACAGTTTCTTTATACTATGTTGGCAACTACTGGAAGATTCAGGCTAATACAGCACAGGTACCTCGAACCTGAACATAGTTTCCTTTCGAGCGATAGGAGCTTTGGAGCTATAGAAATACAGAAAAGAAAACATGACAAAATATATTTGCCTCAAGAGTTCTCGAATATTATTGAAAATACAAACAAGAACTTTAAAGGTATCCATGTAATGCAGGATATATTTTTAAATTTCAAGGCCCATTTGCAGCAGTTTTTTTGTAAAGAATCCTTCAAGGAAGAACAATAAATTTACGATTTCAAAATATCAATTCATGCGTTATAAAAAAATTAGATGCTGAAATATCATTTAAATGCAGTAAAACAGTGTCTTTCAATTTGTTTAATGCTTTTGAAATCCGAGATAGGAGAAATCAGATCTTTTCGCCAGATGATAAAGAAACTTCCGCATCAGAATTCAATGATGATGATTAAATGAAAATATTTTAAGTTTGCATCAAAAGTTTAGTTAAACCATCTATTTGTTTATTTCATTCAGTAAATTAACCAGAAGTTATATTTTGAAAATAAAAATTTAATTTGTTTTTCTCTTCCCCCTTAAAAAATCAACTTTGCATAAACCAGTCAAGTCCATTTTTGATTTACGGATTGATATTTTTAAAAAATAATGTAGCAGGATAATCTGAATAGGCAACAAAATACGAAAATTTTCAGTATCTAAAAATTTTACATCAAAAATGTTTTTCTTGATTCCCCAACATTTTTCCAAATGTGACTTGACTGGTTTATGCATTTTCATATTCAGGTTTACATCGCTTAACGTACATTGAAAACTTAAAATATGAGCTTCTCACATACAGCGATGTTATATAGAGGTATTTGAAGATTTGAGAACGAGCCTGAAATGGCGCTTGGCCCGAATTAGCACACCAAACTGCCATTAAGGTATCTCGACAGTCGATATCGTGAATGTCTAGAGGTAGGGCATTTGTGTACAGAGCAAAAATGTCTGGGTTTGAATCCGAGAGTCGACAGGGTTTTTTGTTTTCACCTTTGGTTTTCGGGGATGATCTTATTATTTCGTACGGGGAATTTTGAGATTTGTATCTGAATTTTCAAATTATTTTTATAACTTATTTCAGATAATTCTGACCTTTCGGATTTCGATTTGCGATCTATTATATATTAAATTCACAATTCTGCTTTAACACGTGTGATTTGACTAATAGAAAATATCCCAATCCTTATCAGTTCTAGTGAACTATGATTTAAATATCGATTTATCATGTCGCCATATGTTGTTTTATCTAGAACTATCTATTTTATTAAAAGCCTGCATACCAATATATAGAGGGTGATGCCTCTTTAAGTTAATGCAAAGACGAAGAAAATGTTTTTGTTTAAAAATATCAAATTCCATCAAATTCGTTATTAATTCTCCATTCTGTTTTTCAAATGCTTATTGAATGTTAAAAGTATTGTTATAAAAAATGATTATAAATACAATTTTGATGAAAATTTTAAAAAAAGTAAATGAAAAAATGTTAAAAACAAAAATTGGAAAACATTTTGAGGATAAAAAGTTAACAAGAATGTTTAAAAAACGTACGCGGGTGCTTAATAAATAGATCAGGACATTTTTATAACATGACGAATAGTTTACCAAAAATTTTAAAAACTAATTTTGCGAGATTTTTTCTTGCTGAAAAATGCAATATTAAATCTTTGGAACTGCCTATTCCCGATTTAGAATTTACTTAGGCAGACAAAAGTCCAAAAGGTTCTTATACAAGACGATTCTCAAGTCTAGTGTATGATGCGTCCAACACATGATTTTCCTATCTAGTTATTATAGGCTTTTTCCGGTTATTTTATGCAACCTATTGTAGCACTTCTGTAAATGTTTATAGGATAAACTAAATATCTACATTTTCACATACATCTAACTCGAAACATACGAAAAAATTTAAGTTTTACACTTTTCCTCCAATTTATACATTACGGTCCATTTTAGAGAAATCATGTACAATACAAAAATTATAGAGATCGATATCGCACTTTTAGTCTAAAAATTTTCATAAAAATGAGAATTTTGCACATTTTGTCAAATTTCTCGAATACGGACCATGTTAGGAAAATGCTGTATAAGGCAAAAATTATAGAGAATAATATTAGTAGTTACTTTCATTTGAAGAATTTTCTTCTCCAAACGTAAATAACAGATATATTCCACAAAGTATAAAACCCCTATTAAGTTTTCTCCCCCCCCCCCCAGATGTTCCAACTCTGCCAAAAATCTAATCAGTTCACCACAGGCCAGAATAAAGGTTAGGTTTAAAATTTAGTGTTTTCTCCTTCTCCGTTTATGAGTTTTCTTTGAAATTCGAAATTTACACATCATCTAAAATTACTCAAATACGGTCCATTTTACAGAAATTATGTATTAACCAAAATTATAAAAAATAATATAACAAACAACTTTTATTTAAATAGTTTTCTTAAAAATTTGATTTTTTCCCGTTTTGTAAACTTTCTCGAATCAAGACCATTTTAGGAAAATTTTATAAAATACAAAAATTATATAGAATAATATAAGAAGTAACTTTTATTTGAACAATTTTCTTCTTTAAACGTAATAACAGATATATTCCATAAAATATAAAAACGAGCCCTTATAAAGTACTCCCAGATATTCTGACTCTGCCCAAGATCTAACCAATTCACCTCAGGTCGGAATAAAGCTTAAGTTTAAAATTTATTGTTTTTATCTTTATCCGTTTTTGAGTTTTCTTCAAAATTCGAAATTTACACTTTTTCTCAAATATCTCGATTTTTTTTTTATTTTTTGGAACATGAGTAAATTGTTTACTGAGTTCAGGTGCAAATATTATCAAAAAATTTGTCAACACCCAAAAATAACTAGTTTCTATAGTGAATTATCGCAAAAAAAATATAATCAAAAATTGAAGTAATCAAAAACCATGCAGTATACCTACCTATAGAGAAACGGCTTTAAAAAGAATGTTTTTCGTCATGAAATGTACTAACCCAAACATTTTTTTTTCCACATTTGCACAAGAAAATATCACTAACAAAAAAAATTTCATATATTTATTCTACTTGAAATATCAAAATAATTAAAAAATTACGTAACAGAACTCACATAAAAATGAATTAAATGTCGCTTGAAGCGAAAACATAATTTTAAAAAATTGCTTCTCGGCTTAATATCACTACCTTTATCAAACACACCTAAGTTGCCTAAGTACCTATCGGTAACATTATCCAAAGCTTCTGACCAAGTCTGAAATACATCTTCCGGTGACGACTTTGTTGTTATAATTTTTCGTCATAAAACCGTTTGCAGTGTCACCACACCATCTCTATCGCATTGTACTGGCAGTGATATAGAGGAGTTCTTAATATTGTATGCCCATATTCCTCAACATATCTATCTAGGTTTCTTTTCATAATAGATTTTGACGTACAACTTCCCAAATCTGATATTTCATACCATTGATTGAAATAATTAATGTTCTTTTCCTGCAACCATTTTATCTTTTGTCAGAATTTGTTGATGTACTAAGTCTATAGATAGTTTTCTTTGAAATATTTAATGCCTTTGTAGCCATTTGATTGTACCTCTTTCCAAGAGCCTCGCAAATAGATTTGTGTCTCTTAAAATAGGAAACTACGTTTAGGATTAAAGTTTTTGACTGAACACTTAATCGTTTCACCATTTTGTTGAATATTTATAAAAACTTTTGAAATATCAAAATATACAAATTTTTAACGGATTGACAAACATGATGTATATACGACGTGCCAAACTCTAGTAATTTTTGTTTCATCCATTTTATATTTAAACAATAAAGAAAGCGAATGGACTTGGGATATCTCCGAAACTATACATTTTTAGCAACCATGTCTGCCAAAAGATTTATGTTTTTTGCTGACTTCTCTAAGGTTTGTAATATTAAAAATAGAAAGATAAGTTTAAGTCATTCCGAGGCCACTGTGCATTCTGTCAGTATATCCCAAATAAGCCAGCAAAATACGGCATCAAGATACAGGCTTTGGTTGACAATAAAACTTTCTACACAATAAACATGTACACAATATATGGGAAACAACCAGTCATGAACTCTTCCAGGAGCTCTTCGAAATGCACAAACTTACTTAAAAAAAAAAACAAATTTCTCTTGAGCATCTTTCAACTCGTAACAAATCTGAATATACAAGCCTCTTTGGATTTCAAAAGAACATAACAATTGTGACATACGTTCCTAAAAAGAGCAAAAACGTTTTACTTTTTTCATCACTGATGACTCAATCGACGAAGGTACTAGCGACAAGAAGCTTCCTGAAATTATTAGCTTCTATAATTCAACCAAGACAGGGGTTAATGTAACAGATGAATTATCAGCTTTCTAAAACCTTGCTCGGAACAGCAGCAGATGGTCTATTACAGTTATTTTTTGTCTTTTAAATACATCAGGTATAAACTCACAAGTTGTCTATTATAAGTGTAATGTTGGTGATTATAAAATGAAAAGATAAAAGTATTTGAAAAATTTTGATTCTGAATAAAAATCAAGACTAGATTAAACTAGATTAGACTAGATTAGACTAGATTAGACTAGATTAGACTAGATTAGACTAGATTAGACTAGATTAGACTAGATTAGACTAGATTAGACTAGATTAGACTAGATTAGACTAGATTAGACTAGATTAGACTAGATTAGACTAGATTAGACTAGATTAGACTAGATTAGACTAGATTAGACTAGATTAGACTAGATTAGACTAGATTAGACTAGATTAGACTAGATTAGACTAGATTAGACTAGATTAGACTAGATTAGACTAGATTAGACTAGATTAGACTAGATTAGACTAGATTAGACTAGATTAGACTAGATTAGACTAGATTAGACTAGATTAGACTAGATTAGACTAGATTAGACTAGATTAGACTAGATTAGACTAGATTAGACTAGATTAGACTAGATTAGACTAGATTAGACTAGATTAGACTAGATTAGACTAGATTAGACTAGATTAGACTAGATTAGACTAGATTAGACTAGATTAGATTAGACTAGATTAGACTAGATTAGACTAGATTAGACTAGATTAGACTAGATTAGACTAGATTAGACTAGATTAGATTAGACTAGATTAGACTAGATTAGACTAGATTAGACTAGATTAGACTAGATTAGACTAGATTAGACTAGATTAGACTAGATTAGACTAGATTAGACTAGATTAGACTAGATTAGACTAGGTTAGACTAGATTAGATTAGACTAGATTATACTAGATTAGACTAGATTAGACTAGATTAGACTAGATTAGACTAGATTAGACTAGATTAGACTAGATTAGACTAGATTAGACTAGATTAGACTAGATTAGACTAGATTAGACTAGATTAGACTAGATTAGACTAGATTAGACTAGGTTAGACTAGATTAGACTAGATTAGACTAGATTATACTAGATTAGACTAGATTAGACTAGATTAAACTAGATTAGACTAAATTAGACTAGATTAGACTAGATTAGACTAGATTAGACTAGATTAGACTAGATTAGACTAGATTAGACTAGATTAGACTAGATTAGACTAGATTAGACTAGATTAGACTATATTAGACTAGATTAGACTAGATTAGATTATACTATGAGCTGCTACTTCTAAGGGCTATTGTTGAACGTCTTTAGTTTTTGAATTTTCAAATGCATTAAAAAAGTACATATAGTCTTTATTGTTACAAATGCAAAATTAAATTAATTGTTAAGTATATCAGTTACCTATAAGGTTTATTCCAACCCAACAGAAAACCGTACATCGTACAGTTATCGTCATGAGCAGTAAATAAATACCATTCCATCCGAGAATTGATGATTCATTGTACCGTCCGGTTAGCGTTCCAATCAAATATGGGACCGTTCGAGAATCGGTTTCTGTACGGTCCTTTCGATACCAAACTAAAAGTATACTGCGTACACACTGAAACGGAAAAGGCCCGTCTTGTTTGGATTTGACGTTTAATAATTGGTGGTGTTTACGTTTTTAAATTAAATTGTTTTTTCAGATTTTCTGCCTAATTATGTTTGTTCTTGGATAGTACCTAATTTATTGAGTGATGAAGAAGGTGATGATTTTCTCTTAGACGTATCGTCTAGTGAAAACGATTTAGAACTTCCTCTAAACAGTCTAAATGAACATAGAGTTAAAAATAATAACTATTTAGGTAATTCCTACTTCCCGCTAACTGAAATTGTTAAACAGCATCTTTCGATACCAGTGGCGGCTCGTGGGCACTAGCGGCAATGGGGCACACACTGGAAAGGAATCCCGGGATTCGTTTTTCCCTTAGAAAAACAACAAGTTCTCTGCTTAATGAAAATTAAATATATTTCAAAACAATCGGTTGGGGCAATAACGATTTCTGCATGTGACTACAGGGAGCTAAATGTGACCACTCAAAATGCATTTAACTATGTATGTGGCTATTTAATCAAAACATCATTACATATCCACTCTTGCGAAATTTGCGTAAATTTCTCAGAAGAATGCAATTTACTTAACAATTCTAACTTGCTAACGCATTTTAAAGCAAACGGTTGTGAAAAAAAGGTGCTTGGCAATTTAAAATCTCCCAGCGAAAAATTTTTCTTTTATATTTTCAAATTAGAAAAAATATTTATATCTCTATTTGATAGTTTGTCAACTAAGCCTGGAATTTCCAACGCATACCTTTTTGAGATGAGCAAAATAGAATTTGGTCATCCTTTCCAACAATTTGCGAAAATGTACACCATTAAATTATCTATAAGACTTACAATTTTTTATACTCTTAAATATGCAAACAGAGATTTGAAATCCTCAAAAAAGTCAGACAAAACCAAAAGAAAAATTAAAATTTTTTCCCATTTATAAATATTATTGATTTTTTTTCATCATATTTTTGACTGATTTATAAAAAAAAGTTATTTTTCTTTGTAGTTTTATTTCTTAACTATTCCAATGGTCCAACTAACATTTTTTCGTAATCACAATAAATAAATTATTATCATGGTTCAACAAACTCGCACCTTAGGCCGCTGCGTACATTCGTATCTGATCTAATCTGTGCCATGGGTATAGCACGTCACGCTGAGGATAGCGCCCCGCTTCCCCGCTTGTGACGTATAATCCATCGCATCTCATGCTAAGCGATTTTGTCATTGTCCTTGTTTTTCGCATCATAATGAGAGAGAAAACAACAGAGGCACAAATTTACAGTGCCCATCTTCCACTTAATTTCGGAATTCTCGAAACGTCGTTCAACGCCCGGTCGTCCAGTGTCGTGCCAACGCGGTTTGCGCTGAATATTAGATAAAATAATAATAGGCATTGAAGAAAATATAAAATATGCAAGTTATTTTTTTTTTTTCGGTTTATTATACTAGAGCACGTGCCCTAGTGCCCTTACGGGCAAACTGCCACTGTTCGATACTGAAAGTGGTACATAAATTCGTTCCAACCCGGTAGAGTGTGATCCCATCCACAAGACAGTGCAAGGTTAGCGTTTGCGCATAACAAGCTAGTTGAACTATCCCGTGAGCATATTCGTATCAAGCGTGCAGTATCGCAGTCTCGTCTTTTCCGAGTACCGCCGAATGCATCGACGTATCCAGAACGCGAGAACGCATTATGCTAGATGTATCCAACGTTCGAAATTGCAATTATTAAGTTTTCGGTGAAAAGCTGCACTGTAGCAGGCGTGACATATTTTGTGGATAACAAAACAAACATATGTTCTTGTATTGAAGGTAAGAATTATTGTATTGCTTTTTCTTATATTATAATTACCTAATTATTGCCATAAAAATAGATTTTTGTAAATAGTTTTATTAAAGAGCCTCAATTTTGAGGAAAAAATGCACATTTAGCTTGCCTACAAACCTTCTTTTACTCCACAGTTTCTTTGGGAGCAAAAAGTCACAATTAATTACCCTGCTTTTTTATATATTTTCAGGTGAAAATGGAAAGATATGTAAACACCAGTCGGCTATAATTATTAATTATAACATACAAAATTCTTGGAATACACTAACATTAAGTAGCCGGAACATTTTGTATGAAATTGTTACAGGAAAAATAGCACCAAGTGAATTATTTCAACCACTAGAATTAACAAATACAACTGTGTCGCAAAGTGCAAATGAACATTATATTGAAAAGAATAATAGTATTAATACTACTGACACATCCAATAACATTGATGCAATAGATATTATACATAAGGACTCTGCAACTAGTAGTTCTATCGAAGAAAAGGATCTTGCGAAGACAAAATGGACCCAATTTATAAACTTGTTTTCCGAATCTGTTCGAAACTCTATCGAAGATGACCCTGATAATTTTATTCCGGCGGGGGATGTTTGTATAAATTCGTATAATAAATACGTTAAGTCAGAGTCAACGTTAATGTCAGCGTTACACAATGCTTTCAAACCACGTACAGACACAAGGATCAATTCGACAAAAAAAATATGCCGAAAAGGAAAAAAGATATCGGTTCAACCAACATCAGTTTCAAGAAGAAAGGTTCATGCATGTGGACGTAGAAAAGTGCAAAGTGGACGAAAAGTTTCTTCTTTAGTTAAAAAGAAGGCGAAAGCACCCCACAATTTACCCCTGTGCGTGGAGAAAAATATACCTTTAGGAGAAAATAAGTTTTTAAAATAAGGAAATTGTGTATTTTCTTAAAAAAACATTAAAATTACTTTATTTATACTTGTAATAAAACTTTAAGGCGAATGTGTTTTGGATTATATGCCACATAAATTTAAAAATATTACTTAGGGGGCGCATATCTTGTCAATATGTTGCGATATCGAACGCTGAGTACCACGCGAAAAGCCTGAACAATGCGTTCCCGCGCGATGTATACCTGAACGGATTCGAGGGAACTCGGAAAAGGTGAGCCTGCGATACTGACGCTTGATACGAATATGCATCCCGTGTACCGTTTCGAAATAGTACAAAACTCTTGGTTGGAACAAACCTATAGTTTGTATTGTTTTTGTCCAAGGAACATGTTTGAGATGGAAAATTTTCTCTATTTTAAGAAATGAAAATAAAAATACTGGTATATGATTTAGGATTTTATTCAAAATATGTATATAAATTTACAGGTAAGAAAATATCTGTTATTTTTTGTACAGACAATGCAATAAATTTGATGCAGAGTTAGCCCAAATTTGTACTGTACCTCGTATAGTTATTCAACTGCAGATTTCGAAATTAAAATTATGGTTCTAACTTCACAATCGCTTCATTATTTTATAATATAAATTAACTTATTTGTATTAAATCATCAAAATTTTTAACTTTTGGTCTAGTATGTTATAAGTTACAGGAATATAAGCTGTTGATATAAGACTGATAATTTGTTCGGATGAGTCTTGCTAGTGAAATGATAAAAGAGAAAAGCTAAGAAGATCAGAGATCAATAAAGTCTCTATAGAACAGAGACAAATCACCAACTGGATATTGGTGGGCGAAATAAACCAACATTTTCAAATATTTGTCAAAATAGTCTTATTTCAAAAAATAATGAAGAAACACCGGACAAAGTTACAGATAAAGAATCAATAAAAAAATATTACATTCATGTGTGTTAAAGCATTAATTGACGTGGAACGTGAAATTTTTTTATGCTCATAAGTCTTTATGTTGACCGGTATCCGAAGGGTCTAGTGAATTACGTCGCATTTTTGTGGCTACCAAAATGTATAAATACCACTTTTTGTATAAATATTTTAATTTTTCTTGGTTTTGTGTGAATATATAAGCCAGACTTTAGTTACTAGATTAAATAAACGTAAATAAACTTTTTTTCTGTTTTTCAATATACATTTATTAGTTAAAAAACCAGGTTTTAATATGAAAGTGATGCGCTATTTTAATGGACAATAGTGCTAAATTTTTATGTAACTGTTGATTTTTCACGAATTCTATATAGAGTTTAAATTTTATAAATAAATAAAGATTATATATCTACTGATGAATATTTGAGGTAAGTACATCTAACTCTGTTACACCAAAATTATTTTCCAATAATTAACATTAACAATTGGTGATTTATTATAATATAGTAATTAAAAAATAAGTAGAAATATATATATTTTTTTTAAATCATATCAATCGTTAGTAAACATAATTATTAGTTTTATAAAAATTAAAAATTGCTAAATGCTACTTATAATTTTTTTTTAAATTATATAAATCGTTAGTAAACATAATTGTTAATTTTATCAAAATTAAAAATTTCTAAATGGTAATTATATATTTTTTTAATTCAGTTATGCTTTATGTTCTACCAAGTCGGTATTGTTTCTGGTACTTTAGTATGCAAATTTTTGTTTAAATTTAAAAAGTAAATATGTGTGGACTGCATAATAATGGTAGTAACATTATGGATTAGTTTACCAATTAGTAGTTTTAAATTATGATGAAATTGCAGATCAAAATAATAAAACTATAATATTTTTGCTAATTGCAGCTTCTTTTCTAAGAGCATGCTCGTTAAAATCTAATTATTTAAACAATTGCATGTTTTTGGTAAAATTATTGCTTTCCAAATTCTCTTACTAACAAAATACTTGCTTACGTACAAAAAGTGATATTAGTAACAAATATTAAATCCTTCATTTTCAATAACAAGAAATACATTACAAAAATCGGTATTTCATTTTTCCATACAAATATTTAGTGTATTAAATTTTTATGTACAATGTATACAAAATTTATAACAATTATTTATTATTTCTAGATCTTTGTTACAAAAAATATTATTGCGTTAGTTTCTCTACCTAGTTATTACTATATTTAGACATTTTTGACCAGCAAAAATTCTTGTTACCTAATATTAGTCCAAAAAAAAAGAAGTCAGAAATTAGATGAACAATCGATTATGGAGTATATCCAGTTTAACAAAGGATTTATTTTTCAATAAATCAGTCATCCTCGACTTATTATAATAGATAAGTAGAATAGGTACGTTGCCTCTTCTCATTTGTCTATACACAAATTTTTTAATTCAAATATAACAAGCCAATTGTTTCTATCCTATACTGGGTGTAGACAATTTCGTTTAAAATTAGTTTTAAAACACTATTATTGATTATTATTACCGCTCAACACTGGCAAATAGTATAACCACACATTATTACAATGTTGCCAAATATTATACTAGGAAGAGAATATTTTTGGGTATTCTTCTCGTAATGGGAAGATAGTTTCAATGGTTAATTATTGTATTTTTGTTCTCGTTGAAGTGTCTTATCTGACTTTTGTGGACGTTTTTAATTTTAGTTTCAAACTAACAAATACAGTGTGTCCCATTAGAAATGGAACATGGAATAACTGAAAATTCTTTGGTGTAAAATGAAAGGATTAAGAGCAAAACGGAACTTTCTCGAAAGCAAAAATATTTTTAGGATTTTCTAATATACAATTTTGTTTAAATGCAATGTTATGTGTTTCGAGAATATTGAGAGCTTTAAATTTGTGAAACGATAAGGCAACACTCTAAAGAGACATATAAAAATAGGTGAACATTCTCGCGTTTAAAACTCTTAGGTATTTATTAAAACAAAAAGCAGCAAATTTTCATAAATTTAATACAGAATGGTGCCTAAATGTTCTTATTTAAATCAAAATAAATACTGTTCAAAGGTCTACAAAAAAAAGGGTTTCTCCACCCTAAGTTTTGTTATTATTGATATTTTCTTAACATTTCACAAAAATCAGACTAAAAATAAAGTCTCAAAAAATTAGAAATTTTCAATTTATTTGGTTTGCTCTTAAACAAAACATGCTTAGGGAAAATGTTACTAGTTTTCGAAATACAGGGTGTTAAATTTGATAATTTAAAAATTAATAATGGTCTATAATTTTTTTATTATTATTCAGCAGTTAAATAAATTTTTCAACTGGCGTAAGACATGGATATTTTATATTATGCAATAGGTACTAATACACAGCGACCTAAATGATCTATTATGACCGCTAATGCAGCAAAGAAATCGTCTTGATGCCTATACCAACCTTTCTAATCCTATGTTCTCAAGTAAGTGTACAATTTGGAGTAACTTCAAGTTAGGTATGTTCCTAAGTATATAGTGCCTTTGGATTCAGGATTGCTACACATTCAGTCAGAATGCGAATGGAGGTTTCGTCCTCCTCTTCACATAAACTGCACTCACTATCTGCTTCTAGTACTCTCAGTGTACTAAGGTATCCTTTGAGCCGGCAAGGCCCGGTTCGGATCCCTCTTCTTCCTCATGCAGATACAAGCTTCCGATCTTTTCTGATTATATTTACTCAGAAGTATTTTAGCTCGTCTGAGCCTCAAGAGATTTTCCAATTATCGGTTCTTTTACATTGGCTAGTATATCTCATGAATTAAAGATGATATCAGAATAAAGAGTTAAATGTACCCTGCGTGACACACCATTAAAAAGATACGTATTTTAAAAATGCAGCAGTATATTAGTACGAATACCCAAAATCTCGATTTTAGTCCCCGCTTTGGAAAAAGTGTTATCTACCCAATATAAAGTAATTCCTATGAAAGCCGGAGAGGCTAGCCGCGAGCTTAGTGTGCATCCACTTACTCGCAACAGTTAAGCAGTGATCTCTCCAGTCACGTCGTGGATAGCCCAATATAAAGTAACTCCTATGAAAGCCGGAGAGGCTAGCCGCGAGCTTAGTGTGCATCCACTTACTCGCAACAGTTAAGCAGTGATCTCTCCAGTCACGTCGTGGATAGGTGACCGTTGGGAGGTTCCACCATGGGCTGTTCACCATGGGATTCATCCGACTAGCGTTTAACCATCGACGACGTGGAATGAATGAGAATAAATGAGGGTGTGAATGGGAAAGTAGTAGGAACTTCAAATGGTGGTACAATAAGCCGCAGGCTGCAGTGCTGCCAGACTACAGACGGGTTAGGGTGTAGCACGGGAGGTCTGAAGGGTGTAAAAAAAACTCCTATGAAAGCTCATTAATTAACTCAAACAAAAAATGAACTTAAACAATAGTTAAATAATTAATTTAGGTTAATGTTATGTAGATCATTGAATTACTAATGAAATTAACTATCATTTGAGATATCACACTTTGATTGCTTAGGACTTTTTTCCTTCAAAAGAGATCTAAAATTGAAGATTGGGGTATTAATTCTCATAATATACATACTACGAACCTATGTTTTCAGTTCGTTTTCTGAAAGTTCTCTTAATTAAATCCTAATACTGACTACCATGCAATCTAAAAGAACATTTTTTAGACGTTTATTACACACGTCGAAAAAATCTAGGGATATTTTTACAAAATCATAAATGAGATATAATCTTTCAAATTATAATTGTAATGTTGGAATTCAGTTAATCACGATAAATATATCTGTTGGTTGAAAAAAGGATAAAAAAGATAACAAAAATTAAAAAATACGAGAGTGTTTTAAAAGTGTTTTACTACAGTCAAGCTGCAACAACCAGGTAACCAGTCCACTCCACGAAGAAGCAGTGTTTATAAAGTTAGCTCAAAATTACAATAGCTAGACCACCAAACTAGAGAGGCGATAAGGTAAAGTACACAACCCCCTCATCGCTCCAACATCCGTATTCGGACATCCAGTGTACGTCCGTTTACGGTAATGAATTTGACAGCTGTATTTCGATGTCCATAGGACGTCTGTCTTTGGACCTAATTTTAAGTTTAGAATTATTTTGACGTCCAGTAGACGTCCATCTTAGGTCATTATTTATTTAACCTACCAGATAATACTCATTTATATAGGTACACTTCCTTTTATTTAATAGAATTGATGATTTAAAATTGACAAATTGAATCTATTACATTTCATTCTATCAGCGGAAGTTTGAAATCTTATTCTATTAATACCGTACCTAGTAATAAATTTTCAAGTGGCTCCGTGGTCGAGGTCGCCTAGCGCTTGAATGCCCAGAAAGACAATGGACCTATCGTGAGTTCGATACCTGCTCTGGTCAAGTGATTTTTAATAATAAAAAAAAATAAATGGTGTATAGCGGGTTGCGAAAATAATAAATAAATTCTTAATAATATAAAATAGTGTGTGGTGAGTTGCGGTTGCGTAAAAAAACTAGGGCTGTGGTCTCAATGGTATATAATCCAGGAATGGACGTTTTTTGAATGTCCAGTATTGAACGTCCAAATATAATCCAGAATTGGACGTCCTATGAACGGTCAAAAGTGTGCCATTTGTATACTTCACTGGACGTCCATTGAACGTCGGAAGTCCAGAAAAAACTCATCTCTGGACGTCCAGACATCCAAAATTGTATATCGAAAGAACGTCCAATGGACTTATTTGTGCTGCCTGGACAGTCTCAGATGTGAAGCTGTAATAAACCAACGAGTAGGTCATACTTTATATTAAACAGGTTTTTTTCAAAGCTCTATAAATAGTACGTTATACAATAATTTTTTTTATTAATCTGCTGAATTTTTTTGTACAGAACATTTAATTTTATGTAATATTAAATAATAATACCATACATTTATTGTTATTTTTCCAAATCAAGTCAAGAAAAAAGGAATTTATTTGTAAAAATATCACTAGACTTTTTCGATGTGTTTGTTTATTTATTTATTATTATCAGGAAAAGTTTGAGTACGGATCCGGTTATGAATTTTTTTGTCATACAAAATAATTCTAGGAAATCTGTTTAAGTTTTATATTTTTAAATGTTTAATAATTTCTGGGATCACTTTGGGCTTATTGAAAACTTTTGGGCATTTACCCATTTTGTACATTTGTTGCAGAACTAGAATTTGTATTACATTTAAAAATTTTCCTAAAAATTCTTATTTAGTTTTTTATTTGTCTAATTCTACTAAAAATATTAAAAAATAAATTGCTTTATTATTGATATCTATAATTTTATTTGTTTCTATTGATTTTTAGAAAAATATATAGGTATGTAAAAAAGCAAATCCGTACTGATAATTTTAAACTATCGAAACGTCAAAAAATGTTAATATGAAGTACATGCTTGGAATACGAGTACTTACAAAAAATTAGTAGAAGATAGTAAGTGGAGGATAAAACCATCATTTACATTCTAACTTAATATGTAGCTCTCCAGAGTCCAAGGGCACTATACTTAGGAGCATACCAAATAGAAGAGATCGATATATCTAACTTGAAGCCACCCAAAATCTTTTTTGAGAAGCAGTGGCGGCTTGTCATCAAAATATTGGGTGTTCACTCACAATGACAGAATATAGGTATAATATACTTTTCTAAAACACTTAAAGTTTTTTACCTACAACTTATAGGAGAGTGGGACACATTGGTAGACGGGGCATATTGGAACATTTGAGCTTATAGCGCCAAAACTGATGGTACAATAGTAAGCAAAGTATCTATTGGCTTGTCTGCCTATGCCGCATGAGCTTTCTATATTGCCGGCAGCTCTCAGTTATCTGTTGGATGCCAAGCTGTGATAGTAGTTGCAAATCGGTGGAGCAAAAATTTTTAAAATATGTGATGAATGAAAGACATATTTCTTAACTTTAGACTGATTTAGTAAGAATACTTTTAAAATAAGCACTTATTAAATTCATATTATCTAGATCTAATTTATCAATCGGTGTCTTCTAGTTTTTTTTATTAAAAATATTTTATAAGAATGTACTATGGAATAGGAAAAATGGGGCACATTGGAACGTTTCAATGTACCCCCTTAAGAAATGTACACTTGCCGTAATAGTCCAGGATCCGTAAGTAGGGTCGACCTTCACCCATCTGTTTAATGGATAAAAGTTTTTTTTTATTAGATAAAATATGTTTTTGAATATACCGCAAATGGGTTGCCTAAGAAAATACGGTCACGGCCATTTTTTGCTTTTCTCTCTGTATACAGATAAGAAAAGTATAAAAATCATGATAAAAGTTACTTATGATGTCATTTTCTATTATTTTGTTTCTATACATAATTTCCCTAAAATGGACCTAATTCGAGATATTTGAGGTAAAATGCAAATTTCGAATTTTAAAGACAACTCAAAAACGGATAAGGAGAAAAGCACCAAATTTTAAACTTAAACTTTAATCTATCCTGCGGTGAGCTGATTAAAGTTTGGGCATAGTCGAATTATCTGGGGAAGACTTTACAGGGTGTTGTTTTTTTTATTTTAAGAAAATAAATAGTCTGGACCGTATTTTCTTAGGCAACCCTTTTGCAGTATATTTTTAAACATATTTTATTTATTAAAAAGAAACTTTCATCCATTAAACGGATGGGTGAAGGTCGACCTTACTTCGGATCTTAGACTATAACAGTCGATAAAATTTAATTTCAGATTTCCTCCGCATTGTAACCCTTTGATGTCAGTGTTTACTTGCCTTTCAACGCTTACTTAAAAACTGCTTTTATCAATTGGCTCCTTATTAACCCTGTTAAAAGAATAACTATTTACGAGATTGCGGAGTTATCAGAAACTGCTTATAATAAAGCATTAACAGCGAAAATATCTATTCTGGATTCAGAAAGTGCGGAATAGTTACTTTCAATAGAAAAATATTTAATGCTGATGATTTTTTGCCAGCAGCTGTTAGATCCTCCTCCACCTGTTACCGATGAACCTCCACCAGTCACCGATGAAAATCAGTAAGTTGTATCAGCCTCTACTCAACTACTAAATGAAGAATTGTCTGATGATGATGATGATGATGAATATTTGACTCAGGTTTTAAATAACTCTGCTATTACATTTGAAGTTGTAAGACCCTATCCTAAAGCCTTTAGGCTAAAACCAGAAAACAGGAGGAAA
The DNA here is from genome assembly GCA_927349885.1 of Psylliodes chrysocephalus. Taxonomy (NCBI): domain Eukaryota; kingdom Metazoa; phylum Arthropoda; class Insecta; order Coleoptera; family Chrysomelidae; genus Psylliodes; species Psylliodes chrysocephalus. The sequence continues at coordinate 49,002,226 of OV651813.1, read as the reverse complement.
AAACTTATAAAATTCACAATACTCACAGAAACTCCAGTAAAAAATTAAAACGAAAAAGAAAAATGAAAAAATGAAAGAAAAAGAATAAAAGAAAAAGAAAAACGTATATGTTTCGGGAACCTGTGAAGAAAGTTGAATGTAAAGATAAATAAAAAGCTCTGAAGAATCAATTCAGAGTGTACCATAAGAAGAAGAGCCAGATAACATCACTGAACTTAAAACTGAAAACGATTACTATAGATTTATACCGCTGAATAATCCTGAAAATAATCTTTGTTACATTTTCCAAAGAGACTTTCTGGTTATTAAATATTGCACAAAAGTGTTATGTCGCGCAGGTTGAAGAGATTCTTGAATATAATGACGAACAATACTGTGTGAATTTAAAAAAAAAGGTAACGATTTGTTTTCATAATATTGTAGACAAAGACGCTGTAAACTTTTTCCAAGTAGAGATGTAGCTTCCAAGTCCAAAAAATTCTAAAACAACTGAAAGGGCCAGTTCTATTAAACATTTGATCTTTTCAATTTTCGTCGAAGTTCTGCTTTTATTAGAAAAACTTGTTTTATGTTATTTAATGTATTTTTTACTTTCTTTTTTATAAGTATGAATAATTTCTTTTGTTTTTCTCATTAAATAATGTATTTTTTAAACACAATGTACAATGTTTTAATAAATTCCAATGTGCCCCTTCAAAGTGTCAATATGCCCCATAGGTGGGGCACATTGGTACAAAAGCAGATCATTTATGTAAAAAATATTTCTTAGTTCTATGAAACATATGTGCAAATTTTAAACATGGGTAACCTATGAGAAAAAACAAGGAATGTATGAACCGAGTTTGAAAGTTTTCTTGTGGATGTTATGAGATATCAGTTAAAATGTCTGAAACGTTCCAATGGGCCCCACTCTCTCCTACTTGAGACCTATATTCTGTCATTGCGAACCCCCAAAATATTGGTCACTGTTGAGAAGATAGAAATGGAAGTTACTATTTCCTCGATGCATTATCGACAGGAGAAAACACAATAAACCTTTTAGGTCGCAGTGCATTAATGCCCTATACCCAATATAGATAACCAATTAAATAAAAAAATATTTGTCCTTAGTTACAAAATAATCTTGATGCTGTCCCTTTAGAAACGAAACATTGAATTGAAACTTTAGATGAGTAACTCTATTTATAGCTAAATAAAAAGATTTGTACCATATTTTGTTAATTTAGAAAATAAACCCACCCCAATCAAAAATAAAAGAAAATTGACCTATCTATATATCTAGGAAACTCTCACGGATATCTTGAATTTAAAACTTTAGTAGGGTAGTCTCATAATTTAGCAACTTTATTTCCCATTTAACCGACTGTGAATCTCCAGCGGTTTACGAAATTACAATATTGAATCATCTAAAACCTGTATAATACACCTACTTACTTGCTGTTTTCTTCAGTTCAGTGTTGCAGAGAACACATAGTCGGCGAACCTTATTTGGGCACCAGTTTTGGGAGATTACCTGCTTTGGAAAAGGGCAGTTAAATCCGACATGTAATTTGGACACCATGTACTACTTTAAGTAATAAATTTTAAAAAACGGATGCGATAATTTCAAATTTAATCAATAGAAATATGGACAATATTATAATATTATATCTTTAAAATTAATAAAATTGTTGAGTGTACCCTCATAATGTGTTTGTAATTTGGTATAATAGTTTTGTCGTCTGTCTAATAATTTGGGGTAGATGTAAACTTATGCCTTGTTGATAAATTATTATAAAATAGAAAATTTAGTTAGTTTAAAAAATACAATCGAAGGACTTACTACGTATTCAGGATTTTTGTGGTACATTGTGAAACTATCTATTTAAACAATAATTATTGACATCTTCCTAATAGCACTGATTTGCCAAAAACATCCCATTTAGGTTCTATGTGTGTTTTTATGATTCTGGACATAAATGGTACGTCCCTACGATGTTTCTAAAGAAACGTTTCTGGAATGATTTGTCAAGAACGTTTTAGAAACACCGTAATTATGTATAGGTATTCTATTTTCGATTTGAATATTATTTTGAAATATTAATAAATTATAAAATTACTACAATCACCAAAAATCAATATCAACAATAATATCATCACATTTTTTTTAATAAATTTATTAAAAAGTAATAGATTTGATTATCCTATTAAAAAAAAAGGTATAGGTAATTTCTGGAACGTTCCAGTAATAGTATAAAAAAAAATTACCTAGAACGTTTGAGCAACATCATAGAATGTTTCACAAACATCTCTGTGAAACGTCTCTAATCTGTTACAAATGATGACACACAGAGCTAGGAAATATAGAGGTAGCATGAGAGACAGACTTATACGTATTCAATGTTAATCTATGTTTTAAGACAAGGACTCTGTTCATTAATGTAGAAACTTTCAATGGAAAAGCTAAAAGCAAAAAGCAATAATTGGTTATTTGTATTAAAATAAAAAGTTTAATTGGACGAGGTTCAAGTTCATAAATCATTAACTAAACTATGTAACAAAAGTTTATTTTGTTCACAGCTTAAAATAAAACAAACACTTCCCTGGAAAACACTATCTATAATACAGACAATTTAAATAAATAATCGGAAGATTCGGAAACACAGAGGCATCATAATAATGACTAATAGACTTGTTTTGGGGTTTGTTTCATAAAATATAATGTGTTTAAAATCAATTATTTTCATAAGCATACCTAGAAGCTTTGATTACTAAAAAGTCTAAATGTGCACAACTTAAATTTGTTTTCGGATTATTGTCGTTAGTCCTGATGTAAACCTTTACATTTTATATGTGATGATGCATCTATAAATCCAAGCTCTGTGTGATAACATCGCGATTGCTAAAAACATCACAGGTACGTTTGAGGAAGAATGAGAAACATGACAGAGACGTTTCTAATGTCCAAGTACATGTTTCTGGAACGTTCGTGTAAAGATACTGTGCTATTAGGGGGCGTCCATTAATTCGTGAGGTGTTCAAGGGGGGAGAGGATTAAGCTAAATCTTTCCAAATTTCACTTGGGGGAGAGGGAGGTCTTTGTAAATCTATCGTTTTTTTTTCTAGTAGAAAACGGTGTAAAATTGGGTGAAAGTAAAGTTAAATTAAATTAAAGAAATCTTCTATTAATTTTCGTTTAAGTATTTATTATTTATTTTTATCACTGTGATTTTAAATTACGGCAATATTCTCAAATACTAGTCTTTGCTGGTCTTAAATAAAAGTAATAGAACATATTGTTTTTTTTTTAATCCAATGCATTTACACCCAAAACACAAATTTTGAAAAATATCACGTGATATTAGAGGAGGGGGGAGGGAGTTTTGAGGAAAATCTTTCGAAATCTCACCATTGGGGAGGGGGTCAAAAAATCCTCAAAAATACCTCACGTAATTAATGAACGCCCCCTTAGGGATCCTTTGTGGACAGTGCCAATAGGAAATGTTTGTTAGTGATTAACATGTACACCTTTTTTAAACAAAAAGTGTTAAAGAGATGTGAAGTTTTTTGGCGTTGTACAAAAAAAGTTTAAATTGTGCTCAAAAAATGTTTACATTTAGCGACCAGAAGTCAGCTAGACTATTATCATGAACACAATGAGAAAAAGCTAAACCGAAAAGTGATTACCAAAACTATACGGGGTGAGCTGGTTAAGGAACTGCCAGGATCGATAAGAACAAAAGATTTGACATATATTTTTAAAGAAATTGTGTAAAGAGAAAATTTTCTTCCAGAGCCGCTTCCCCATAATATAGTGAGAAATTATGAAATTAAAACAAGGAATGATGAAAGTTTCGTTTTTTTAAACTGCCCAGTGAGTAATATAGTATTTTCTTGTGAAATGCACAGTGTATATAGATGGTACATTTTCATATTGTACCAAATATATTTTTTCTGTGACGGGAAAAAAATTTACATTTTTCTCCTTTTTTCCCGAGAAAAAGTGTGTCATCAGAAAAAAGTGAGTACTTTTTTCCTAGATATATATATACACATAAGTAAAGTTAGAAATTTTTATATATTTTTTTCAAAATGAAATCGTCACAGAAAAAAATAGTGTATTATAAACGGGAAAAATATTATATTTTAGCTCTTGGTTTTTGTCTCAACACAATCTCGAGCTAAAATCTAATACCTTTTTCCGTTGTATAATAAATAACTATTACAATTATTTACAATCCATGGACTCCATAATGGATATTATATTCCTTTGGTGTTTTGTTTATTGTCTGACAAACGCAGTAAGACGTACGCAAGAAATGTTAAGTACGGATATCTTTGTACGCTACTCTATATAATTACGGCCATTTTGAGAAACGTTTTCACATTGCTTTCCAGATTATATGATCTACAGCAAAAATCAGTGGTTGTCATTTCCATTTACAACAATCTTGGTTCAAAAAAATTCAAAGTTTAAGTTTAACAGGCAAACTGAGGAATAAATATTCCGAATTAGGAAAATAGTTGCGATATTTATTTGAATTAACATCTTTAAATCCTGACGAAGTAGACGATTGTTTTGCTTTAGATTTATTTTCAGAGAAACCAATTTAATAAATATGCCGATTATTTGTTAGAAACGTACATAGAAGACGATGCTTTTTTTCTCTGCATCTAAGTGAGCTACTGCAACTCCATCGATTACCAACACCACATATGCGTACGAATCGTTTCATATCAAATTAGTTGAATCATTTTATGCAACTCGTCCATCTATTTTTATTTTTATTGATAATCTTAAAGAATTTCAATTGGACACTTATGTCAAAATTCAAAGTATACACATATCAGCGAAAGTTAAAGACAAATGAGAAATTAAATAATGGAACAATGTCTGGGTTACACTTTGTGAAGTGTGTATCATTTTGTTAGCCAGAGTAATATAATTTAGCTTTTTTTATCTAAATTTTCTGATTGAATGTACTTCTCATTTTTATTTTGTTTTATATTTAATTTTTGTGCACTGTTTAAAATGTTTTAAGCTACATTACATTTTAATACATTATTTTGATCATACTGATTTTATTTATTTAAATTAGTACGGTGCCCAATTTACATATACCTTTGCAGGTACATTTTTGGCTGGTGCCTAGATTACTTGCAGAATTAGAAAAGCAGGTAGGCTAGTACCCAGTTTACTACAGCTGTCCAAATCAAAGATACAATTTAGTAAACTACGACAAAAAATAATTTTGTCATAAACAACTAAGACTATAGCAGGGATAGAAATTAGAAAGGCTTTTGCCAAATCTCTCACGTCATACACAGAATTTGACAGTTCTGTTTTGACGCGGAGCTAACCGAAATGAACGCGTAACAGTGGCGTATAAAATTATTTTATAGATGCTAATAAAAATTTTACGTAATTTCATAAATTGTGAATAGCTATTGAAATTTTATAGAATTATGATTTGGGATATTAATACTAATTTAAATAATTATTTAAAGCCAATCCCGCCGGTAATAATTTAAAAAATTTGGTATTATGTTTATTCTATGGTGAACAAACATTACCGCTCGGGGTTTGACGTTTACCACCTCTCTACCTATCAAAAGCCTTTCCAACTTCTATCCCTGCTTTACTTGGAAGATTTTGTTACAATACGAAGACAATGTGTTCGTTCATCTAATTTCTTTTATACATTTATTATTATAAAAATTTAAAAAAGAAATGATTTTTTCGACTATCGTCTTTCTGGGTCCCTTTGTCTTGGATTAGGATTGGTACCAGGTAATGAACTTGCCTGTTCTATTGCTTCGAGTTGCTTAAATCTTTTGTGTTTTCCTGAAAACAATATTATATTGCAAATAAAAAACTGTCATTATCAGATTTCAAAAAAACAAGGTAATCATAAAATACTTTTAATATTTTAAAAAATAAGGTAATTTAAATTTTGATCAGATATATAATATTGTGATTAAATTTAAATAGATAAGGACTCAAATATTTAAGATATTTATTTAAATTAGATTGTTTTAGAAATTAGGTATTTGAAAATATTAAATAAATAAAACAAAGGAATAAGTTGAACGAATAAAAAGATTGAAGTAATTGGAATCGGAAATCAGCTTGAATCTTATAACGTTATCATCGAGATAGAATAAAGTAGAAAAGACATAAACACTATTTTGCGATGACAGAATGACGCACTTCGAGCGACGGAAAAGTGTAATGAAAATGGCGACTTGACTCGTACATTGATTTATTTGAAGTCAATAATTTTATATTTGAAGACTCATGGAATGAAAATGTTTTTATATTATTTAATTAAATAAAGCTATTTCAAGAAAATGGCATTTATTCTCACCAAAAATGACTATCTTGAGTTTGACATATGTCGTAAAAGTATAATGCAAAGATGCGAACACTTTAGCATTGTTATAGCATCTCCTCTTTATTATATTTTAATGAACGTAATAGAGGAAACTCGCTTAATAGTCCGGTCAATTTAGACATCCGAGGGTACAAAAATTTCCACCCAGCTGAAAATTAGTAGGATTGTTCAAAATACCAATATAATTGAAACCTAAAAAGTCCTTATCAATCCGGCACCTGGAAAAAATATTACTCGGGGGCAAAGGTCACAAAAACGGGTTTTTCGTGATTTTCAGCAAAATGGAAAGTTTTATCACAAAATTAGTTCAAAAAAAAATTTTAGAGCGGATAATTATCTATAAAAATGTCAAATATTTTTTTCTTTCTTAAGAGCCACCGTTTCTGAGATATGGGTGATTCTCGTGTAACTGCGATTTCTTCTTCTTCTTTTTCTTCTTCATCTTATTCTTCTTATTTTTCTTCTCCTTCTTCTTCTTCTTCTTCTTCTTTTTCTTCTTCTTCTTCTTCTTTTTCTTTTTCTCCTCGTTCTTCTTCTCCTTGTTCTTCTTCATCCTGGATGCATGTAAATTAGCTGAATAGTGATACATCGCATGTCTCCTTGTTGGTATCAAACGAGTCCTCAAGTGTTCATGATTCAACATTGGAGCACGATCGGCCTTGACAATTAGTGCATGCTAGAGAACAAAACAGTCCAACTTTTTTACAACCACATTTAGAACTACATCCCTTTTTGCAGTTGCAAAAAATTGTGTTGAGCAGTTTTTCCGGCGCAGGTGGTAGTAAAGTTTGAACTGGTTCTAATGCATTGTCGACCAACTTCCAACCCAAGTCTTTTGGATCTAGCTGATAACCTAGCCACACTTGAACTTGGTAATATACCCGTAAAAGATGTTGATGAGCAGCCGCAGAAGTTGGAAGAAGACAAGCTAATTGTACTTGTTTTTTATTTCGAGTATTTTTAACGAAGCGTGCGTATCGAAACTTATCTAAACACGTAGTTTTTTTAGTAGCTCCATACATAGAGAGAAGAAAGCGAATTCCGTAAGTAATAACTTTTTGTGCAGTAGAATTACTGTTTTTAAAAACTTCAACACACTGAACTAAATCTTGTTTTTGAAACATTTTAAAAACTATTGTTTTACCCCTCCTGAAAAATGCAGATGTCGTATCACAGCCAGTTTTTGCGTGTAAAAATAGTACATGATTTTGACACTTTGCAAAAGTAGATAAACTTTTTGACGACTATATTTCGGATTGATGTTGAGATTTTTCAGGCTTTAAAAAAAAATAGTGTTTTCTATTGAGGTCCGAGCAGTGAGTAATACGAGTAAGTCAACATCTTCACCTACAACAATCGTTGTATTTGTTAAATTGAATTGCTCTATTGCTATTTCAACTATTATTACATCATTATTAGCTTGTTTTATCAATATATTTTTAGCAATAAGCTTTTCTTTTAACAATAAAATGAACCGCGATTTGTTGTGGGTACTAGCAAGAAATTTCTGTTGACTGGTAGGAATTGTCATTAATTGATCAAATAAAATATCAGAAGATAAAGATGTTGTTGAATTTCTATGACGTTGTTTTGCGGCTTTAATATTTCTCGTAAAGTCATTATAGCCATCAAATACGACAGTAATTCTGGGGCCAAAATGTCGACGTACCTACTGAACGTATTTATCAAAGATAGCGTTGAATGTTTCTTCAATATCCAATACAACGCGGTGTAATAAATATCCTCCATCAATGATGTATGTCGAATTTGTGTTGTTAATATCAATATTTACCTTTTGGAAACAATCGTAAATGTTTTTTGTGTTTTGCGCATTCCAATGTCATCAAACAATGATAAACGGTGGCTCTAAAACAAAATCTTAAACATTTTTTATAGATTATTATCTGCTCTACAATTTTTGTCTGAACTAATTTTATGATAAAACTTACCGTTTTGCTGAAAATCGCGAAAAACCCGTTTTTGTGACTTTTGACCCCGAGTAAATATTTTTCCAGGTGCCGGATTGATGAGGACTTTTTAGGTTTAATTTATAATGGTGTTTCGAACAATTCTACCAATTTTCAGCTGGGTGAAAATTTTTGTACCCTCACTCCTAATTTTTGGTTTAATTTGACCAGACTATAATATGAGTATAATTTCCAATATGAAGCGCCACATTTTTTCCTTAATGCTATATCAGCCATCTATCCTAATAACTGTGCATTATTAATTCATTTCGTACGTGGTAACCTACGTAGTATCAGGGTCGCACATTTGACAGTAAGTTAACCTGAGACCAATGAGGTTGAATAATACGAAGGTGGATTTCTATGCTGCACCCCTGATCCCCTTACAGTAATACTACAGTGGCATTATTTTATTTTTCGACGTAGTCTCCCTCTACACTTCTGCACTTGGTCCATCGGTCATCTAATATCTCAACAGCCTTCTGGAAAAATGTTTGTCCGACCTTCGAAAACCATCTTCTCTACAGCTTGCATCGGTTCATCATTACTGTAAAATGTATTTTCACGTAAGTTTTCTTTTAATTTGGGGAACAGCCTGTAATCACTGGAGGGCGATTTATGGCGAATATGGTGGGTGCTCCACTAATTCAAACCCTGTTTAGTGTATAGCAGCCATGGCAATACAAGATGTATGGCTAGGGACATTATCCTTATGGAACAGCACACTATTCCTTAACTTTCTTCGGCGCTTATTTTTAAGATCGTCTCGCAATTTAGAAATCAATTGTGCGTACTAGTACCCTGTAGTATCTGTTTATTTTGCAAATAGTCAGGCTGATTTCTTGAGCATCCCAGAACACAGACAGCAAAACCTTTCAATCAGACGGCCCGACTTTAAATTTGCGTGGAGGAGAAGAATCGTGATATTTCAACTCTTTACTTTACGCTTTCATCTCGGGATCATAGTGCGGCACCTATGGTATCAAACTGACTAAGAAAGTTCCTTTTCTTTGCTTGGTACCATTCCAAAAGTTGCTCAATAGATAACATTAAATTTATTAACATTCGGGGCACCCATCTTCCACTCATCTTTTTCATATCTAATTCTTTATTCGGTATGTGTTGCACCACATGATATGATAAACCAGTATCTTTCACAGTGTCCCTGATGCGCACCTTTTAATGTTTTTGTCTGTTGTTATAGGAAAAACATTAGCATGCTCGTTTTCACAGGCTATCTTCTGCATTTAAAATCTCGACACCAGCGTTTGACTATGTCATAAGAAACTGCACACTCCCCAATAGTTGCCACAATATCTTCATGAAGTTTAGTTGGCATGATGCCTTTTTTCTGGAGGTATTTAATTACGATTCTTTGTTCTAGAGCAGCCATACTCAACCGTTTTTACCTTCGGGCCACATACGTATGGTATGTTACACGAGCCGCAATATTTACCCTTTAGATAAGCCATCTTTTTAAAATTAGATAGTGGGCACCTCTAATAAATAAAACACAACACATAAATATATCCCGTCGGGTTACTACAAAAACAAGATACCTCACATTTTTAGAGTTTCGAGGAAACGTTGTTTAACGGTTCAAATTTAAATAAAGAATCAGTAAAAGCTTCAAACTGTTTAACAAAAAATAGCTCTAATAAGAAAAAAAGGTACTCAAAACATAATTAGTCTTCACAAAGTATGAACTAAGAATCTTGGTAACAAAAAAAAAAAAATGAAAAAAGTCAGTTCATTTTGGCTATCTACATACATACAGGTCATAATATTCAATGTCTGTGTCACTGTCTCCAATGAATGGTTTATGTACCGTTAATTTAATATTATTAGATACAGGTAGATTGTTACAATAATGGTGAATTCATCAAGTTGTAGTACCTGATTTGCAAAGTTTTAGTAAATCTTTCTTCTTGGCATTTCTAATGTCTTGCACTTTTTTGTAAGTATTTTCAGAGCGTTTCACCCTTATAGCTATCCTTCTGCTTGGGTTTTTCAATCAATGTGAATATCTGGTGTTTTTGGTGTTTTTTTCGGTTATTTAATAAGTGCGTTTTAATGTACAAACAATATGAAGACGAGCGTCAGCATTCCAGCTCGTTACCGCTTTAGCAGTAACTCGTTACGGCTTAATCAATCAATCATTGACCACGGCGATTCAGGTATCACGTGTTATCATCTGTTGGTTTTTGAAAGTTAGCTGTATCGTGGAAAGAAAGGGTGACGTAATAACCTTGTCAATTTCGGACCAATCGAGAAGGGCTAGAGACAACTTTAGGCAAACAAAAACAAATGGCTTGGGCAAAATGTTGAAGTATTTCAACAAATAAATTTATCAAAAATAAGTGTTCTGGCCTTTATCTTGTTTTAGCTGAAACATTAGAAATGGCACTAAATACATTTTGCAAAAATAAGTTATCTGGTTTTGGTTAAAACAATATTAGCAACTGAACACAATGTTATGAATATATTTCGGTATAAATGCCACTTATCTTGTTTGTGCATATTGTGAATGTATTACTATGGAGTTAGTTTTTATTGAACATCCGTTTATCATGAATATAGACATTGTTCACACTTGTCTTGTTTATGTCGTATATTATTTGAACTATTTTGGAGACGAAAGTGTACTTAACTCGAAAATGCCGAAAATGAAGCTTATCTTGTTTTTTGCAGTAACCCCATGATCAAACTGTTTATTTAAAAATTAGCGCGATAATTGGCGTAGTGACCGATGTATGTTTTCGCACATTTCGCTCAAGATTTAAAAAGCAGAAATCTATAGTTTTAAAAAGCACCTCCGTAATAATAGTGTTTAGGGCCGCAAAAAAAGCTTGGATGGCTGCAGGTTAAGTATGGCTGTTTTACAGAATTCATTTTTATGAACAATCACGACACACAGTTCAAGAATTAGCCACATTGTAATAACGCTTTGTGGTAAAAAGTTGATATTTGCAGATATGATCTACAAAAGTCAGTTAACTAACTGTTAAAAACAGTAATCAAATCACTCATATTTCGAAATAGGTCAAGAGCATAGCATCAGGATCGAGCCTCATACATGGAACTCATACTTAGAAATCAGTGCCAAAATAGCATACTTTGCTTACGAACAATGCCGACGAACCGTAGAGCGCACCTGGGGTCTCTGTCCCAAAGTCGTCACATGAATTTGAACGGCCATCATAAAGAACTGTGCTATAAGTGACACTTTAAATTAAGATTCACCCAAGTAAATGATCCAAAAAATGATTTTTTTGTCTTGCTTCTTATTTATTTTAATTTTGTAATTTGTGATCCTTAGCAAAAGGTTTAGAAACAAAGTAAAAAATGTAATGAACAGAATACGTCAACTTTTTTGAAAAAAGCTTTCGTCGATATATTAACGCCATTATTTCAAATAACTTTATTTTTAATCATGTGTGGGATGTTGCTTAATTACCATTGCAATTGTACAAAAAATAGTTACTTTTTGTAATAAACTTTCTCAATACTAAAGACTAATAATTATCTGTATTTTCTAAAGGCGGATTCCCATGGCACATGGTTTGGCAAGCCTGGCTTGTGAATTGGGCTAGTCGAAGCTTTAGAAATGACGCGCCAGTCCATTTCCGTAGCGCGTAGCTTGGCGAGCTGAACTTATGATTCGCCGATCCACGCGCCGTTGGAGGTTAGAGTCCGCCTCTAGTAAACCTCATAATAGTTATTATTTTCGACAAAACTTTGGTAATAAAATGATTATAAAAAAAAAGTTACTTACTGGCAATTTTTATCATTATTATGCCCCACCATATAGACCATCCCCATCCAACAAGACAGAAGAGGACGGTAAAAAATTGACTGAATCCAATGATTAAATCTATTATGAAAGCTCCAATCCTTGGTCTTGCTCCATCTTTTTGGGAGAATCTTGGTATTCCAATGCAGAGACAAAGCAGTCCACTTATAACAGTTCCTAAAAGAGGAATTGTTCTTCAGTTAAGTATTCTTTTTAAAAGTTACCAACTAAACTAATTACTACGCAATTATAAATTTAAATATAATTTACAGATGAAAAAGAAAATTATGCTGCGACGTAACCTTAGACAGATTGTCGAAATGATAATTTACAGTTTACTTTGAAATTATATCGTGCTTCTATTACTTGCTATGTAAACTGGTAGATGGCGCAAAGCTCTTGCAATGATCTTGCAATAGAAATTATGTCTTTCGATGAAATCATCCATTAGATATTTTTTACTTACTTTTAAATGCAACTGAAGAAAAATCTTCATTTAAATATTATTATGGGTAAACATTTATGTGCATAAAAATTACAATATTTTTGGAAGAATTAATTTTATCATTGTAATTCTTTTATCGATAAACATGATTATGAGAACAATAGACTTTATTGGAATTTCTAAATCAGTTAAATAATTTTATTATGATTAAATACTGAAATATTAATATTCATTCTACTGAATTCTATTAAATTTAGTTATAAGGTAGATGGAGAGGAATGTGATATACAGGGTGTAACAAAAAGGTAGCTATTAAATTATATCAGATATTCTGGAATCTAAAAAAGGTCGGTTACCTACGTGGATGTACTGAAAGGTTCCTGTGTTTGGTTTCTACTAAAGTAAGTGAGGCCTGTGCTAAGATAAAATATTTATTTTATTTATTGGCCGGAGATACTACCAGCGAGACTTCTGCATTCGCGATGCATGACCAATGGACCGACTAGCAGTTAACCATCTATAACGTGGAATGAATAAATGTATGATGAATGGAAAGGAGTAGGGCATCCAAATAGTGGCTCAATAGACCATCTAGGCTTCAGTGCCGCCTAGTGAACCTCAAGAGAGAAATCAGGTTGGACCCCAAGCATGTTTGAGGGGAACCAGTGGCTGGAACCAAGCCTGATTGGGGGAGTTTTCTGGAATCCCTCGCAAAGGAGCACATGGATACCTGAACGAAAGAAAAAATATTGGCCACTTGTTTACAATACTAGCAGTAGCGCGCATACGCAATAATGTAACCCCATATCGTATGTGTGAGTTTTCACATCACGTATTAACAAAACAGATATAGTAGTAATTTTGGAGAACAATGTCTATACTGGTCACCACACCCTGGCGAAAATATACAACCCCTCCTATTCTCCAAATTTAGCTCCTTCGGCCCTCTTCGCATGCACAGTTGAAGAAACACCTAAAGGGTACCGAGTTAATTTATTTATTCAAAACCAACCATATTTTTCAGCCTTATTACATGGATAGTATCATTTATTATTATAAATAAATAAAACTTTTTTTAATAGGTTAGTTGTGGGTGACAGGAGGTATATAATAAATGATAAAAAATAAGTAAAAGTCCAAAAGCAAAAAACAGGAAAACGTCACAATTTTGGGTAATAATATCAAGATTTATTGCCCAAAATTGTGACGAATAATCTTCACGCATCCTATGTAACTAATTTGTCAATATGAGTACTCGTCCCAATGAAAATATGTAAAGTGGATACGTAATATGCACTAAAAATCATAAAGAAAATATATTATTTTGTTACTAGCGATTTATAAACCACTCGCTTCGCTTCTTCTATAAACATCATCAGATCTTACCTTAAAAAGCACTGTTTGGTTCTTGGTTCATTGCTAAAAACCTAAACATAAAATGGGCTGTGAGCAATAGTGCCAATGTAGTTCAAACGGAGCTCACGGGGATTCTCATAGTAGCAAAAGAAATTACCAGAAACAATATCACTGGAAGGAACATGCTCATCTATACAGACAGCAGGCAAACACTACTCACCATGAGCAGACCACTGATTTAACCTAACCTATTTCTGAATTATTCAAAAAGAATAACTTAAGGATCACAAGTAGCATATAAAAGTTTAATGGGGTGCACTGTTTTCGCAATTTTTTCTGGCAATATTGCTCTTAAAAAATCCATTTGTCTATTTGTGTATTAAATTGTTCAACAGTTTCGAAGTTGTTGGAAAAATCGATTTTAAATTTGTGACTTTATTGACTGTAACTTTTTTGTTTTGTAATTCAAACCATTTTCGACCAATCCTAATCCTAATTTTTTAAATATTTCTCTGCCTTTTTTGGGCTTTTAAGGCCCAACTGTTACCATTGTCAACAATATTTACAGAAATAAGTTAACCCCCCAAAGTATTAGGCCTATGGCTACTTGTAGTGAATCTTTCATAGAATCCACTAGAATGATAACGAATGTGGTAAATGCATATTCGAGACATTGCCAGAGACACAAGTCCAATAAATGGTGGAAGAATATTCTGGAGCATATATCAATTTATATATAAATGAGCTGTGCTTTAGAGGAAGTCAGTCAATTGCAATTGGGACACAGTTGAAGATAGACATTTGTTATATAAATTAGATTTATGCGGGTGAAATATAAATAGTGCTTAAGTATAAATTAATTAGTATTTTAATGTAAATAAATTATGAATAAACTGTTAAATAAATAAACTGTTTTTACAATAAATGAGAGTGACGGTATATCGTTTTTACCGTCTTATTTTTGACTCCATATGGTATAATTACAACCTACCTATTTGTTATATTCTATAATATAACAAAGTTATGTGAACTGTATACTTTTTAAAGCACTGTATATTGAGTATATTTTTGCAAGTTGTGAGAAGTTTAGAAAACCATATAACTTAAAGATTGTTTGCAACTTTTAGAAACAAAAATTTACAAAATAAAATCATTACTGGATAAAATCATATAAAGAACAAAACGATAAGAGAAATAAAATATTTATCTGTCAAGTTATGATAAGTATTCGCTTACAAGCTACAAAATTGTAGTTTTAAAATATTAACAAACATTTTCGTCATTATAACATTATTTAATCTTTTTTAAATAAATTTTAATGATTTAAAAAGTACATACCTGTTCCTGGAGCAATACAATTCAAAATTAGACAAAACCAAGCTAAACAAATTGGAAGTATAGGTATAGCTCCTTTCATATGAGAAGAATGTTCAACCAAGCTTATATCGATTTTTGGTTTGACCTCCTAAAAAACAAATATATATTACAGAATGTTATCTATATCAATTTGCTGTTTAATATGGCCAAGTTTTACACAGTATACTTTAAATTTATAATTAATGAATCAACTACTCACCTCCGGTGGTGGAGCAGTGGTTGGGGTCAAACTTTTCTTCTTACTAATAACAGAATCTTTTCTTTCAGGAACTTCCACAGGTTTTCTTTTACAACATTTACAACATGAAGCGCACAAAGTTATGCAAAAGATTGATCTCATAAAATTTTTGCAACATTGTTTTGAACATTTTTTTCTGAAAAAAAAAAAAAAAAATACAATTATTACTGTTATTGTTCATATCTATGAAAGGAAATAGACGGACCGCAATGTGCGGTTGCTGTCGGCTGCATTGTGTAGTTGCATTTTGGCAATCCACAGTTCGTTATAGATTAAAATAGATGCGCCAACGTGTAGAATATACAAGATCAATCCAGAAAGCAGCATGGGACTCGACTCCAATTAAAGAAAATGATAACATGTCATAAGAATTACCGACGATAATAAAACAGAAAATAACGGACAACCGCAAATTAAAGAAAATCTGGCAAATAACTCGAGCTGCCGCCGACAAAACAAAACTAAATCCAGCAACCGTAGAACTAAAAACTGTGCCTAATGATAACAAATAATGAAATATAGAACTATCTCAGGGAACCTAACCGCCACAGAAGCAACCGATTACAGTTTGTGGAAAACAGCGAAGAAATTAAATAGGCCACAACAGGCGAACTCTCCTACCCGCACTCCAGAAGGCCAATGGGCAAAAAGTAACGAATATATGACCAGTGTGTTTGCTAATCACCTAGAAAAAGTATTCAATCCCTATCCAGCAGAGAACAACTACGACATTGAAAGGATTCCCGGAACGCACACACCAACTGGAATTACCCCTAGAAAATTTACCGTAAAACAAATCACAAGAGCAATACAGTAGTCAAATCCCAAAAAATATCCTGGATATGATCTAATTATTGTCAACACCCTAAAGGAACTTTCAATTAAGGGAATAAAATATTTGACACAACTGTACAATGCAGTCCTGAAAACGGGCTATTTCCCGATCTCGTGGAAGGTAGCCCAAGTCATACTAATCCCTAAGCCAGGAAAAACCAATGGAGGAAACATCTTACAGACCAATCAGTTTGGTACCCGCTATGTCAAAACTATTAGAAAAATTACTGTTAGAGAAAATAGAACCAATCCTGAAGGCTAGCCGATTAATAGCCAATCATCAATTTGGATTTAGAGCGAAACAGGCGCCGATAGAACAAGTCCATCCAGTTACAAAAAAAATATACAAATCTTTTGAAGACAAAAAATACTGCTCTGCTGCTTTCTTTGACATCGCTCAGGCATTCGACAAGGTCTGGCACGAGGAGTACTATATAAATCTGGAAAAGCCTTCCAATTAACATATTCCTCATCCTAAAATCCTACCTGCAAGACCGACATTTCCAAGTCAAATTTCAAAATCAAATCTCAACTCTACGACCAATAATGTCAGGGGTTGCACAGGGAGGTGTACTTGGCTCTACCTAATATACACAGTGCATATTCCCACAAACACCAATATAACTACGGCAACATATACAGATGATACTGCTGTCCTGGCATCTCATCAAGATCCTGTTATTTCTTCCCAAATCCCTGCAAAACCAACCTGAACGCTATTTCCGCGTGGCTAAAAACTTGACGAATCAAGGTGAACGAAACAAAATCAATTCATGTTGTCTTTACCCAACGAAGATAAACATGTCCAACTGTGGCGTTAAATAGACAGCTTTTGCAACAAAAAGAAAATTCAAAATACCTAGGAATTCACCTGGACCGACGACTAATGAGAAGAACACATATATTTACAAAGAGAAAACAATTAGGCATAAAACTTAGCAAACTCTATTGGATAATAGAACGTATATCCCAACTAACTATTAACAACAAGCTTCTACTATATAAAGTCATACTAAGCTCATACGGAGTTATGTAATCCAGCTATGGGGTACAGCATCCAACTCAAATATAGACATACTGAAAATATTTCAGTCCAAAGTACTCAGAATCCTTCTAAATGCGCCATGGTATGTCCCCAATAACACTATAACATAGTCAGTGATCTTCAAATGAAGTCAGTCAAAGAAGAAATATCCCTCTTCTCACAGAAGTATCAGAAAATCATCCTAACGCATTAGGACAACCGCTGATGAGGCCTCCCATCCAGAGATAGGCTGAGAAGGCATCTTTCGTGTAACCTGCCCGATAGATTTTCCGTGCTATTGTGTATGTGCTGAGTAGTGTGTAGTTATCCTGGAATCAAACTTTATTAATATTTAAATAAAAGGAAAATTACCACTGGAAAATTTCCATACAGTTGCATTATTTGCCTATTATAACCTTACAGATTGCAAAAAAAAGGATAGTTAAAAAAAACAAAACGTGTAGAAAGCTGATATTGTTGACGTGTGTCTATTCTATCATAAAGAAACTGTGGTTTGACGAAATGCGATTGCATAGTGCAGTCGATAGCAATCGCATATTGCGGTCCGTCTATTTCCGCAATATAATCTGCAATGAGAGTTTCAGGAATAACTGAAAATGTAAAGAAAACACCATAAATCATACATGTAAGACAACAATCGGAATATGCCAATGTAAATTCTATTGATTCGGGAATGACATATCTGATTTATTTCCACTTTGGGGTTTTAAGAATAATTAAAAGGTAGAAAAAGGCCCTTAAAAAAAGAATAGATACCTTAATTTCGTAGGAGTAATTAGGCTGTTTATTTCCAAATTTTACTCAATAATTTGTAGATTTTTCAGCGTTAATGTTTCTTAAAATAAAGTTCTGCTTTTTCCGGAAAGTGAATATTAAAAAAGGGAAACCTTTTTATTATTTGCTTAAAATTTAACGTAATAAATATTATTATAATAATTTTGTTTCACATAGCTGTAAGTTGTAAGTTAGTCATTGAAATTATCATTTTATCACAAATACAGACTGTCGATAGGTTTTGCATTAAGACTGCGACCCATAAATTAATAGAATATAAAAAGTTGATTTGACTGATTACAACTAAAACAGCGAGTAAAAAAGTTATTATTTAAAAACATTTTTTTTATTATTTTATATCCCTTTATTATCGAACACAAAATTTTATGGTAAAATCGCATACAATTTGTAACTTAGTTTTTCTGATCTTTTCATATTATATTTGTATCGGTAAGATGAGGGAAGATGAGTTGCAGTAGGTCCATTGTGCATCATCCGGGGAATATACGACCTACCTCCTACTAGTAAAAAAACGTGTAAGTAGTCGATAAGAGGTGTCTATGGACTCTCACTAGTTAAGATTAAAATAAATTAGATTACATTCAAAAAGAGTTGGATATTATTTGTTCTTGTCCAGCACGAGCTTCTTAGATCGATTGTGGGACTCTTATTTGGAATATAGCTTGGTCCTTTTTAATAGGCTTAGTAGCTTTGACAGTGAATACCGCATGTATTTATATGCTTTTCTTCACCTAATGTCTTCTTCTTCTTCTTTTTCTTCTTCTTCTTCTTCTTCTTCTTCTTCTTCTTCTTCTTCTTCTTCTTCTTCTTCTTCTTCTTCTTCTTCTTCTTCTTCTTCTTCTTCTTCTTCTTCTTCTTCTTCTTCTTCTTCTTCTTCTTCTTCTTCTTCTTCTTCTTCTTCTTCTTCTTCTTCTTCTTCTTTTTCTTCTTCTTTTTCTTCTTCTTTTTCTTCTTCTTCTTCTTCTTCTTTTTCTTCTTCTTCTTCTTCTTCTTCTTCTTCTTCTTCTTCTTCTTCTTCTTCTTCTTCTTCTTCTTCTTCTTCTTCTTCTTCTTCTTCTTCTTCTTCTTCTTCTTCTTCTTCTTCTTCTTCTTCTTCTTCTTCTTCTTCTTCTTCTTCTTCTTCTTCTTCTTCTTCTTCTTCTTCTTCTTCTTCTTCTTCTTCTTCTTCTTCTTCTTCTTCTTCTCTTCTTCTTCTTCTTCTTCTTCTTCTTCTTCTTCTTCTTCTTCTTCTTCTTCTTCTTCTTCTTCTTCTTCTTCTTCTTCTTCTTCTTCTTCTTCTTCTTCTTCTTCTTCTTCTTCTTTCTTCTTCTTCTTCTTCTTCTTCTTCTTCTTCTTCTTCTTCTTCTTCTTCTTCTTCTTCTTCTTCTTCTTCTTCTTCTTCTTCTTCTTCTTCTTCTTCTTCTTCTTCTTCTTCTTCGCAAAATCTGCACAATGTTGCTGCTTCCGCTAGATTTATGACACTTATGTGCCTTCTTAGGCGACAGTGTAAAGTAAGAACAACTACTGTTATCTTTTTTCATCCATTGTTTGATGGATGCTTTGTACAATGCCTTAGAAACTTGACAAAAGGGTACAAGGTCTATCATGGCCTTATATGAGCCTTCTCAAGCTAGTTTGTCGGCCTTTTCGTTACTCTGATATCCTTCGTGGCCCGGTACGCAGGCTAAGGTCACATTGTTTTGACTACTTACCTCTGTCAAATCTTCTTCTCAGTCTTTAACCAGTCGTGAAGTGATTTTTGGGAGATAATTTACTTTAGAGCTGCTTGGCTATTAGAATAGATGGCAATAGTTTTGTTAATACTTGCTCATGTATTATTTCTCTTGTACAGTGTTGTATGGCTATCATTGTTTTCGACTTGAGTCCAAAGATTCCAGCACCGAGTCCTTCCTTAGTTTTTGAACCGTCTGTATACCAGGCCAATGCAGATTGTATGGGAGCTCCCTGAAACTCGGGCTGGTATTTGAATTTGAATAGGTCTTTCTAGTGAAACTCCTGCAGGTTAATAACGTTGCCGAGAGATGTCTCTAGATGCGCCCATTTTTGGGCTTCTACCACCTCGATGATAAATGCGCAGGTGAAGCTATTTTGTCTACCTCCTCTTATATGCTAACTAATTTTCAAAATTCTAATATATAGGATATTGTTTTCAAATGAATAAAATTTGTTATTTATTTTTTTTAGTCCGACACTGGATTTCAACTTTATTTGTTATATACTATGTCATGCTGGACAAAGAATATACATCAAAATAAATATTTTTTTGCATAATAATCGCTTCGTTTTTGAATACACACTAATAAGCCCAAAAGATGTCTCATTAAAATATGAACAAACTGTGAAAATTTAATTGAAATCGGTAAAAACGTTTTAACGATATTTGTTAAAAATTGATTTTTCTAAACGTTTTAACGATATTTATTAAAAATTGATTTTTTTAAACTTTAACACCCTGTAGGTCGAAAAGGTTTCACTTTCAGATATATGTTCGTTAAGCAACAAATGTTTTGATGTCTCCTGTTACCCATAAAAGTTTGTATATATGTTTGATATATTTACAGGGCCCTCTGTATATGGAGAATATAAAAAAGATATACAGTGTGATTCGTAAGTTATGAATAATTAAAGAAATCAGCAAAATGGATAAATAATCTTGTATCTAACTTATAAAGAATTTACAAACACCTTTTTGTCCCTTATCTACACCTAACGTATGCGCATTTCTCAATAAATCATCCTGTATAAAATAGAAAAAAATTTGAATCAACTATATCATTAGGAAGTAATTTAAAAAACATTAAGCAAGACTAATCGTATTAACTTTAACTAATGGATGTTAAAGGCTCAAGAGGTAAAATCACTTTCAACTATAACAAAAGATAAAATTATAAGTTTATTTAAAGAAACATACAGCGTTTTCTGCACTTCATTGCTCTAGCATTTAATATATTTAAGTATTGTCTCACAATCATAATCTTTCATTATCAAAAATTTGTATTAAGTGCTCGAAATATTTTTTTTTAATGGAGCATAAGATTGTCAATTTTTGGCCGAGTACGTATGTTGAGGCCAAACATTCAATCGATTGCGTCGTAAAGCATTGATTTCCCCACAAAATACCAACAATAATGCTAATAAGTAAACATTTTCAGATCCTCGTTGGCTGTAAGGTACATCCCCGAAAAATGAAGAGAGGTGTTCATACCCAAACCTGAAAGGATGTATTAAACTGTCCAAAAAACATATCGGCCAATTAGCCTGGAATTGTTTTTCATGAAGACATCGAGGTAGGACAAATATAGATACAGCAGACACAAGCATAGATAAACAACAAATCAAGAAGGCAAAAACAATGTATTTTTTTAAATTTTTTTAATTAATTTTATATAATATTTTAGATCCATAAACCCACTCCGAACTGAGATTTTTTATTTTATTGATTGGAAAAGAGAAAACCAAAGAAGGATTTTTTATATCAGTAAATACACAAAAAAATAATTTACCTTGCTGGTTGCGATAAGCTCTCAGCTCTTTCTACCCAGCTTCCCTTCCTTTTCCCAGTGGAAAAACAAGAAGCATCACCAATTTTCGCCTTCTTGCAACAATTTAATCGATCCAGTAATCTCGGTTTTACGTCCTTTTCATCTTCTTCGACAACAATGGAAGTCGTTTCCGGCTTCCTCTTGAGGCAGTTGAAGCAACTAATGTCAGTCTTTGATTTGGTTTTTGAAGGTTCCTTTGGGCCTTTTTTGCAGCAACTGCACATTTTAAATCTGCAGTTGCTAAAGAATTTCGAGCAAGCATTTTTGGGTGGGGTTTCCTCTTTTTCCGGTTCATTTGGAGGTGTAGCTTGAGATGGAGGTAAGCTGAAAATTAAAATAAAATCAATAATAATTTAATGCTTTTGTCCACGACCACTTAATAATAAATTAATATTCTACATCCTAACTAAGAGCATATGGTACCCATATATCACTAGAGTGAATTATGATAATTCACGATTTTGTAATTCTGGCACATTCCGGTAGGTGACTAGAGATGGGCGATACTTTTCTTAACGATATTTTCTAGAGTGCACTTCAGATTTTGTGATTTATCACATGAGTTATCACATGATTTTGTCATAAATATTTTAGTCATATGTAGAAATAAAATCATACCATTTTTATGTGATAATATCATATGATAAATCACATAATCTGAATTGCACTAAATACTGATTTTAAATATTATATCGATACGGTGAATCGATACTTTACACAGTATCGCCCATCTCTATAGGTGTCACAGATTGACTTTGACGTACTGCTGTCTTAAAATTTATTTGTTTTGAATTTGCAGCATTCCTTTGTTAAACAACAATAGTTAGTTACCTATGTTTAATAAAAACTTTCCGTTCTACACATAAATATTATTTAATAAAGAAATCATAATGGTCGTGGACAAAGTACAGTATGAAACTCGCAATTTATGGCCATTTTTCCCTTGGGTGAACGTCACCCTCCGTGAATAATGGCTACCATAAATTGCTCGTTTAATAATAAACTCTTAAAAGATCTACTACGAGCTTTTTTGAAAGTACAATTTCGGCTTTTCCCATTGCATGTCTAATGTACGAGGTGTCCCATTTTAGGTACTTTTGCGGGGTATTTCCGTTATTTTTAAAGATAGAGGTTTGCGGTTTTCGCGACACTTTGCTACTTTTTCATAAAACTAAGTAAACGTTTTTTCATTATTTGTCCATTTTTCAAATTTAAATCATAAATGACGAATGACTTGGTTAAATGCAGTTTTTTTCTATTCAGCACAAATGTTCCATCGATAAAATAAATCATTGACGTCATGTGACTGGTATCAATGATGAATTATGGCTTGAAAAAAAAACACGCCTCTTGTTAAAAACTCGCATCTTGTTAAAAACTCACATCTTGTTAAAAACTCGATTTATAGTTATTTCAAAACTGATTTTCACCGTTTATTTCAGCTATTCATTCTAAAGAATTGCAACTGCAATATCTCTTGTTGCAAAATATTTCCAGTTCAACGATATTTTCTAATCTTGCAATAAATTATTTAACAGCTAATGGAGCTAATGGAGGTGTACAAGGTGTCCCATTTTGGGTACTTTTGCGGGGTATCTCCGTTATTTTTAATGATAGAGGGTTGCGGTTTTCGCGACACTTTGCTACTTTTTCGTAAAACTAAAGATGCAGGACATTTTTACAAATATTGCATTTTGAGGCCCCCTCGTATCTCCGTTATCCTTCAACTTATCGAAGAGTTAAAATAACGTTCTTATAGATTTTTTTCCGTATAGAATGCAGTAGTGTAGATAATTTTTGTTACATATTTACTATTTTTGAGTTATAAAGCAAACTTATGTTTTTTTTTAAATGGAACACCCTGTATATTTATAGACTATAAAATTTGTATTTTGCAGATTTTCAAAAATATATTTTAGTATGCACTTTTTCTCAAAAACACGCAAATAAATGACAATTTTCTAAAATTAAATGCCTTATATAATATTAGGCCATGGATAACAATAATAAACAAGTGAAAGTTACATATTAATCACCAAGAATTGGATACCTTGCATATAGGTATCTTTTTATAAAAATAATACCTATAGAGTTTTTTATAACAGTAAGTTTATAACAACAGTTTTGTAGCATAAAGTAACAGTATAACAAACACAAAAAAAATATTATTAAAAAAAAGAAAAAAGATACTTTTAAAGGTGATGTTCAAATTGGCGACCATTACACTGTATAAAACATACCAGCATATCATATTTTTCATAATTTTCATACGCTGCCATTATTCGAAGAAATTTATAAATATCAATTAAATAAAAATACCAAAAAAACGAAAATAAACTGCTTTATAAACCAAAATCGATACTAAAACCGATGAGACAAATATTTTACATTTATGTTTGTTTCTTGTCATAAACAATATCCATGGCCTACTATTAAATTATGCATTTAATTTTAGAAAATTGTCATTCATTTGCGTGTTTTTAAGAAAAAGTGTTATATATTTTTGAATAGGTAAAAAAAATTATAGTCTCTAAAAATACAGGTTGTTCCATTAAAAAAAAACATCAAGTTTGCTTTATAACTCATAAATAGTAAATACGTAATAACAATTATCTACACCACTGCATTCTACGGAAAAACAATCTAAAAGAATGTTATTTTACCTTTTCGCTAAGTTGAAGGATAACGTAGATGAGGAGGGTCCCAAAATTCAATATTTTCAAAAACGTCCTGCATCTTAAAAACTAAAAGGGCCATGATAATTTTGTTAATGGTATCTTTAGTTTTACGAAAAAGTAGCAAACTGTCGCAAAAATCGCAATCCTCTATCTTTAAAAATAACGGAGATACCCCGCAAAAGTACCCAAAATGGGACACCCTGTACACCTGTACATGTTTTGCAGCAAGTGATATTGCAGTTGCAATTCTGTAGAATGAATGGCTGAATTAAGCGGTGACAATCAGTTTTAAAATACCTATAAATCGAGTTTTTATCAAGAGGCGTTTTTTTTTTCAAACCGTAATTCTTCATTGATACCAGTCACATGACGCCAATGATTGATTATCCATGGAACATTTGTGCTGAATAAAAAAAAACAGCATATAGCCAAGTTGAATGAGGGTGATACTACTGGCTACATCCTCAATACAAGTGCCAGTTCTAGAAATAGATATAGTAGTACTTCTTTTGACCTTAGTTTTGTCGACCTGTCACTTTCCACCGCCTCGGAACAACGGTGAGAACCACCAATAATAAATGAACGTAAATCGAATCTAACGCAAATTCAAGATAGAATATAAATAATAAGAAACTATCCTAAACAACAAAATATCAAAAAACTGCAACGTTTTGTAGGTATGATACATTTTTATTATCGCTTTTTGAAAAAAACTTTCAGATTATTTGATTCTATTAAACGCTTTTGTAACAAATATGCAAAAACAAAAAAAAAAAACTAAAATTTTGCAAACTGGTCTCAATACTGTGAAAATAGCTTTAATAAAATCACAAATGATATAGCAAATGTCATTTTAAAGTAACGCTTTAGATGCTATCGATACTCGCCTTGGTAGCATGTCTAGGACAGTTATAAGAGAGAACAGAGACACCCATGTAGTGGAACAATCTGCCTTCTTTTCTAAAAAACTAACCGAATTAGAAAAACGCTATTCAGCTATTGACCGAGAACTCTCTGCAGTTTACCCCGCGATTCGTTATTTTAAATATACTAGTGTTCATCCAGTGGTCGAAATTCGACCATAATCATTATTGAAAATTCGAGGAAAAACATGTTTCTAATTTATTTTTATTCTCAATTCGTTCAAAATATATCTGAGACTATAAACTTTTATATGTACCTACAATACAATAAAGTTGAGTATCATTATAATGAAATAAATTCAATAAAATAACATTGAATAATCCTCATTTATTGATATAAAATACACTTTTATTAAACCGATTCTGATTAATGAGCACTTTCTTCTTCTTGAGATTTCTTCTTCTTTCCGTTTACTTTATATTAGCCATTGTTAGTTTAAATA
Source organism: Psylliodes chrysocephalus (assembly GCA_927349885.1). Taxonomy (NCBI): domain Eukaryota; kingdom Metazoa; phylum Arthropoda; class Insecta; order Coleoptera; family Chrysomelidae; genus Psylliodes; species Psylliodes chrysocephalus. The sequence goes on along the minus strand of OV651813.1, from coordinate 48,976,416 downwards.
TTTTATTTGACATTTTATAAAAAAATTACCTTAAGATTAGTATTATTTTTCTTTCACATTCATTTTATGGATTACAATTTCTCTTTAGTTTTGCCTTCATTTCTTTTTTTTTTTTTTCGTTTTCTTTAATTTTAAATTTGCATTGAATATTAGCCGGAGAGCGTCCCATTAACGGGACGAGCCTAAACAGAGTATCCTCGTAAAAATAGGAAAAATTTTGCCACGAGCCCAGGGAGGGGGAAGGTGAAATATTTTTGGTACCCAAAACGTTCTGTCTAATAAATTTTTTTGACGACTTTTTAAAAAGGGGAGGGGGGAGTATGTGTTACCAAAGGACTCCCCCTTAGTCCCATAAATTACGTGCATATTTCTCAAATTTCATTTTCAGTCTACGCTTGGTGAGTTTTGGGGGGTGGAAATGAGATCCAAAATGGTTCTATTAGACTCAGCTTTTGGTTTTATAAATCTGTCCCACAATAAAAATTTCAACTTTTTATTTTGAGGTTAATCTTGAGGTCTGGTTAGGTATGGGTAACCCCCATCACCTAGTAAAAAAATGTGTTTTTTTTTTATACGAAATGGTGGGGGTAGGAAATCCAATACATCATACTCGAAGTTAATTTTTCTAAGTCTAGCGGTTCTATACCCCTGAAGTGGATGGAGAAGAAGGGGGGTAGTTGGGCAGTTTAAAATCGTTTCAGACGGGGCCTAGGGCCCCATTGTTAGTTTTTTCTCTCTTACCATTTAAGCGTAGCAGAGGAAGAGGAGGGGAAGTTGAAGAAGGGGGGAGGGGGCGAAGTTGGAGGAGCGAAAGTAATTTTTATTCGTTTTTCTCAATCCTCTATCCGTCCATGTGATATTGTCCATGTTGGTTCGAAATTAAAAGGTGCTCATGTTCGTTATAAGCTAATTTTATTAGTCAATCATAATTCATAATTTGTGGATCAATAGATATTGTATATAGAAGGTTTCGAAACAAAAATACTAACTATTTCCAAAAATTTTTAATTGATAACACTAAAACTCGTCAATAGCTACTAAATAAAAATTATAAAAAGAAAATCGGTTCGCAAATAATAATGGTACTAAACTATTTTGTCCTTATCTATTTATATAAGATGCTTAAAAGTAGATATTTTGTATTCTTTACAGATCACAAATCACTAACAACAGCTCTGCACAGGGATTCTTATGGTTCAATTATATTGGAAACGTTAAATTACATACAAAACAGTATCTACATAAAAGAATAAAAAGCAATAAAAATATTATCGCAGCAAATAATGAAAATTCTACTGCCTTAACTAAACATACGTTAGAAAATTTGCTCTTTCGATTTTAAAAATTTAAGAATTCTCGAAAATGAACCAAATCTCAACAAATGAACAATCCTTGAGATGATTCATATTTAAAAAAATATTACTCTGTAAATAATAATACAGACATAAAAGATTTATCAAAGGTTTATTTTAATATTATAACGAAATGTAAACTTTTAATCCTTAATTGTAACGCCACTGGTAAGTTTTAACTTTGTAAAAACTCATCTTTTTGTTTCCCTACTTTATCGTGTTAAACCAAATTATTATTTCGAACACACCGATTGTAAGTAGTGAAACAGAAAGATGGGGTTTCTGTTATTCTAAAAGTTTTATACTGTTCCCCATGTTTTATTAAATACAATAAACGGATTTGTTACTTAACTTATTTACATATCTATTTCAATTGATAATAAATATTTAAATACATGTTGATATCTTTTGGAAATCTGAAAAATTTAATCTTACTATTGTAGTTAAATTAATTTTGGCATTCTTTGTAAGTTGAGTAGATGCCATGACGACGTATATTTTATATATTCTTTTTTTTACTCATGATTTCTACTCGTATGCATAAGAAAACTAAAAATTCTAGAAATAAATATATCCAAAAATGTACACAACGAAAAGTTCCACTACCGGCTCTAAATGTTCTGAATGTCACATAAATATCACCTCATTTACAGCTTTTTAAGCAGGGTTGTCACAAAAAAATCGTAAAATTTCACGACTTCTTTAAGGCCTAATTGATTAGCATTAATATAATTATAAATTATATACTTTAAAATTGTTTTATATTATTTTATGTTTAGCAACTTTAATTAAGCGTCGTTTGCATCTAACGTATGCTATACCTAATGTATTGTTTGTACATTTTTCATTTGACGTAAGATCCACAGTCACATACCACCAGTAAACTTAGAAGCTAGAAGCATCGGAAACTTCGCATAATTAAACAATTTTTTGCGTCCGAAACTACTCGAATGAAAACGAGTTACCACGAAGGACCTTTAAATTGGTATGGCCAACTTCCGCATCTGTTGTGGGTAATCTGTGGTTTTACATTGACATATTCACGTTGACTTAATTGGTCCACTAAAATCTTCAGGTGGTTATCGTTATATCGTAACTCGTATTGACCGTTTTACAAGGTGGCCAGAAGCTTTCCCTATTAAAGACATAACCATAACTGTTACTAAAACATTGTTTACTCAATATATTTGTAGATTCAAAGTTCCTTTAACCATAACCACAGATCAAGGCACTCAATTGAATCTAGAGTTAGCCCAATCGGATTAGTATTTTAGATTCTGAAAAATTCGAAGCAGCAATTTTCCTTCGGAATTCGTTGGAGGGGGTCTCTGGTAGTCTAAATTCAAAAAGTTGGGATTCCAAAGTTGTCGTTACCTCCGCCATCTTGATTTAAAGGGTTATTTTTTGTATCTTGAATAACTCATTTATTTTCAATTTTACACGGAAAATAGTTTTTACAAAAGTTATTTAAAATTAAATTCACCCCCTCTTTTCGGGTATAAATCGAAAAAAATCGATCGTACAAAAAAAGCAGAATTGTAGGAAATTTAATTTTAAACAACTTTGTTTATAACAATTTTTCTCTTAAAATTGAAAATAAACGAGTTATTCTATAACCAAAAATTCACCCCCTCTTTTCGGGTATAAATCGAAAAAAATCGATCGTACAAAAAAAAGCAGAATTGTAGGAAATTTAATTTTAAATAACTTTTGTAAAAACTATTTTCCGTGTAAAATTGAAAATAAATGAGTTATTCAAGATACAAAAAATAACCCTTTAAATCAAGCTGGCGGAGGAAACGACAACTTTGGAATCCCAACTTTTTGAATTTAGACTACCACAGACCCCCTCCAACGAATTCCGAAGGAAAATTGCTGCTTCGAATTTTTCAGAATCTCAAGCCTGTTCTTCACCTAATCCGATTGGGCTAAGTAACAAATCAGCTTATCAATTTCTAAGGTGCTCACGAAATCACACCACTACTTAGCACCCTCAAAGTAATGGGATAGTTGAAAGGTTTCACAGAAATCTCAAAGTGACATTAATTGCAAGAGGTAATACCGATAAATGGCCCGAAGAATTTCCCGTGGTATTGTTAGGTTTACGTAACGCGTTGAAAAAAGATTTAGGATATTTATCAGCGGAATTAGTTAATGGACAAGCACTGCATCTTCCAGGTGAATTTTTAGTTACATCCAATGCAGATGAAGGATTAGATACAACAACAGTAATGCAAATTTTTAAACAATTTCAAAAATTAAGTTTCCCACATGCAGTCATATTTCTAAAAAGCCCCTCGTACCTATGGATCTAAAAACGTGCGATTGTGTTTTCATTTAAGTACCCGGGAAAAGAGCCAGTTTAACAACTCTTTGCAAAGGTATATACATAGTTGAAAAACGCTCAAAAAATCACGTTTGCATCAAACAAAACAATATTTGATACCAATTTCATTCACCTGAACCGTACTAAACTTACTTATATTTTTAATTAAAATAAAACTTAGAAACAAGTACGATTTGCAATTAATAGTTTTTATTTTCTTTTGAGGAGGAGTATTTTTTGTCGTGTACTCACCAACTCTTAATTAATTATTATAGTTTATATTTTTTCTTTACTTTTGGTCAATTTGTATCATCCTGTATTACTTGTTTACCTTAGCTACAAAAATAAAAACTCAACAAAGAAATCGGATCCCCGCAACAGAGACCACCGAGCATATCCACTACGATTGCCCGACGCTCTCATTTATTAAAAGATTTGTGTTCGCCGAGTATCGGCTAACACCGGCCGATATAAAAGTAGTACATCTTATTATTCTTTTTAACTAGAAATTACCCAGCTCTGCACCATAGTCAATAAAGGATTAAAATGCCTTTTATTTAAGCTTTCACTTGGTATAGATGACTTGAGCTCATCGAGTTAGTAGGATATACAAATATTCAAAATAATGTGTTACCTACTACTAGACTGACATTAGGATGGTAACAAGGTGGCGCCTTGAGTAAGTCCGGAATTTTTTGGGTTGTTTAAAGTGGTCGTAGTAATTTTAATACTTACAATTGAATGAATACTTACGTGATATATTTTTCAAATAAGAAATGAATAAAATAGATATGCCTGATTAAAGAAATATTCATTATCGTAATAGGTACTTTCTTAAATAAAAATAAAGTAACTAAAATTTAATTAGTGTTTATTTTCCTTAAGGAGGTCCTTTCGCCACCAATGTTAAATAAAAAATATTAGATTATGACTAAAATTAATTTTTTTCTAATAGTAGAAGTCCTTATTTATCTAATAGTAAACTTTTAACTATACCTTACCGTGCAAATTTTGGAGAACATTTTTTTTTAAAAATGTATGTGTTTGTACAGTGTCTTACGAGAAAGTAAGACTTCAACAACAATTTTCGAATTATAATTAATTTTACTATTATTTATTGATTAGATAGAGTAGAAAAAAACTAAAAATAAGGTTTTTGAAATATTTAGGTTTTGTTTTTTACAATAAAATATATAGGTTACCGTGGAATTTATTGAGAAATTAATATTAAAAAATTACAAAAAATTTTCAACTAGGTTACTTCAATTTTTTTTTTAATATTAATTTCTCAATAAATTCCAAGGTAACGTATATATTTTATTGTAAAAAACAAAACCTAAATATTCCAAAAACCCTATTTTTAGTTTTTTTCTACTCCATCTAATCAATAAATAATAATATAATTCGAGAATTGTTGTTGAGGTCTTATTTTCTCATAAGACACTACAAATACTCACATTTTAAAAAAAAAAATTCTCAAAAATTTGCACGGTAAGGTATAGTTAAAAGTTAGATAAATAAGGACTTCAACTATTAGAAAAAAATAAATTTTATTCATAATCTAATATTTTTTATTTAACATTGGTGGTGAAAGGGGTGGCGGAAGGACCTCCTTAAGCCATTTAGAAAAATGTATTGGACAAAAAATCATAAAGCATGAATGCTAAATTTATAAAGTGTTAATTATCCTTAAGAATGTATTTATTAAGCTATAAATCATAAATAATAAATATTATAAGACTAATAATAAATCTATTCCCAAATAAGTATACATGTGACATCGCTCGTGGAGTGATTCATTACCCAAAAATAAAATAAATAGTTCCTATCAACTCCACAGATGCTTTGCTTCAATGATGCTGGGTTTTTTAATTTTACAATCAGTAAAAAAATAATTCAGAGGGAAATTTGGAAAACAATCAACTTTATCAAAAACTACAACTATTTAATAAAGATGACATCCGTATACTATGGCCCCCTTTCGCGAAGAGATATGTTCGCCGCTGTTTATTATTCTCTTATTTTTGCTGTATTAATTTAGTTAAAACCTGTATGTATTTACCTTTACATTACCTTAACATATTGACCCAATAGTTTTGGAGTTTTATTATCCAAATTACTACGAGACGACAAAAGTGGCTTTTTTTTATTTAAACTAATATGGAGGGGGAGAGTTCAAAAATTTTAAATGTAAAAATATTTTCTCTTGTTTTGATTACGTAAATTAAGTAGCCACTATTTTGGCATTTCTTTCTCAAAAACCGCGGTGAATAAAAGGCTGTGGGAGAAATACATAATAAAAAGTCCGCAAAGGCAATACTCATAACTGAGACTCATTGGGAATATGTTAGGAGCAATTAAACCTTCTCGAAATTTAGTTCTGATTTTACACCTATTTTAAAAAACAGTCCACTTTCCGCTAGGTTACAATTTTTTGTATATCAACCCTTTCGCCGATCCAAAAATCCCTTTAGATTCAGAAAAACCGTGTTTTAGCTGTATCTCGAATGTCTTTAAAAAGTATATATCCGGTCGCATAACCAAAAACACTACATCGAAAGTAGCAAAACCGGACGACAGAAAATGCACGGAGTCATTTTTGAATTGCTGTTATTGACATCTAAAAGCATATAATTCAATGTAGACAAAAAGAAAAATCCATCGATGTGCAACTTTAAATTTCACATCAGGTTACGTAGTACAGCCAAGACATAGTAGATGTTGTTTTTTTTATACCCAACTACAAAAAACCGGCAAAATAGCGAAGTATCAATTTTTTCACTCAGCTTTTAGTGACTTAGGTTTGCGAACTTTTTACAATGACTTGAGAAGTGTAATACAGACAAAAATGTATCTTGCTCCTAATAGAAATGGTCGCAATTGCGACAAGTAAATTGTGGCGACATCATGTTTCCCACATAACCTTACCTTTTTTCGTTTTCATAAAAGAAATTAATTTAAAAATTGAAGGAGACGAATAAATATTAGATTTGGAACTAAAGAGTTTATTAGAAAAACAAAGTTCAAAGAATAGTAAGAAAAAATTACACTTACAAAAAGTTAAAGTTAATTTTCCACCAACAGAAATATGGTGTGAAAAAAATAGTGAAATTTTCAAACCTTACATTTCCAAGTCACTACGTTATAGTACTTTCACTAAAGTACATAACTTGGCACATACAGGAGGTAAGAGTACCTTAAAAATGATCAAAAATAGATATGTTTGGCCTAGGATGAGTAAAGATATACAGTGTGGAAACCACTTATGGAATAAAATTCTTTATGTCATTATTTTAGAAAATTATAAAAAATGCCGAGACATGTCAACTTTTGAATTGAGTTGTGCGTTATGTAAACATAAATTTAAATGTACAGGGTGATTCACGCAAGTATGCCATAGTCGGTGTTGTTTTTTTTTTAATGAAACACCCTGTATATTTGCATACATACATTATTCAGTTTGTTGGAATCGGTTCATTAAGAGGATTTCAAAAATATACAAATATACAGGGTGTTTCATAAAAAAAAAAACAACACCGACTATGGCATACTTGCGTCAATCACCTTGTACATTTAAATTTATGTTTACATAACGCACAACTCAATTCAAAAGTTGACGTGTCTCGGCATTTTTTACAATTTTCTAAAATAATGACATAAAGAATTTTATTCCATAAGTGGTTTCCACACTGTATATTCTTGGTCAAAGTCTTGTATCAGTTACCAAAAAGCCAAGATTTCAAGACACACAAAATCAGCTCCAAGTGATTTTTCGGTTCCAAAAGGTAGGTTTCAACACATACATATAGATATTGTTGGACCTCTTAAACCTTCAGGGAATTGTTCATATTTATTAACTCTTATAGATTCACTAGGTGGGTAGAAGCTTACCCTTTAGCAACAATTACCACAGAAGTAATCATAAAAACTTTAATAAACAATTATACAGGGTGTACCAATAAAAACTCCCAGGCCGGATATTTTGGTAATAGAGATATTTTAATTCTGTAAAAACCAGTTCATAGAGCGCTAAGAGAGCTTCAGTTCCAGATATAAATTAATTTTAAATAGATCAATATGTAGATGGCGCTGCGCTCAATATATTTTTTTCGATGGGAGAATCTTTCTTATATAACGCATCTTGTAAAAAATACATTTCTAAGCAGATTTTGTTCTATAAACTAATTCGATAAATCTAGCCATTTTTGATATACAGAGTGGGTCACTCAAAACAGTTTCATCCTGTTTTTCAGCATTAATCATTGGATTTTAAGAAAATGCAAAAACAAGTCGACTTTTATTCCAAATTAAAAACATTTTTACAATACAGACATCTGTCATGTGTCAACCCCCTCCCTTGCACTTCTCTAACACCTTAATTTTAAATAGGTAATGAACCATGTAGGGCACATCATTGAAAAGGTAATTTAATGGAGAATTCAGAAATATTTCTTTATATTGGTGAAGAAATAAACTTTACTACTTTATTTTGTAGCATAAATATATTGTAAAACTTTGAAACACATTGAAAAAAAACTTGTTTAATTTGGTAGCTGGTTCAATGCCGCTTACTACCATCGCTGCCGCTGCCGTAAGAGGGTTATGGCACGGAACCGTGCGCCGTTGTCGGTTGTTCATCACCATACTCCCCACCTTGAACGCTTCGTTCAATTGGAATTGGAAGTGGACAGATCTTAGTAACTGCTCGCTTAAGAACTCCCTTTGACGTTCTTACTGTAACCACTCGGACGAGTCCATCTTTTCCTGGATGGGTTTCGATAATTCGGCCTAAGAGCCATTGACATGGAGGTAGACCCTCATTTTTGAGAAGAACCAAAGTACCAATATTTAAATTTATAGTATGGTCGGCATACTTTTTCCTTGTCTGAAGTTCGTTAAGGTACGAATTAGACCAACGGTTCCAAAACGTCTGGTTAAGCTGTTGTAGCAATTGAAATCGAGATAACTGATTGTGCTTAATTTTTTCTTCGAATTCTGGATCAGGAACAGTTGTGTGAGGTCTTACGATTAAGAAGTGAGATGGGGTTAAAGGGATAAGATCGTTGGGGTCTGAGGACATGGGATACAGAGGACGGGAATTTAGCGTTGCTTCGATTTGATTAAGAACAGTAATAAATTCTTCATAGGTTAGTAAGGTATTCCCGATGGTTTTTGACAAATGAACCTTCACACATTTTATGTTTGACTCCCACAATCCGCCAAATGAAGGTGATTTTGGGGGTATGAAATGCCACACAATATTCTGTTCTGACAAAAAATCGACAAAACTGTTATAAGAAACTGATAAAAAATCATAAAGACGTGTTAATTCATTTTGTGCGCCAACAAAATTAGAACCATTGTCTGAGTAAATGTTAGATGGTTTACCACGACGAGAAGTAAATCTTCTAAGTGTAGCAATGAAAGCATCAGTTGTAAGTGCGGTGACCAATTCTAAATGGACAGCCTTTGTACTGAAGCAAATGAAAATACAAAGATATGCCTTAAAAGTTTTGCAGCCACGACCCTTTCTATCCTTTAAAATAAAGGGTCCCGCATAGTCAATTCCAGTATGATCAAATGGAAACGATATATTAAGTCGCGATTGAGGTAAATCTGCCATAAATGGAGTAACTGACTTGGGCTGAAATTTGAAACATTTGATGCATTGTCTAACTACTGATTTTGCTAAGGTCATTCCGGACGTGGGCCAATAATTTTGTCTGACAGTATACAATAAATGCTGTGGACCTGCGTGCAGTAAGACCTTATGTTCATGTTCTAAAATCAAACGTGTGAAGATATGTTTACCATTTAATAATATTGGATGCTTTTGATTATATTCCAAATTAGAATTACTCAAGCGACCGCCTACTCTTAATAAACCGTTAGAGTCAATAAATGGAGCTAGAGCCTTTAATCTATTCTTGTTTGCTAATCCAACTTTATTCTGAAGTAACTGTAATTCTTGGTCAAAACATTCTTTTTGTGCAAGCTTAATTAGATTTAAACGACTCCTTTTCAGTTCCGCAATAGTTAAAGCAGATAATTGTCTTTTTTCAATTGAGACACGCAAATTTGTTAAAAATCGTAAACAATATGCATGCACTCGTAAAAGTCTTGTATATGTAGAAATTTTTTTAAATAATTCAGAATAGTCATTTTTTGAAAATAAAGACACGTGATTTGATTTTACTTCTGGGAGTTGAAAAGAATCACTAGTTTTGAAAAATTGTGGAATAAATTCTAGATCATAGAGGAAATTTGGACCATTCCACCACATTTTATTACTAAGTAATTCATCGGGAAACACTCCACGTGTGGCTATATCAGCAGGATTATCCTTTGAGGAAACATAACACCAAGAGCTAACATTAGATAATCGCTGCACTTTACTCACTCTATTTCCAACAAAAACTTGAAGAGTACTGGAATCAGAATTTAACCAGTGTAGAACAATTTGAGAATCACACCAAAAGACTGGTTGTAAAGAATAGTCTATAGCCTTGACTACTATATTCATTAGTTTTGCAAGCATAAAGCTCCACAAAGTTCTAATCGAGGAATAGTAAGGATTTTTACTGGTGCTACTTTAGTTTTTGAGCATAATAAATTGACTTTAATTTGACCGGTTGAATCGAAGGACCTAATGTAAATAGCAGCACTATATGCATTGTTTGATGCATCACTAAATCCATGAATTTCATATTTTTGCGAATTACTAATTAACACATGTCTAGTTAAATTTAATTGGTTAAGTGAAGGTAATTGGGATTTAAAAAGTGTCCATTCATGTATTAGAATTGAAGGGACTAGTTCATCCCAATCGATTTGTTGTTTCCATAATTTTTGAATCAAAATTTTAGCTAAAATAGTACAAGGGCTAATTAAGCCTAATGGATCATACATTTTTGCAATGTCTGACAAGATTTGTCTCTTTGTCGATGCTATGTTTGATAAGTTTGGAATATTAAATGATAAAACATCAAGATTTGGAATCCATTGAATTCCTAAAGTTTTAATGGGATCATTATTGCCCAAATTTAAAACACTAAAATTATCCGAGTTAATTTTTAATTGTTTAACGATTTCTGGATCATTGGATACCCATTTTCTTAAATTAAAACCGCCTGATAGCAGAATTTCAGAAATATTCTTACAAGTATCTTGTGCTAGTTGTTTATCGTTAAATCCGCTAATCAAGTCGTCAACGTAGAAATCTTTGAGAATAATTCTTGCTTCTAAAGGAAAACTATTTTGAACATCATACGACAGTTGTCTTAAACACCTCATTGCAAGGAAAGGGGCACTAGAAGTCCCATAAGTTACCGTGTTTAAGGTCATTATAGAAATAGAATCTGTAGAATTTTCTCGCCATAATATTTTTTGTAAATGCCTATCATCAGGATGAATAAGAACACATCGATACATTTTCTCAATATCAGAAATGACTACATATTTATGTAAACGAAATCTTAAAAGAATTTCAAAAATGTCATTCTGAATTGCCGGACCTGAATATTGTATTGTATTTAGCGAACTACCAGATGTAGTACTGGCAGAACCATTAAAAACAACTCTTAATTTAGTTGTCAAACTATCACTTTTTAAAACACCATGATGAGGTAGAAAGTATGAAGGAATATTCTCATCAAATGTTAAATCAATAGACATATGATTTAGACTTTGATATTCTTGCATAAATGAGATATATAATTCTTTTAATTGCTGATTGTTTGCAAAACGTTTCTCAAGACTGAGAAATCTATTGAGAGCTAACGTTTTTGAATCTCCTAATTCATTCCTAGAGGATTTTAAGGGGATACGAACAATGAATTTTCCATCTTTATTTCTAGAATAAGTTTTTTTGAAATGCTCTTCACAAAACTCATCTTCTTGAGAAATTAATTGTGTGTGAGGAATTTCCTCAATTGTCCAAAATTGCTCAAGTTCAGTATGAAATTGATCTTTTTGTACAAAGAAACAATGAATTTTATTGGACGTTTGTGACCAGGGGCCAGAAATAACATAACCAAAAGAAGTGTTCTGGAGAACAGGTAAGTTTTTTCCCAACTTAATTTTGCCTTCTATTAATATATCCCAGAATAAATCTGCACCGATTAAAATGTCAATAGGTCCTGACTTATTGAATGAAGGATCTGCTAAAGAAACATGTTGTGGAAGTTGTAAATTGGAAATATCAAAATTTACAATAGGTAAATTGTCTGTAATTTTTGGTAAAATAAAACATGAAAGTTGAAAACTAGAATCATTGTACTTGGACTTAATTGTAATATTACATTTAGAATTTAGCATAGAGCTTATTTTATTTATGCCCACTATAGAAATATTAGTTTTAGTTTGTTTTAGCCCAAGTTTTCTACATAAATCATTGGTAATGAAGGACGACTGACTTCCACTGTCTAAAATAGCTCTGGCTTCATAAACATTGCCTTTTTCATCATAAATATGAACAATTGCAGTAGAAAGTAAAACATCGTTTGAGTTTAATTTTGAAAATGTTACTACTTTTGTGTCTTCAACTTCGACTTGGTTGGTAGTTATATTATTTGAAAAATTCTGTTCACCGATAACTTGTAATGGATTTTCATTTTGTGAACTTAATAATACATTTGATTCCTGTGGGGTTGCTACATTTGCATTTCGTTGTGAATATTGATGTAAAAGACTATTGTGCTTTCCTTTACATGTTTTACATTGTCCATGAGTACAATCTTTACTGAAATGGCCTTTACATAAACAATTTGTGCATAATTTTAACGCTTTAACCTTTTCCCATCGTTGATTAATATCTAAACTTAGAAATTGTTTGCAATAGTAAATTAAATGTGAATTGTTGCAAAAAGGGCATATATGATTTGAAATAGGACTGACGTCATTGGAGATTAGTGAAACATGTCGCCTAATAGGTCTTTTTTGAGAGTTATCAAAAGATTGCGGTTTTGAAGTGCTATTTTGCTCGCAATTTTCTAGAAAATCTGCTTTGTTCTCTAAGAACTGAAAAAGATCATTTATTGCAGGCAAAGAATCTTTGACTTTCTTTTGCTCCCATTCTCTAAACGTTGCTTTATCTAACTTTTCAGAAATAATATGATTTAATAAAGCTTGTGATAAGAGACTTTCACTTGATAAATTTAAAGTTTTTAATACATGTAAATGTTTACTAGCAGAATCTACTAATTCTCTAATGCTACTTGCAGACTCTTTTTGCAAAGAATTTAAATTAAATAATGCTTTAATATGCGTATTGACTAATTTCATTGGATTATCAAATCTTTTACATAATACTTGCCATGCTATTTTATAATTGTCTTTGGAAAACTCCAGATTTTTTAGTATTTTCCTAACATCGGGACCAAGCGAAGTACGCAAATAATGAAATCGTTGTATATCATTCAATGATACATTTTGGTTAATTAAAGTGTCAAAAGTTTCTTTATATTCCATCCAGTTGCTAAACTCTCCATTAAATGAAGGTATATCAATTGGAGGCAATTTTACTAAATCGTATTTATTGTTATTTGAAATATTACTAACACTTTCATCATTATCATTTTCATTTGGAACTAATTTTGTTAGAATTAAAGTCGCACTTGCGAGATAGCCTGAATGTAATTCTGTAAAGTCAAATCTCTCTTCATATTCATCTTCTAGATCTGAGTCATTGCAATTTTCTTCAATTATTAATTGAACTTCATCATACTCAATGTTTAGGTTTCTTAAATTTTCAACTCGTTGTTGCAAATCTATTATTGTTTTTTGCCCTATTGTATCATTATTGTCAAATGATGTGCTAATTTTGTCAAAAAATGAAATAAAACACGATAGTTTCTGCTTTATAGAACCACGCTTTCGTTTACCTTTTTTAATTCTTGTTCATCCATTTTAAGTGTGGTAGACAATTGAAGAAATTGTATTAGATATCATATGCAAATATTACCTACTTTGCTTTTAATTGTGAAAACATAAACTTAATTTCTGTAAAATTGTCATGAATTATGAAAAACTTAACATATCCTTTGAAAATTGTGAAAAATACAAACATAAAATGTGAAAAGTATAAAACTTCGTAAAATAGTAGAAATAATTTTGACTTGGCAACGTCGCTTAGATTTCCGACTTGCCGTTGTAGCCCGTTGCACAAATCTCGGCACGCGATGCTAAATATAGATTTTAGGTTAGGATGAAAATGGTAAAAAAGGACTCACTTTTTCCCAATTATTGCGGCTTTCTTCTCAATATCCGTCTCGTACTGGACCAAATGGTGAAGAAATAAACTTTACTACTTTATTTTGTAGCATAAATATATTGTAAAACTTTGAAACACATTGAAAAAAAACTTGTTTAATTTGGTAGCTGGTTCAATGCCGCTTACTACCATCGCTGCCGCTGCCGTAAGAGGGTTATGGCACGGAACCGTGCGCCGTTGTCGGTTGTTCATCACCAATATTGCGTTACTTAAATTTTATCGCCATCTAGCGGGATAAAAAAAACTACTACCTATTATAGAGTGTGACACTACAATGTGTAGTATATCATTAAAAAGGTAATTTTATAGGGAATTTAAAAATATGAATGTTTATTGCAATACTCTTAATTGTACCGCCCTCTATCGGGATAAAAAAACTGTATGTATTATAAAGTGTGACACCTTATTTGAAAGCAAATTTATTTACTAATTCAATGCACCACAACATTAATATAAATATCCTCCATATTACACTTGAAATAGTTTGAAAATTATTTATGCATTATTTTAAACATTATTGCTAACTTTATTTTGTTGCAAGTGTATGCAAGTGTATATAAATGTTATGTGGTGCATTGAATTAGTAATTAAATTAGCTTTCAAATGAAGTGTCACACTTTATAATACATTACAGGTGCTTTATCCCGATAGAGGGCGCTAAAATTAAATATATATCGCAATAAACAGTCATATTTCTGATTTTCCCATAAAATTAAATTTTCAATGATGAGCCGTACATGATACATTCCTTATTTAAAATTAAGAGGTTGAAGAAGTAGAAGGGAGGGGGTTGACACATGACAGATGTCTGTATTCTAAAAATATGTTCAAATGGGAATAAAAATCGACGTGTTTAAGCATTTTCTAAAAATCTAATGATTAATGCCGAAAAACAGGATGAAACTATTTTGAGTGACCCACTCTGTATATCAAAAATTGCTAGATTTATAAAATTAGTTTATGAAACAAAATCTGCTTAAAACTGCATTTTTTATAAGATGCGTTATATAAGAAAGATCCTTCCATCGAAAAAAATATATTGAGCGCAGCGCCATCTACATATTGACCTATTTAAAATTAATTTGTATCTGAAACTAAAGCTATCTCAGCGCTCTATGAACTGGCTTTTATAGAATTAAAATATCTCTATTACTTACCAATATATCCGGCCTGGGAGTTTTTATTGGTACACCCTGTATAGCTCGATTTGGCGTACCTATGAAGACTAGAGATAAGGGGCCGAATCGGTCTTGGTCAAATTTCAAATTTCCGTCCCTATTTTTATGGAGTTCGCGGGTGGCAAAATAACGACGTCTATTTTCTATTTAAGTCAATGGGATTTAAAGTGATTTTTGTAAAATTTAGTGACAAGAATAAAAATAAGCTGAAATAAAGAACCTGACTACAAGTAACAATGAGTAACAATGAGCAACAATGAGTAACAATGAGTAACAATGAGTAACAATGAGTAACAATGAGTAACAAAAAACGGCAAGCAGGATTTGTTTGGTTGCGGGTTGAAAAACGGGATATATATCCGATACAAAATTAAAGAAAACACAAGGAGATAAAAATCCAAGTGTTTTTAAAGCTCCTAGTGTAAGTAAAATATTGTATTTATTTCTAAATAATATATATTTATTATAAAATAGTCACAACCCGTATCATACGGAGTGCAGTTTATTTAATTACAAAATTCTATAATAAAAAATAATAAAGTCATAAATCCTGACTTACAAACAACAATAATTACGCATTAAATTTAACTTACCAGAAAAGAAAATTTGCTTTTTTTGTTTTTTTGATGTTAGATGAAGAGTTACTACTGTTATTTTTCTTTAGTGAACTCCAATTTAGTCATTGCAAATATTTTTTATAGGGTCCTAAACGTTTAGACAATGGCAGCATGTGATTCCTAGGGCTGATAAAGTACTGTCTAGTTATGATTCTGTTTGCGAGCTACACTTTTTAGAAGATGATATTTTAAAATTTGATGAGACTATTTTAACTAATGGTACTGTTAACAAAATAAAAAGGGAAAGGCCGAGATTAAAGAACGAAGCAATACCATGTATATTCCCGAATATCCCTTCATACTTGTCCAGTATTAGGAAACGACGAAACCACCATTGAACCGAACTGAATTTGTTAGAATAAAAAAAAAAGGAAGAAAATACTAGAACCTATTGCTGAAGAAACTATTCACCAGGATGATGAAATTGTAGTTGTTGAATACAAAATTACCACAAAACCGTTCTTACCAAATTTCACCATTTAACAAACCTTTTCAAATTTGGTCATACCTAATTTTCATTTTAATTAGATAAAATTAAATAATGATTAGTAAATAATGTTTAACATAAAGATTCATTTATAATTAATACCAACAGTATTTTCTGTACTTTAGTTAGCAATCAAAACAAAGACTTATTTACAATAATTAAAATCAACAGTATTTTCTGTGCTTTAGTTAGCAATAAACAATTTGATTTTTATTATTTTCATAAAATTTTGTAACATCCCTGACTAAATATTTTCATTTAAACCGTGTCTTAGTATGCCTTATTTAGCTTTAATTAAAAAATAATTAGCCCTACCCATCAAATTTCAACACTCATCATCAATAATTTGCATTTTACTTAAATAGGAATAAATAGTAAATAATGTATCAATTAAAATATGTAAGACTTATTTAGAAATAAATACAACAGTATGTTCTGTGCTTTATTTAGCTATAAACAAGTTTATTTTTATTATTTTGACAAAATTATGTATAATTCCCATAAGAAGCCATGTATTTTGAACTACGTAAACCGTACCAGCGCCCATGCGGTTAATTGTAAAAACTCAATTGACGTGTGATTTTTGGGACCGTATTTTGAGCATGCCGATTCGCCTCCTTATCTCTAGTCTTCATAGGCGTACCTTATAGCATTACGCATGACCAAGGTAGCCAATTCGAGTCACATTTATTTAAAGAATTTAGTAAAAAATTAGGTTTTACAAATTTATATACCACTACCTATCATCCGGAAGCGAACGAAATGATAGAACGTTTCCATAAGACATTAAAAGCACCTCTTATGGCTAAACTCCATAATAATAATTGCAGTAAAGGAAGATTTGAATTGTTCTTCCGCTGAATTAGTTTATGAAAAAACATTAAGATTACCAGGCTATTTTTGATAATAACGAAACTTTTGATACAAATTTATTTTTAATTAAACAAGTGTAAATTAAAAATTTAAAAAAACCGACTTCAAAAACGTGCAGATGCCATCACCACATCTTATATGGAATCGCTCCTGAGGTACCCATAGATAAATTAATATAAAACAAGATGAATTTATTAAATGCCCGCCACTGTCAACACGGCGTAGTTCCCAGCATACTATTAGTTAGCGCCACCATCGCAATAGTATGAAAGCGATGTTGCCGGTTTCCGTAAACTTTCATGAGATGATAGTTATTTCAAATTCATTTTATTTTAATTTTTTATCAATCTACATGCGCACCATACCATCCATACAATGTCCATACTATTGCTGAGATTTTTAAAAGACGGGATTGACAACCTTGTAAAAAATGAAAAACGTGATGGCGGAAGGCGGGATATGATGATAAAATAAAACTTATTTTTATTTTATGATGTAAGTTACATAGGTAGGTAAGTTATTTTTAGGTTAAGAAACAAACGGTGCTGATTTGATGTAATTAGTAAGTATTAACTTTAATTTAATATTAAGTATTTAAGGACTTTGTTTATCATTGTTTTCTTAGCCTTAACGATATATAGGTATCTAATTTCATATTTCAACAATTCCTTTTCTAATATTTGAAACAAAAATGTCTGGCCCGGGTATAGTTAAGTATTCTTGTTCAGCTCCTAATTGTTTAAATAAGTATTATTCTAATATTCAGCAAGTTGGTTATTCAAATAAAGCATTTTTTCATTTTCCTTCTGATGTTAAAGTTCGCCAGAACTGGTTTAAGAATTTAACTTTAGATGATAATAATACTCGCTATCTTTGTGAAGATCATTTTTTGCCAGTCTTTTAGTAAGGTTTCCTCAAAACGTAAACGACTAGTTGTACATTCTGTACCAATTTCTTTAGATAATTATGCATCCAGTTCAAATATACAACCGGAGAGCCAGATTTCAGAATATATTGAGGCTGAAGCACAAACACAGCAGCATAAGATAGATTTGCTAATCAGCAACGAAAATCAAGAAATTAGTTGCAAACGTAAACTAAATATTAGTGATGTACAATTTGAACAACCCTCCAAACGGAGAAAAACTGTTTTGCAACAAATAAATGAAAGTAAAGTCAAAAATTTAAGTCCCAAAGAGAAAAAGCTGTATTTTATTAATAGAAAACAAAACGTTAGAATTTGTAAGCTAAAGAAAGCTCTACGTGTTTCCAAAAATAAAATCAAGAAAGCCTTTGAATTATCCAAAACTCAGTTATTTTCAGATTTTAATAATAAATTAGATCCGATTGGAATTAAATTCTTTAAAAGTAGTTTAGAAAATTGTAAGAGAAAGAAACCCTCTTGGACCACTCAGAATAAAATTTTTTCTTTAGCATTATATAAAAATGGTCCAAGAGCATATAATTTTTTAAGAAAATGCATTTCGTTGCCTAGTAAATCTACTATCCAACAAATTTTAAGTGATTTACATTTTGAAACGGGGATAAATGATTCAGTGTTTTCCAGATTTAAAGAAATTGTTAGAAAAATGCCAGAAATTGATAGGAATTGTATTTTAATGTTCGACGAAATAGCTCTAACCGAAAAACTCACTTTTGATACAGTTAATGACAAAATTGTTGGATATGTTGACTGCGTCGTTCTCAATCTTCGTCAAATAATTAAAAATAACTTAGTTTTATAAAAATGGTCAACATTTTGATAAGAAAAATTGTTCAATAACATATATGTACACTTTTTGTTTTGTTTTTATAGGAAACACCTGACGCCCATCAAAGTATGGTCCATTTTTACAAGAATGTGGGGAAACGAGTATTCATTTCACTTACAATTGTTCTTTATTAACACATTATGTATGTATTACTGTATAATAAATAATTTAAATATATTTGTCTTATATTTTATTTCAGTGTAAATATTTTTTGTCTACATTTTTGTATACATTTTTTGGGGTTTTATAACTAAAAAAAAACTAATATATATGTTAAATACAATATTTTAATATAAATATTAGTTTTTCTTTTTAAAGTAATGAACCCCAAAAAATATAAATAAATAAATAAAGATATTTAAATGAACCGCGGTTACGTTAACACTCTTCTTTTTTTATGCCTCTTACTGACAAATCAATCAGCCAGTGTAGTTCAAAAAAGATCCGTTCCATACTAATTCGCAGCACTACGTTTCCAAAGATTAACACAGAATCCGACCATCTTCTTTATTAGTTTATCTATGGAGGTACCTCCTTACCAACAAAAAAAGAATCATATAAATCGGACAAGGTGGTAAAGCATTATCGCTAAACATACATAAAAATTGAAAAGTTTGAGGATTTTCTCATGGACCCAATTTTTAGATTTTAACCAAATTTATACGAGACCACCCCTGAAGTGGCCCCTTTCTAACAAAAAAAGAATTATTGAAATCGGACACCGTGTTAAAGAATTATCGCTGAACATACATTAAAAAAAAAAAATATTGCGTCGAATTGAGAACCTCCTCCTTTTTTGAAGTCGGTTAAAAACAAGAAAATTTTGATAATATTAAACCCTCTAAAGTAACTAGACATGGCACAACGAAAACTTTTATTTCACCAGATTTGATGAAAAATGATTTCGGATAAGGTTTTTAAAATTTTAATTAATGGTAAAGAATCATTAATCAACATAGATAGGTTGAAGCCAGCCTTTTTATTAGCTGAACAAGATATTGTTCATAGCGTTGTTCAGAAACCAGTTAAAAAGGTTTTTTTTTTTGTATTAAACCCAATAACTTAGGGTTTGTTTTGTAATTTTTTAATTTGTCTATGTGGGTTTAATAATATTTTTGAGCGGGGAGGTTATATGTGACGACATCATGTTCTCCACATAACCTTACCTTTTTTAGTTTGGACATATTTGTCGTTTCATTTTAACATGTTTAAGTAGTTTGTATTTGAAGTTGGTCAAGCGTCGATTTCGTTACTGATGTCATGGTCATAACGTTGTTAAGCCTTAAGTAGATATATCGGCTCGACATCTTTTGAGGTGTGCCCTGATTGGTCGAGCCTTGACGACCGTAGTCATGGAGTTTTTATAAACACAAAAAAAGGAAATATAAATCAACAAGACGACGACAAGTACTGTCGAAGAAGACTGTTAATACATTTAATATTATACTGTTTTGAAGTCTAAATAAATTTTTATTATTATAGCGAGATTGTCTAACTCGTATACAAAACCTACATAAATTGGCTCTGTAAATTTATGAGTAACAATCTATTTTTTATTATTATTTATTAATTTTACATATTTTCAAACCGACAATGAGTGTAATATATAGTTTTGTTATCAGAAAATAAATTGTACTATGGTCTTACATTACTCTAATAATGGAATTTGATTTAATCTGAATCTATTAAACACTTCAGAAATTAAGTGTGGCTAATAAAAATAGTCTTACATTTTAAGTGGTCGTGTTTCTCCAGTTAATTCACTGGAATATGCATAGATAGAAAAAAGATAAAATCATTTTGATTTCACTATCTCTATTAATAAAAATTATGTATCCTAGGAGTTTACGTCAGTAATTCGAGAATTAAAAATTATAGGTTCAGTACTTTTCAAGTATCTACAATTTTAATCGCGGTGAAGTATTGGGGAGAAACAAAGATCGAGAGAAATTTTTCCTTTTTTACTCCCTTACAAAAAATCGTATTTTTGAAATCAAATTTAACAAAATTGATAGAGAATTTTCTCCCAAAAACTTATCCTACTTTTAGGTAGAGAAAACGGAAAACTAGAAATAATGAGGGAATTCAGTTCAAGCATTCGCAGTGTGTGTATCAGAATTTAAATAAAATCAAAATATAACCACAAGCTAATTTATGTTGTGCGTTGTTATAGTCTAAATAAAAGAGGATTGCAGTAAAAGTGGGGATGTAACGTCATATTCCCTAAGCATACTTTTTAAAATAAGTTTCTATAATATAAATAAGTTCACGGCATATAAAATGGTATACACACACTACGTAGATTAAATTTTGAATAAAGAAAAATTATATTGTTTACAAAAAATAAATCTTATGCTTGTGACAAAATTGTTGCACTTTAACATTGAACGCATTAAATACATAACAAGGAGGATTATATGTTGTTAATGGAATTAAACTTTTTTTAATCTCTTGGCATTAAAAGTAATACTTTAGTACCTAAAACCAAAGATTAAAGAAAATTAGAAGTTTAAGAACTATCTTTAAAAGTCACCGTCTTTATATAACTACAAATATCCTCATTTCACTAAGGAAAACGCTTCAGTAAGAAAATGTTACTACTAAAACTGCTACTGTTAGATTGTCTAACAACAAGTGTTAGATGTGTTACTAGGACTGTAAACTAAGTTTTACAGTCCAAATTCTTACCGTGGCAGTAATATTTTTTTACTACTCCAGTTAGAAATGGAATTAGTATTATTCGTATTACCATCACAGTAAACCTTTTTTACTGAATCATTAATTTTTATTACTTTTTGTCCTGATCACCAAGGTTAACTCCAAAATATCCAAGATACGCTCGCGTTACAAAGTCAGTAATAGTTTGTCTGTTTTGTTGAAACATGTATTCTCCGCATATATAGCAAAACACATCAGGTTGATTTACACAACTTCTTCTTGAACTCATTTTAATTCCGTTTAATAACATAAAAACACTCTTTTCTTACCATAAAATAACACCGAATTCGATCTACTCTCATTATAAAAAAAAAGTCTAATTTTATGTATGAGAGAGTAATAAAACAGCATTTCTAATGCAAAACTTAGTACGGTCATTTTAAATATTTTTACAGAATAATCTAAATATTTCCTAAAATTGTAATAAATGTACCTGAGCTATTACAAGTTTTGGGTCTTTTATTGGTCCTTTATAAACATAAGTTGTACAGAACAATAGAAAAAGGTTTGGACAGGCCAAAAGCCCTGTGCATTAAAGATTACATAGCCGTATCTTAAGATTATTTTCAATAAGTTCCTATTTGCCAATGTTGTTTTACTTTAATTCTAAGAATTTCTTACAGTAATCGAATTATAAGTAGATAAATACCTTCCCAACAAATTTCACCGAAAATGCGATTATAGGTTTTCCATTTAGTAAGGAGGTCCAAGTTGTGTATTCTTGACAGTTTACTAAATGTCGTTTAGTTGCAACTTGCAAGGTGCAGTGTGCATTCTAGTGTGATCATGGAAAATTTGGAAGGGCCGCGTAAACGACAAAAAATCGGTCCTTTAACAGTTAATAAAAAAACATTAATATTTAATTGTTTTAAATCATTTACAGACAAAAATGTATGTAAAAGTGTTGATGACACAGTGGAATTAGTTAGTAGTACGCTTGGTGTTGGGAAATCTACACGATTTACAGAGTTATTAAAGATAAATGTGGCGAGTTTCAAACAGCACGTAAAGCTCCAGGAAAACCAAAATTTCAATTAGAAAATCTTTTGAAAGAAAGACTTCGAAGGAAAGTGCATGCGTTCTTCTTTAGAAAAGAATTTCTGACAGTAGACAAAGTTCTTGCCACGGTTCGAGATGATAAGGATTACCCTGAAATGAGTCGAAGCACACTATGAAAACTTTTAAAAGAAATAGGTTTTTTCGAGACTTATAGAAAAAATGCCCACAACCAAGTGGTTAAAAAAATATTTACAGAATTGGCTAAATTCAAAGATTATTAAGTTCCATCCCGGTTCTGTGAGAAAAGAACTGTATCATTTGTGTTCCCTTCATAAAGAGAAATTCAAAAAATATGAAATTGATGAAATTGCAATAAATCGTGAGATGACGGTGGTTAGATCACCACCATATCATTGCGAAGTAAACCCGATTGAACTGATATGGGCACAGATAAAGGGAGAAGTTTCAAGAAAAAATAATTCTTTTAAAATGAGTGATGTTAAACAGTTGATTTTGGAGGCTGTAAATAATGTGAAGCCTAAAAACTGGTAAAAGGCAGTAAATCATACGATTAAAGAAGAAGAGAAAATGTGGAAGTTGGACAATATTACTGATGAAATGATCGAGCCACTCATTGTAAATATTGGTTGCGACAGTTCATCTTCTGATTTCGATTCTGATTTGGATTTGTAGGTAAGAAGTAGTTTTTATATTAAAATTATTATTTATGAACGTAACGTTGTTTAAAAGACAAAGTTTAAACCCTTATACCTACATAACCCGTTTGACACAATGTTCTTAACATACCTTATGGAAAAATAAAACATTTTAGAAAAAATTGCACTTTTTTACCTTCGGCTGTTTAGAAGTTATAAGCAGGTTAATTAGGTGAAAATATAAGTGTATACTCGAGGAATAACTTCAAAAAATATTTTAACTGTCTACTAAAAGAAGTGCTACGCCTATGGATTACGAACGCTTTATTATTTTAATACTCTGTCATACATTAAAATAGACTATAGTAAGAACGCACAAATTGACGAGACTTACCCGAGTTAGGGGATTAAAAGGGTCAGTTTAGGTACCTGATAGGCAATGGTTCCACTATTTATAGATTTACCTGGAATTTACTCAATTACAGACTGACAATAAAACCATTGTACCTACATTAATGAATATATAATAATATTAGAACTCTCATAAATGAATATACTGAATAAAAACCTCATAAGTTGATGTATCTAAAAAAGTAGAGCTGATAGAGAAAAACGGACTGCATGTACAGATTTAGCGTCCCAAATATGGTTAAAATCAGCTCTAAAATCCCAGGCACCAAAAAAAAAATATTTTTTGTTTCCCTATGTAATAAACGTTTGGTACCTGAAATGTCCTTTAAACAACATAATAAAATATGTTGTGGGTTTAGTAAATACATATTTCTAGATGTTCTTGTAGCAACCAATGGGTGAATATTTTCAACAAATTAAGTCATGCACCTGATAAATATCATATATACAGTATGGTTCAAATGAAAGGAATACATTCATTATAATGGAAGTAGTTGGTTTTTAGAAAAAATGCTCAGACAGGTCAATTTTGTTTACTTAAAGCGCAATTTTTTAAATAAAATTCAATTTTCCCCCACTTTCCATTTTTGGACAGTGACGTCATTGACAATTTTTTTAAATAGCAACCCCACTTTTTTTTTCTTGATTTTGATAGATCTTGCAATTTCCTACTCGGAAACATAATATTTGAAATATCTGACATAACAATTTTTTTTGAAAAAAACTCATTTAAAGATCAGATACATAAATTTTATTTTATTTTAAAACACAATAAATATATAAAAGATAATTATTTGTAATTAAGTGCTTAATCTAAAAAATAATAATATAATAAAAAGAATTTAATGACAATTTCACAAATTCTTTTTATTATTATTTTGTTAGATTAAGCATTTAATTACAAATAATTATCGTTTATTCATTTATTGTGTTCTCAAAATAAAATAAAATTTGTGTCTGATCTTTAAATGTCTTCTATTCAAAAAAAATTGTTATTTAAGATATTTCAAATATTATGTTTCCGAGTAGGAAATTGCAAGATCTATCAAAATCAAGAAAAAAAAATTAAGGTTACTATTTAAAAAATTGTCAATGACGTCACTGCCCAAAAATGGAAAGTGGGGGAAAATTGAATTCTATTTAAAAAATTGCGCTTTTAGTAAACAAAATTGACCTGTCCGAGCATTTTTTCGAAAAACCAGCTACTTCCATTATAATGAATTTATTCCTTTCATTTGAACCATACTGTATGACGAAAGCACGAAAACTAAACTTAAATTAACATTTAAACTCAAAAACACTATTACAATGAGAATATCTAAAAACAGTTAAAAAATCAAAAATACAAAACCCGCCCAAAACAAACACATGTAAATAAACAAACATCCTACTTATAGGTGAAAAATGACAGGCGGACGAAAATTAATTTGAATCGCAAATAAACAAACTTATTTCGCAATTTATCATTTTCAATTTCAAGAGTTTACAACTGTCCGACTGTCAGAAGCTATCGCTGGGCATATCAACTATTAGGATCGTAAGCAACCTTTCAGGGGATAGACGCTAGTTTTCTAGATCGATGTCATGGGTGTCTACATAAACATAATATACTTTGCATTAACATTAATGGCTAATACTTTATGGAAATTTTAAATAACACTGAACTGTAATTTTTCTGGTCAACTTCTAAGAACGTTCGTCGATTATTATTTCGCAGAACAATTTGTTTTTTGTTTATAAACAACAAAAATATATCTTATTGGATGATCTTATGTGTAATTTGAAATATAAATCTTATGGTCATTAAAAGGTTCGTGTCGGCAAGCACAATTTTTTGCACGAGACTTTCATGCTTTATTCTTGGAAAATTTTCTCATTGGTGACCTAGCACGCTCTACATAATATCATGAAAAGTTTTTATTCGTACCCGCCATTTTCAAGATTTCCGTAGCCATTGTACTCTTCATGCAAAGGCATAACGTATATGAAAGTCATTTTCACATTGTTTCTTCTTATAGGACACTAACTTTTACGGGTGTTATTAAAATTTTACTCGATTCTCATGTATAACGTTTATAGGGGCGATAAATTAAATATTTACTACCTAAAATTATTGTTGCTCTGAAATGATGCCTGAAAATTTTATTAGTTGTGGAGCGGTGTTTCAATAAAGACAAAGACTAATGACGAAAAAATACATATAATTGTTGCTAATTATTACATAAATAAGTAATGGCTCTAAAAAATACACTTTATTTTAAATTTCCCCTATAATATTTAAGTAAAATAAAAAATAGTAATTAGCAAAGGACTGCCTAATGAATAAATAATAGGAATGCCGCAGAAGTCCAAACGGATCGGTAATCAAACTCATAGAGATCGACGTGGTTCTAGATGGTAGAATATATATGAGTTGAATGAATGAGAATAACTAGAGCATCCAAATTGTGGAACAATAAGCACATGGGGCTGTAGTACACCCTCTCCAGAGAAGAGGAAGCTGGGCACTAAGTCTCCTTGGGTTAAGCCTGAAACCCTTAGTGATAAAACAGAGGGATGCATGAAAAAGTAACAAAAAAGCAGGAACCCTGTCACATATATAGGGTGTCCCGAAATTAGACGGTCATATTTTAACAGCGTAATTTACATAGTAAAATAGGAGTAAAAGTTCATATAAACATATGTCCAAAAACGTTTCATTTCCGAAATAAAGGGTGTTAAAAGTGAAGTCCTGATGACACACTTTTGTAAATATTTTCTAAACATTTAAAGATAACTAAATGAAATTTGGTACAAACACTTACATTTCTACGCTCTATTTAATGGACTGAAACTCAGTTTTTGATCATCTTCATAGGTGAGTAAATTAGGGGGGCTTAGGGTAAAATTACCCTAACTTTTTTTTTGACAGTTTTTAACATTTTTGACTATAAAATTTGGAAAACCAATGTTTTCTTTATAATAAAGCTACTTTCGTTGCATCTCGCTAAGACGCACCATTTTAAAGAGAAAAGCATTTTGAAAATTTCATGATAAGTTGATGTTATCTTATTCGAAAGTGTTAACAATAAATAGTAGGCCTGTGGAATTTTAGAAAATTTTAGAAAATATTTACAAAAATATGCCATCACCATTTCACTTGTAACACCCTGTATCTCGAAAACAAAACGTTTTCGGACCTATGTTTATATGAACTTCTACTCCTATTTTAGGATGTAGATTACGCTGTTAAAATTTCGGGACACCCTGTATTTAACAAATAGTAACAATAGGATTTAGAAAATAGAATAGAATAAAAGTTCCAATAAAATGAAAAAAAAAACCTTTGTAGACCTGGAGTTGGAGAAATCCTTTCCACAGGAAAACAAGAAACTCTGATCTAGAAAATAGAGATGTAAACGAACAACTTGTAGAGTGAATAAAAATCATATTAAAGAGATACAAAATGGACCTAAACAAAGATGAATATTAAGCCTAATGTTCACTAACCTTACGTATAATAACTGAAAACTCGAGAAAAAAACATCCAATTAAAGAGAACTTAAGAAACAAAGAAAATTATAATTGTAAACGAAAACAAAACAATCAATCAATCAATAAACTAACAATTAATCACAAATCCAATAATTCTAATATTTAGGTGGAATAATAAAGATAAATCAAAGACGAGCAAAAACATGAAAATTATAGAAAGTAATGATAACACAATGTTTGGGAAAAAAGTGTAAGAGTTGAAACTTTAGCAATGTGAACGACAGCAGAAAGACAAATATAAAACGGAACAAAGGAAAATTGAATCAGTCATGTAAAGAAGAAAGAAAGTAAATGCTCAACAAAGATATTTTTAGCAAAAAAATTAATAGAGAAAAATATGCAATATTTATATTATACAGTGTGGAACAGCCAAATAGAATAAATTCGGTAATAAATAAATGGGGGCGTGTTCAGAAAAAAGCTCGGACACGTCGATTGGTATTTTTAGTTGCGCTTTTTTTTTTAACAAAAACTTTTTATACAGGGTGTGTCATGTAATGGTGGAAAATACCAACTTTCTAATTTTAAATGCAACACTCTGTATATTTTTCAATTTTTGGATTAATCAGATAATTCTAGACATATTTTGTGTACTATGTCCTATACCTAACCATTTCGGAAGTATTGAATATTTTTCGATTTATTGCAAAAATTAACAATAACAAAATAAAATTGACTGATTATAGAAATTCGCTACAACACACTTATTACTTATTTCTTATTTAGGTCTTGTTAACGAGAAAATAGGCAAAACCATTTCAGCGTTCCTTTTTACTAATATAAAAGTATATTATGTAACAAGAGTTGTAAGTAACCCATTACGCACTAAGTGAAAAAGTTTACGAGTGCGTAATGGACTTACAACTCGTGTAACGTACTATACTTTTTCTATGCCCACTTATTTTCTTCTATTAAGTAAAGAACATATGCTTGTGTTGCCAATCCATAAATTTTCGATAGGTAATTTCGTACCTATCTTTGGATTTTAGCGGTAACAAATTATGTGTGGCAGCTTGAGCTTTTTCTAAAATCTCTGGTGGAATACTCATAATTTTATCACTTTCACTACTAACAGACATATTCGTAGGTAAAGTTGAGAGTTCGAATACAATAATATTGTGTTACAAAAATTAAGTAAATGACAAGGCGTTTATTTCTATAGCACTCTGACTGCCATGTCAGTCGTTTTTGACTGACAAGAGTTTCACTGTTGAGACCGCGGCTATTTTCAGGGTTGCCAAGCGGTCTCTACCGATTTACTCTCAAAACTTTTTCCGGATTACTCACAATTACTCACAACTTCAAAATATCAGTATTACTATTTTTTTTTAATAAATCGTATATTAATGTACTCGTGTACTTCTGTTTGATTTTATTTGACTACTGTGCAATGTTGCCAAACAACAAAAGAAAAATTTCCATAACCCACAATAGTCAAAACATATGCATCTTTTTTCTGTGCATTCACCATTTTATTAACCAAGTACTACATATAAAAATCTTTGTAACCAGCTTGACAAAAAAACATAGAGAAAAAGGATTAGAGAATTTAGAAAATTAGAGTGTCTTCTTTAATAAAGGGCAAAAACATAATAAATCATAATTCTATTACCTATAAAAAAATTTCTAATAGAAAAATATAGGTACTTTCAAAATGAACAAAAAAAAAATATTTTCTTAATCATAATCGATAATAACACCGGCACACAAAAAAAAAGTTGTTTGTACATCAGACACGACCTACCTACCGGCTTGTATTTTGACCCGCTGAATCCGAATTTCAAGTCAGTTTGAGCCGTCCACCCTTCAATATCGAGTAAATTTTAAAAATAGTAAAAATAAGATAATTAGTAGTAAAAAAAAATTATGAATCGAAACCAAGCATAATTCTTATGTATTTCGATCCGCTGAATATTGCGGAGGTCATTTGAGAACATAAAAGTTTGATACCAACAAAAATCAGTTCAAAATCTGAGAAAATCTTTCGCCTCATTCAGTTCATACATCAGTTTTTAGAGATATTACAAGGGTGGATATTGAAGGGTGGACGGCCCAAACTGACTTGAAATTCGGATTCAGCGGGTAAAATACATGCCGGTAGGTATGATGGTCTGATGTACAAACAACTTTTTTTTTGTGTGCCGGTGTAATCGACTGTGACTATTGACACGACTCCTACTGTTGTAAGTTGCAATATGCAATATCAAAATCACATTCTTTCATATTCGCCAAGCAATAAATGCCGCTTTAATTTTAAAACTACAAAATTGAAGTGGCACTGGGAAACAGTTACAAAGCCTACACAGATCACACATGATGGAGAAATCAAGGACAAACTGAGACTGGCATATTAGGTACATACACCTAGGCCATAACTCGAAAAAAAAATCTGATGTGTCCAACACATGACTTTCCTATCTAGTTATTACGTAAAAACAAAAAAAAAATCAGAATTTTGCACATTTTGTCAAATTTCTCGAAGACGGACCATTTCAGGAAATTTTGACATAAAACAAAAATTATAGAAAATAATATTAGAAGTAACTGTTAATTGAACAATTTTCTTCTCCAAACATAAATAACAGATATATTCTATAAAATATAAAAACGGCCTCCCATAAAGTACCCCCCCAGATGTTCCGACTTTGTCCAAAATCTAATCATTGCACGTCAGGACGAAATAAACCTTAAGTTTAAAATTTAATGTTTTTTTCTTTATCCGTTTTTGAGTTTTCTTCAAAATTCGAAATTTACACATTTTCTCAAATATCTCGAATACGGTCCATTTTAGAGAAATTATGTATAGAATAAAAATTATAGAGAATTATATTACAAACAACTTTTATTTGAACAATTTTTATAAAAAATTATTTTTTTTACATTTTGTCAAATTTCTCGAATACGGACCATTTTAGAAAAATTTTGCATAAGACAAAAATTATAGAAAATTATATTAGAAGTAACTTTTATTTGAAGAATTTTCTTCTCCAAACGTAAATAACAGATATATTCCATAAAATATAAAAAATGACCACCTATAAAGTACCCCCCCAGATGTTCCGACTCTACCCAAAATCTAATCAGCTCATTGGACGCTGAAACAAAGCTTAAGTTTAAAATTTGGTGTTTTTCTGTGTATCGGTTCATGAGTTATGCGTTATACAGACACACACACACACACACACACACACACACACACACACACACACACACACACACACACACACACACACACAGACACACAGACACACACAGACACACAGACACACAGACACACACAGACACACACACACAGACATCATCGCGAAAATAGTCAAAACGGATTCAGGGGACCTCAAAACGTAAAAATCCGTCGAAAACTCGAGGTCGAAAAAAATCATGATTCCTATACTTTCCTTATATCTGTATATAGATAGGAAAGTAAAAATTGTAATGATTGCTAGAATTTTGCATAACTACCAAGAACATACCTACGCTGACTTCTCGATTACTCACATATTACTCGCAATTGCCCTTTACTCACAAAATTACTTACAGACTGGTAAATTACTCACAAATGTGAGGAATTACTAACAGATTGGCAACCCTGGCTATTTTATATGTTCGCGCATCTCCAAGCCACGTGTTGTTTTCAGTGGTGGGGGTACGGTAATACATTGGATCACACGTGCTCAGTGTTTATTTCAGCGCTAAGCACGTAGTTCATGTTTATTTGCGTTTCCAAAAACGACTGACATGGCGTGGAACTGCAAATTATTTTATAGTGACTGATGTTTTAACAGTGGTTTTCCCTAATTATCATGATGTAAGTATTGTTTTTTTTTAAGAATATATGTCTTGTTGGATGGGGGGGGGGGGGGGGGGTGTGGTTGTCTATATTTGATAAAAGAATAAGGTAAAAAAATAAGGTAAAAAAATAAGGTAAAAAAATAAGGTAAAAAAATGAAATATTCTATTTTATTGTATTTTTTAGGAGTTGGAATTTGAGAAAGCCGCTCTCCTCTCAAGAACTTCAAAAAGAAGTTGAATATCTATCCAAAGAGGAGTTCAGGGACTTTTCGGACTTTTCGGACTTTTCGGACTTTTCGGACTTTTCGGACTTTTCGGACTTTTCGGACTTTTCGGACTTTTCGGACTTTTCGGACTTTTCGGACTTTTCGGACTTTTCGGACTTCTCGGACATTGATCCCGATTATAACAATTCGGACAGTGAGTTGAGTGGGACATCCAGTAATGTATCCAATGAGGAGTCGAGTTCATCAGATAAGGTAGAGGTAATAGAGAATGAAGATGATGAAAACGATACTGCGCCAGATCTTCCAAGTAGTCAATTTAAGTTTTCTTGGTGCGACTATTCTGGAAATCATCAAACATTTCGATTTACCGAGAATGAAGGTATTCAAGTACATTTAGCAGAAAATTTGACACCCGTTGATGCATTTGATCTATTTTTGTCTTGCGTTGATAGCTCTTTTAGTGGAGGAAACAAATCGCTATGCGGCGTATGTTATTTCTAATACAAATGTAACGCGCAAATCAAGACTAAATCAGTGGTACCCTACAAATGAATAAGAAATACGTAAATTTGTTGTTTTTTATATTTGGATAAAGTATGAAGGAACATCGTCGATGCACCCTGGCACTGCAGTAATACCTATCTTCATAGGGACTTTAAAGTGGAGACTGTTGAAAATACAATAGAAATATTTTCCAGCAGTCACCAACAACGATGGCTATCCAGCTCTTCAACAATGCCAATCTAATAAGAAGACTCAAGAGAATCAAGAATTTTGAGTAATTTCAGTGATGTTAGATAAAAGCAGAGCATATTGTGGTTTGGTGTTATACGTTAACAGTAATGTAATTGATTTAATAGACTCTAAGGTGAGAAGTGAGAAGAATCTAAGTTTATGAAGTTTTTCATCCCTAGATAAGTTAGATTAGAATGACATTGCTAATTGATCTTGATGATCAGATTGTAATAATCGTAAAGGCTTCTTTACTTGAGGCATTTATTAAAGTAACAAACTTATTATCATCGGTACTTAAATAAGTACTAGTGGTTCGCAGTTGGTTCCTTGCTTTTCCATGGATACCTGGAGGTTCGTTGTGTAAATAATGTCAAAGTTCGCAAACCTTATATTTCGCGTATGTATACGTACTTTTTTTTAACAAACGGTTCGCGGACGGTTCGCATATGTATATGAACCTTTAGATTATCCAAATTAGCAGAGCGCACTTGATATACAAAGTTTTTTAAATTGCCTGAAAGAAAACATCAAGCGGTGTCAGGTCTGGTAAAGGAGCAGGTCAAAGAATGGCACCTTTGTTTTTATCTCTCCATTTGGATACAGCCTATTTAGGTAATGTATCAATTTTTTTTTATTGCGAGGTAGAGCCTTTTCTTTCTGCCAAACTAGGGCTTTTCTTTCATTTAGAGGAATATCTTTCATTAAACTTGGAAGCTCATTTTGCACGTTATTTATTATTTCTTAATAAACAACATGGTGCATTTAACAATATGCGCTTCCTTAAAAAAAAAGGACAAAGGTCACGAGCAAGCAAAAATCAAAATACGGCATTCTGTAGACTATAAATTCAAGTTACTTTTACTTGATACTATTTCTGCTAAATATACAGAGTGAGTAGATAGAGCTTGCAAATTAAAAGCTGCTATATTTGCCAATGAAACTGTTTAAAAAATTTAAGGAAAACCGAAAAGTACCGTGACAACGTTACTTTTTTTGGTGCGCTCTTTACTGACAAGAAGAAGTGTCAATATTACTATACAGAACGAGCGATATTTGACTTTCGTAGCTACCCTGGGTTTAAAAAGAAACTGATTGACATATAAAGTAATACTGGTATAGTGGAAAGCTGATTAAACAATACAGAGTTAATTAAAACTAATAATAAATATAGTAATAGAAAAGTGAAAACAATTTTTCAAATAAGATATAAAAAATAGACAAATGTATACAGCTAAAGATGATGACATTAAGAGGTTTAAAAAATGTTGTCAAATAATCTCATTCAGAAGAAAAAACTATTAAAAAGTGCGTAGCTGGTTTGAAAAAATTATTGGGCATATAATATAACTAGCAGAATACAGAAGCACAAGCCAAAAATATAGAAAACAAAAAGAAAAATCTAGTGAATTATGAGAAAAAATAATCAATTGCGTCAAATAATGCATAGTTTTTATAACCTTAAAAACAAATAGTTGTGTACTCTATTTTTATTATTTTTATTTTTGATTATTCTGTATTTAATTTTTTGACCACTAGTCTCAGTTTTTATTGAACGACCGCTGCATGAAGAAAGCTAAAATTGGAAAGCATAATCCTAGTATTTTAACTTTAAAATAGCTGCTTAATGTCGATAAAAATCAATAATCTATTAATAGTGTGATTTGATAGGTAAATTAATAGTGTTGAATGATATACCTAGCAATACGGACACGAGAGAATCATTATAAATATGAAAATTAAAAAGTTTCATTAATAATTTAACTGGATGTTATTCATTTTAACAGCACACATGTTAACATGCATTCTAACATTAATTTTACAATCATTATAATTACAACTAATTACTATGGTTTTATTAAAACATCCATATCTACCTACTATAATAGTGCAAACTGTGCTTTTTAAATAGAACGTTCAAAAATTACTATCAACATTAACAATTTCTATTTTTCAACTAAAAAATGTTTATTTGTCAATTTCTTTTATTAAATTTTATAGACGTCTACCGTCTTCTACACTCAGGTGAACCAAAAAGTGAAATTTCAGTTAACTAAAATGCGATAATAGTTAAAACACATCCATAACACAGTAACAAAACGATTATAGTACCATTTATATTTGTCGATAACGCTCACTGATATGAGGGTCATTTTTAAGCTTAATAATGATTTAAGACGACACTGTCACACACTATCAGTTTAATTTATTTTAACGGATTTATAAGGGTTGCTAAGTTTGGGGTGGTTTTCAAGGTAATTTGAAGAACGGTCACAACGCGTCGATGAGAACATTCACGACTTCAATGCGGTCGAAAAGTCTCGTTATATTGTGGCTGGACAACGGCCAACCCTCACCTTAGCCATTAGGCATTGGCGTACACCGACACCTTCTCGACTTTATGTTTATCGATTATTTTGATTCTTTTATTAACTCATGCATATTAATTAAGATTATTATTTATGAACGTAAATTTAAATATATCAAATTGGACATTTATTTTTCCGGTTACTGCGACCATTCTAGGTCAGTATGCCAAAATATAATAGGAAAAATCAGTTATTGAAACTTACTGTTCTTGTTCAATCAATCTTTTTGGGTCTGACTTCTGCATGTGAAATTTTGGTTTCTCCTATGTTACAAATAAAGGAAAAGATATTTTTTCTGATCAAAGTTTGCTTCTGTAGAAAATAGAGCAATTTTAATGTTCAAGAATAATAACTGATTTTTATATTTTTTTATAATTTCTTTTTTAATAATGAATAACAAAGTTTTTACCGAACATCAAAAATATTTTAATTTAAATTGTGATAAAAATAACAAAAAATCAAGTTCAAAAATGAATATTTTTAGCAGTTCTCTTATTATGTTTGGATGGGATTTTGGTTGCTGAAATTGAACAGTAAGTAATTAGTTTTTATTGTATCTTGATTTAATTTTAAAAAGTAGATGTTTAAAATTTAATTTATAGCTCATACAAGAGCCACGTGAAAAACAGAATTTATTTTTTGTTTAGAAAGCGAATAGAAGCAGCTAGAACTAGAACTAGAATTAACATTTATACCTAAACTTCAAAGTCTATATTTTCCATCTTTGATATTGGAGATAACTAAAGCAGTTTCCTGAAAGCAGAAGTTTAGAAGAAAGAACGAGTAGCACAATTACAGAAGTTCTACTGTATCCTAAGGAAGTTGCCACCCAAACCAATATAGTGGTAACTAGATATGTGGCTAATTATAATATTGAAGATATAAAATTTAAATTTGCCAGCTTAGGTTCAATATTTATTTGTTTCTTAGAATTTTCACTAACTTTTTACTGAATAAACTAATTCATTTTTATAAATATATATGTTAAATCTTATTTTTTAAAGGTTACAACAATTCTCTTATACCTAAATTTTATAATAGTTTTAATTAATTTCCTTTTGATAGAGCTAGAGTTTATAATTCTCACTAGCTTTCTAAAAATAAAAAAAAAAGAGAATACTTGGCGCCCCTCTCTCCCAGAAAACTATGATCCCCAAACGTGTCTATTTGAAAAGCCGGATTCACGACTGAGAAAACTATATGGTCAATGTCCTCATTTCTTTTTTTAATTTGATTGAAGATAAGTAATGTTTGTTAAATTTCTATGAGCTAGTCAAAATTTCATATTAGTGTTTTATAATTAACATTTTATTGCAAAGTAACGCCGACTTATTACAAATTGGCCAAATGTGCCAAATGTAATCTCCCATCATATTCTCGTTGTACTGCTCTTGGTAACTTTGTTCAAAGTCCATTACACCTAAGTGAGAACGTTATCCTTGCTTCTTTAAGTAGGCACCCATATTGTCTTCAAATTGATCCAGGTGAGAATGTAGCATTCTGCACCCCATAATTTAAAAAATTTTAAGCATAGTTTCAATCGACTCTTTATAAATGTCAGCTCTCTTGTTACCAAGAAAATCATTAACTACTGCGTTAACACTCGCCAAGGCTTGTTTTTCATGAGCACTGAGGAATTTTTTGAAATCATCACTGTTCATTATTTGTTTGGTTTGTGGTCCGACGAATATACCCGCTTTTACTTTAGCTTCAGATAATTTGGGAAAAAATCCTTTTAAATATTCAAAAGCTTCAGAATTTGGATCCAGAGCTTTTACAAATTGCTTCATTAGGCCCAATTTTATATGTAACCATGGCATCGGTATATTCTTAGGCTCTACAATTGGTTCCGACTCGACATTATGTTTTCCTATCTATAATTATAGTTTTTTACATTTTAAAGTATTTTTGCAATTAACACAGGCACACTGAAGTACCCATTTTTTATCTTGATTCCAGATTTTGAAATTAAAATAGGCTTCATAAGATTCTCAAAGCTTCAAATTTGTCACCGAAGCAAAATGCTTCTTACTTTAATAAATTCACCGCAAATAAAACAGAATGAGTCAACATCCTGGTTACACTATCTCGATGCCATTTTCTAACTAAGTAACACACAAGGGCGGTTGTTACTGCTGTGAAAGACAAGTAAATACTCATTACTGTGCCCTTCACAAATAATATGTAATTTGTGCTACCATCTGTTGCTCATAAAATGAATTAAAATATTTAAAACTTACTTATCGACATAAATCAGACAAAAGCAAACTTTGAAAGCTAAAAATGGAAACCTAAGTGTTTTTTGATGTATAGAATCAAAATTCAAGCATTTTAACAAAAACTCAAAGAAAAATAATTTTTTTGTCGACTTGTGCTATCTTTCTTTAGTTTAGTTCAAGTAATCAAAAGTTTTAACTTACTAAACTCTGAAATGTGTGACACAGTTAAATTAACAAAAACAATAAAAACGACAAACAATAAATCCCAAATTTGTAAGGAATTGGTGTATATATTATGAAAGAATCAGATTTGTTAAGGACTCCACAAGTAATGTAGCAAACATGGATATGAGTTACATTTTTAAGAAGCGCAGGAAGTATCTGAAGAAATGATCGACAATGACCAGAAGCATAAATGTCACCTAACCTAATTTAGTCTTCCATGATGCCACGAGAAGTATTCAAAGTACTGACGGATGATCAATGTGTCGTTTCCAAATTTTTCATCAACTAATGTTACATGATAATGTAAAGTAGCAAGTTTGTCATCTATATCACCTAATAATCATTTATCAGAGTGCATGTATTTACGCACAGCAACTTTATTTCCCACAGTAAAAGACCTACATTTAAATTTACCGATTTTCACTTTGTGACTATCCTTAATCACCGGTATTATAAGATCAATTCTGGATTTAATATTACGACCAAACATTAAATAGGTAGGAGATGTCTTAGTATTGCTATGTGTCATTTTTCTATTCTGTAAAAGTATCTTGCATAAATCTCTTTGCGTGTATTTTGGGTCGGAGTTTAAGACACGAATTGCTTGTTTTATGATTTGAACATACCACTCGGCCAAACCATTTGTAGCAGAGC
This sequence comes from Psylliodes chrysocephalus, assembly GCA_927349885.1. Lineage (NCBI taxonomy): Eukaryota > Metazoa > Arthropoda > Insecta > Coleoptera > Chrysomelidae > Psylliodes > Psylliodes chrysocephalus. Next base: position 48,939,008 of record OV651813.1, on the reverse strand, counting down.
AGTAAGGTACGCTTAAAATAATATTTCTGGTCAGCACGGTCACTAAATATGTTTAAACGAGTCTAAAAAGTATAACACAGTTAGATGATCAAAAACAACAAACACTAAAACCCAAATTTATAGGAAAAATGGACATTATAAAAGAGGCAGTTTTTTTGAGGACTCAACAAGTAAACGCGATAGTGAGTAACATTGGTAACCCCTTCATCTTGAAGAAGTGTAAGAAGTATCCGACGAAAAGATTGGCAATGACCAGAAGCATAAATATAATCTAACCTAATTTATCTTTCCGTGAGGCCACAAGATATATTCAAAGAAGAAGCGGACAATGCGAGACGAAGCTAGATGAAACAAAACTACCAATTTTACTGAAATATTACTAAAATGAGATATTTAAGACATTGCGGATAGATCTTCCTTAATGTTACTTCTGAAGTTACTCTCCTTGAAATATCTATGATTGGTTTAGGTATCAAGTTATTAAAAAGCGATCATTTCTCTACTGAAAACAACTACTTTTTTGGCTAATACCTTAACAAATATTGCATTATGTCAAGAGGAAAAGAGCAAAGATAGAAAATAATTTTCAATACACTTGCAATAAGGACAATAAGGACAAAACCAGTACAAGTATGACTTTCTCCTTGGGAAGCAAAACCATATCTAGGTTACCTTTTAAAAATTATTTTTTATCTCTTCTCTTTCCCTTTTTATATAATGCAATTCCTGTTGCGGTATTAGCTGTTTTAAGTAGGGAAACTACAATTTATTAAAGGGTTACGCTTACTATACTGAAATGTGAGATAATTAAATGGGCCTGGTTATATTAAACGCTGACAAGTGGGAACTGACGTTTAGACATGGCAACCCTGTGGCCTGCTGTTATTGACAGAATTCAATGATACATATGTAGTTGTATACATTGCTAAAAGCGGGTCCTTTTGAGAGCGGCCATATTGCCTTCCAAGTGCTTATTAATCAGAATCAGTTTAGCAAAAATGTGTTTTAAAACCAATTTTAAGCCTTTGAATATAGTAAAAAAATAATTATCTACATTTTTACTTTAAGGCATACATGTTTATTTTGAAAAACATGGATGATCAATCTATATAACTATCTATTTCATTGACCCTGTCAAATCACCAGGCTTTCAGGGTTGCCATAATATTGCCATATCATAACCTGTCAAAACCCACTGGTAGCCATTTTGGTTGGAATGCCTAATTGTACGTCCCAACATGCATGAAGTTTCACAAACCCTACTTCAGAAATAGTTTTTGTGGATCGCTCCATATTGTTTCTTACATAAGTAATTCAATAAGTTTAACTACGTCATATCTTGAAGGATTATATCTACCAATATAATCCATGTTCTGTCGTATTTAACTAAACATATCAGATACATCATTAATTCGTAATTAACTTTTTTGGAACCCTTCACTAATTTTGTTTTTGTGAAAAGCTTAATCCCATTTGGCAATTCATTTATAATACAATTTCTAATTACATATTTTGAAAAGTAAATATAAGTAGGAGTACATCAAATATTTTGCTCACTGTTTATTAACCAATGCGTATTATTTTATTAATAATGTTGGTCAATCTACTATTGCCTTTTTATTTAGCTTTTCATTTGCGAAATACACGCCTATGTGTCTCTAATCTCAACACGCCATTCTCCACTTGCTGGCCACTCCAGACAATCATCACGCAATCCTGTGTTAAGAAAATCCTGAGGAACACCTACTCCAGGGCCGTTTTAAATATTGTTTTCTTCTTGAACAGGTATGATCATCATAGCTTTTCTGTAAATCAATTGTTGTTAAGAGTATCTAATATATAGGTTGTGTGTTAGTATATTTTCTAGTCATGTTCACTTCTAAATTATTGACTATTCCTATACTTATTTGTAAAACTTGTCGAAAAATAAGGCTTATTATAAATATAATTAAGTTTTTCCCAATTTTCTGCATAAGTTCCTGTCTTACATCTTTATTTCGAGTCTTTATATACCTATCTGTATATTATATTTGAGACCTCATTATCGCGTATTTTGTTTGTCACGTATGGACGCTAATTCCCAGTTTCATTTTTTCACCTTCCAACCCAATCTTCATTGTGTCCAATCCATTTAACAGCATCAGTTGCTTCTTTTTTCTAGAGAATCACCTAATGTTAGCCTTTTTAAAATTAATTTTAGTAAAATTTCATAATTGTCATAGGTATGATATAAATGAGCTAAATAATTTTAGCGATATCTTATTATTTTTGAAAACATAAGAAAATCCCAATTCGTAAGTAATGCTCCGCTTATTTCTACTCTCTGATTCTGTTTGCTTGTCCCTAAAGCTTGGTCTAAGTTTGTTTCAGTTCTAATACTTCTTCAACTGCCCATAACACTAAATACAATTAAACTAAATATTATATACTAAATACAATAAATACAATTATATCTTTTTTTAATAGTACCTTTTGTATCTGTAATGTGTGGAGGGTGGGTTACCCCCACGGCACTTAGGCACGATAGGCACCTGCTAGCTTGTGAGCCAGCCTACAGATTCATTGTAGTTCACAACGTCGCCAAGAGATGCTTCTCTTATATCGGCCGGTGTTAGCCAATACTCGCCGAACACAAATCTCCTAATAAATAAGAGCGTCGAGCCATCGCAGAGGATATGCATGATGGTCTCATCTTCTTGTTCGCACCCTCGATAGAGTGCGGATTCTGACAGTCTTATGATATGGAGATGCTTCCGTACTTGGCAATGACCAGTCAGAATGCCTGTGACTAGGCGCAGATTCTGTCTAGTCATAGTCAAGTATTTATTTGCTACGGTGTTGTCAGGATATCTTAAGACCTCCATGGCAACTCTACAGTTTCTTGTTTCATCCCATCTTTCCTTGAATTTCACAAGAGAATGTTCTTTAATTAGGTCTGTCACTGCCGATTTTGTCAGGCCAATAGAAGGGCCAGGTCCAAAAAGTATTTGGTTGGCTGCTTTCTTGACTAGTAAATCAGCAATACGGTTACCTTTCGATGTGGCGTGACCTTTGCTCCATGTTAAGGTGACCACATTGTTGATGGATACTTCGGCCAAAGCTTCGTGACATTCTAGTACTAACCCTGACTAAATTCGTGGTCTGTTCAGGGTGAGTAGTGCTTGTCTGCTATCTTCCTCGTCCTCCTTGTCATGCTCCTTCCAATGATGTTGTTTTTGGTTATCTCTTATGCTGCTATAGGAATCCCCGTTAGCTCTGTTTGAACTACACTGGGATTATTGCTCACAGCCATTTTATGTTTAGACTTAAGAATCTGGAGTATATTCCACATCCTGAGCCTTGTTTTGTTTTAGAACAGTCGGTGTAGATATGAATCGTACCTGTCACTTTCGGCTCTTTTATTTAATACCTAATAGTACCTTGGTAATCGTTCTGCTGGTATTCTCTTATACGTACTACATAAACAGATTTGTTCTTACCGTATGTAATATGGTGCGTTACGAAATTTTCTTTTTGTCATTTGTCATTCTCATGTCTTGACTTTCCTGCGGACCTTCTTCAATAATCCAAAAGGTGTCAAAAATTGGTCGAAACCGATCATTCTTAAGCATCCAACGTTACAAGTTCTTCTTAATAATCAAATATAATTCAGATTGTATCGACTCCTTAGACCAGTTCTGCCTTTAACTGCCCCACACTCGAATTTGCTATAATCATTTTCAGTACAGGGAATAATAATTTATGTCAGGGTTATATGGTTCATTGTGTATTATAAATAATACAGTACAATTCAAAGCTTTCTCTATTTGAATTTTGATCAAATTTGATCAAGTTTTAAGATTAGTTGTTAACAAGATTATTTTAAAACGATTTACGAAGTGATTAGAGTTTATACTTTCAGATCCAAGGGCCAGGACCAGGATTTTTTCTAATTAATTTAGATAATTAAAAGTTAATTGTAATGATTAGGTAGGATTCCCACTCGACCATTAACAGTGCTTTTTCTAAAGTGATGATAGGAAACAGTACTAAAGTTCACAGAGAATATACATTATAATTAAAAACAAAATTTAAAATTAAACATATATTGACTGTCTGATGCCATCCATATACTCAAAAAGAAATGTGTATGTCAGTATACGTATGTATGTCATAATTTTATAATAATATAATAAAATTATATTTAATTGGTTGCAAACATGATTAGGCCCATCAGATGTATTAAAATTTTCATTTTAACTGCGAATAAGCATTGAAGGATGAGGTAAAAATAAAATGTCTACCTGTTGAACTTGTACTACGTTCTGCAAATTAAATTACTGCACTCTCCTTTCTTCTCTAGACTATAGGATGCCAGGTCAGGACTACATTGTAAAATGGTAAAAACTGAAACTTCTTAAACTTAATTGTTTAAAATTATCACTACAAAGATTTATTTTAAATGGTTCTATAAATGCTGAAATCAATTAACATAACCAAGGAAATAAATAAAGGCGAGAATTTATCAAGTATTATAATATGTTTTAAATATTAAAAAAATCTTTGAACATTTTTCATAACAAACATTTGTTACATGTTATTTTTCTAATTGAATTAAATTAATAAATGCTTCCACTATTAGAATCAGAAATTTTTGAACCATTTTATAAATGGCTAAAACTGTATTACCTAGTTTGCTCAAATTTAGAGTTCGTGGACAGTTTTCGAAAACAATAAAAATGACGTTGACGATTTTTTATCGATCGTCTATTCCTGTTTTTGACAAAAAATACAATTAGGTTATTTCTCAAAATGTCGAAAAAGTTTGATATAAAAGTTGTTTATTTTTTAATTTTCTACCCGCCTACCAAAGTACCAAATTTGATAATTTTTTTCACGTTTTCTTAACCCAACAATTTTTTGGCTAATTCGAATATCTCAAAAGACAAGTCAAGATGTTATATCTTGCTGATATATTTTTTCTATTTAAAATTGTTTTCATTTGGATATAAAAAATATGCTAAAAGAATCGAAACTTTACAAACTTATTAAATATTCTGATTGGGTAGAAAATCGAAAAGTAAAAACATTTAACATTTTTCAAAATTTTGAGAAATTACTTTAAAATTTGTGTAATGTTTTTGATTATAATCTATATCAAACTTAATATGTGTCGTCAATAGAGATAAATTGTCATAAATTGTCACAAATTGTCAACGTGATTTTTTAATAATTTCGAAGCACTAAATGTTCATGAACTTTAAATTTGCGTAAACAAATTAGCTTATGATGCGGACTTAAACGATGACACCATACAGGGTCCCTACTATTTCATAGGGACAGTATTACTATTTCTTAAACGGCAACAGATAGAAAGTTGGTTAAATTAGACAAAATGTGCGCAGTTTTGTGCTCATTAAAAAGGTGCAAAGAAACCTTTGATATCTACAGGGAGACTCAAAATATCGAATACAAATGAATGAATTTGAAGAAATGACAATTGTCATTTTTTGTCCTATATTTTTAATCTCTCCTCAGCTTACTTTAGTCTAAATAAAATAGGAAAACAGTAAAAGTGGGGATTTAACGTCACATTCTATAGGCGTACTTTACAAAATAAGTAACTATAATATAAATAAGGTCATGGCATATAAAATGGTATATACGCACTTCGTAGATTAAATATTGAATGAAAAAAATATGTCATTTACAAAAAAAAACCTTATGCTTCTGGACAAATTGTTGCACTTTAACATTAAACGAATTAAATTTAACCAATAAATAACCAGAAGAATTATATGTTTTTAATGGGATTAAATTTTTTAATCTCTTGGCATTGAAATTAACACTTTAGTACCTTAAATCAAAGATTAAAAAGATCAAGAATTATCTTAAAAAGTCACTATCTTCACTTTAACTAGTGGTACCAATTTTATTGTTTTTTTTTCTGAGACTCTCTTAAGTTTTTCATTGCTATATCCACTTTCCAAAATTAATTGTCCACCTTTTTAACATGACCAATGCATTTTCTCCAATGTTCTGCATTTAAAAACAAATTTCGCACATCAGGTAATTTAAATGTTGTATTGTTTCAAAAAACATATCCTTTTAATTGTGACCAGATCAGTTCAATGGAATTTAACTCTGCTGGTAAGGAGGCAATCTGAGAATTTCAATTTCTTTTTCTAGGGCCACCTCGTCTATTACTTTTTGAATTTGTTTTTATGTTGTCCTGTTATTACGAGTAATTCTACCTTCAAGAATTCCAAAGGACTAATAATATTTTTAAATTGAAGCCATTTTGAAATATTTTCTTTTTGTCATCTTGTTGTAGGTAGTGACTCCTTTAATCGACTGTGATAGGACGAATTATCCAAAACAATAACGTGGCTGGCTGGATTCTTTTTTTGTAATGTCCTGAAACCAATTTTTAAACATAGTGTTATCCATTTCTTCATGGTAGTCTTTTGTTTTCTTTGACTAGAATATGTATTAATAAACCATTTGCAAAAATCCGTCGGTGCTACCAATGTTTGTTATTATTAAACGATTTCCTTTTCCTGTTGGATTTTTTAATCCACAAGAGACCCCTTCCATAAAGGCTTACTTTTTAGTTTTAAAGAAGGTATCTTGCCAAGTTTTTGTTACTGTATGTCCAGCATTAACCATATTTCATCCAAATAAAATACCTGTTAACGCTGATTCCTTGGGTCCGTTATTTTCCTAAAACAATCATGTCTCCACCCAATGATTTTACCTTTCTCTGTTAAAAAGCGTTTTTTATAACGTAAATGTAATTCATGTAATATTTTTTGCAGATGAAAATATGAAATATTTTAAAGAGTGGGGCTATTTTCTATTTCTGAGTGTAATTTTTTAAGTAAAGGAATTTTATTTCGAAAGAAAAAAGAATGTGCCATTTGCCTTATTATATTCTTTACCCAAGTTTCAATAAAGGTCTTGTTTCTTCCTGGGGCTTTTTCGGATATGAGACTTCTCCAATAACTGTATTTTCTTTAATAATATTTATACACTGTCCGCTTAGATACTCCAGTATAGGTCTCACATTTAGTGGCTATTTCATCTACAGAAAGTGAAACAAAGTCTTTTTGAAGATTATTAAATTACATTAAGTATATTTTTTTCTTCTAAAGATAATGCTTAATATCCACTAGGTCGTTTACGCATACTTATGCTTGCAATATTTTCTAATGCACTTACCATTCTTATATAACTCTAAAATTATAATAAATACTAATACAAAAATCCGAATCAATTAAAATACATCCGATACAGCTATGAATAAATAAAGTTTGACTTATCTGTCAAAAGAAATGATTTACTACAGTAAAAACCATGGAAACATGATTAAATCTAAACGAAGACTTTTCTTAGACCGATCAGATGTATTACATTTTTCATTTTAACTACAAATAAGCATTGAAGGATGAGGTAGAAATACAATGTCTACCTCATCCGCGCAGCTCTTTGCAGTAGGTATGTTCTATCTCCGGTTTGTTTAATCTAAGTAATAACATAATAGGATTGTTCTGGTTCACAAAATGAAAACGGTTTTAAAGCTGTGCGTAAAGGAAAAAAATCCCCGACTGTTCGAAATTGTTGGAAAACCAGAACATATAAAGGTGTTTTGTTTATTGTTTATTATAATAATGTAGTTACTTTTAAAAGCTCAGCTTCAAATAACATTTGCATGTACAGGGTGTGATTCATAACTATTGGGATATAGGCTAAGGGCAGGTTATTTGGACCAAAATATGGCGATTGGACCAAATATACCTTTATAAAATATGGCTGTGGAATAAGATACAGGGCGTTAAAGTTGAATTTTTTTTTCGTTTTTTTTTTCTGATAATGTCACTGTTTATTTATGAATTGTTATCAAAATCGGCACAAAGGCATATCTTTGAAAAAGGAATATTATTTTATGTAATATTTCACATTTTGTTACAGGGGGCGCCACGTGAATGATTCCTGATGATGAAATTAGGTGGTAACTTTTTTTGGCGAAACTTTTTAGTGCTTTTGATTAGAAAATATTACCTAAACATTATTTCTACGTAATATTGGTACTCTTATTTAAACACGATAATTTCACCTGTTTTCGAGAAAAACGTAATTGAACAGTTCAGTGTCTCAGAAGGGGATTCCAAATAACACAATAAGAAAACTTGTAACGTAAGGCTTCTATTTCAACGGTAAAGCAAAATTAAAAACAATTTAACATAAAAAAGCAAACTTAAATTAAATGTTCAATGTGACCTCCTCCGACTTCTATGCCTTTTCTAATTCTTTTAATAAAGGACTTTCGGATGGCAAAGAAAATATTATTCTGTCCCCTTATAAAATTACCCGCATTTTGTATGTTCCTCCAGAGTTCGTCTCGTGAATTAATTTCCTGGGTATAAACTAAGGACTTCATATGTCCCCATACATAAAAATAGTCAGGACTTCTTGGTGGCCATTCAAAATTACTTCCTCTGCCAATCCAACGTTGAGGAAATATGTCACTTAGATAATTTCTAACAACTAATGGGAAATGAGGTGGCATATCATCCAAAATATCTCTAAAAGTATTTTGCAAAAAAATAAATAGGAATCTCCATTTAAATTTGGAGGAAGACGATATGGCCCTAATAGTTGGTCGCCTATAATGCCACACCAAATATTAAATTTAAACTCATGTTGAAAATGTCTTTCTTTACGAGCATGCGGGTTTTCTTCTTCCCAGTGATGACTGTTTCGATAATTAAATAAATAAATAAATAAATATATATATATATATATTACGGAATAATCCATTAGTATCAATAAATTACATAAAATAGCTTAAGTACATTAAAAAAAAAGGTAGGCACAATAAATCTAAAATTTCATATATGAAATGTAATAAACTAAACTAAAGATATTAAAAACAAATTCTCTTTACATCATTCACAAATTGACTAATAGAACACCCAGTGATGTCTAAATTGTATTGATTAGCCAGTCGCATTAGTCTAGGTAGAGGTGCATGATAAGCATAATTGGTAAGGTGAAGTTGAATGGCAAATAAACTATTATTTCTTGTAGTTCTTGTGGGAACTCTAAATTCAATCATAGCTAATAACTCATCAGAAGTAATAATCCCGGCTATGATCTTATGGAGGAATGATAGATCCATCAATATTCTTCTATTAACAAGGGTTGGGAGGTTTATTAAGTCCAGAATTGTGGAATAATTATATGTACCTGCTGCTAGACCAACTTTAAAGGCACAATATCGTAGATATTTATTTTGGACATTTTCAATCCTTTTTACAGGGTTTATGTAAAATGGACACCATATGGTAGAGCTGTACTCCAAAATGGACCGCACATATGCAATATAAACCATTCTACAGGCAACTAAAGATAACGAGCTAGAGTTTCTTATCAGCATGCCTAACATTTTCATTGCTCTATTAACTATAAGATTGATATGATTATTAAACAAAAGATCCGAACAAAAAACACCTCGTCTAGTAAAAGTCGCTTCATCGGTGAACATAATATTTTTGTTGTTGAGAATATGTTGGCAGATTTGTAACCGTCTTGGGAGATCTATTGGAAGCAAATTTTGAACAGGAGTGAAGTGATAAGGATGAAACTTTTCTTTTTTTTTAAACTCTAATAATAGACGACTGATTTACTCCTGTTGTTATTGCCAGTTGACGTAAACTTACTTCAGGATTTTCATCTACTCGAACCAAAATTTCATCTTCTTCATTAGGTGTGATTTGTTTCGGACGACCACCCAGATTTTTACTATGAAATGACCCGGTTTCACCCAAACGATGAAATAGATTTGCAAAAGTTTTGGATTTGGTTGCCTTCTGTCTGGATGTAACAATTCATACCTTCTGGCTGCCATGCGACCGCAAAAATTTTCTTGTTCATATACACAAACCATATCCCGCATTTCTTCATTCGTAAAATGATTGTGACGAGGCATTTCAGTCGAAAAGCTTTAAAAAATGCAACAATAGACTATAATCTCACAGCAAAAATAATTCATTGGCAAGAACTGACATTTACCAGACACAATTATCTGACAGTCCAAAGCACACTTTTCATAAATAAAATATTTTTTGAAATGTCCTTCTGAGACTCTGAACTGTTCAATTGCGTTTTTCTCGAAAACAGGTGAAATTATCGTGTTTAAACAGAAGTACCAATATTACGTAGAAATTATGTTTACGTAATATTTTCTAATAAAAAGTACTAAAAAGTTTCGGCAAAAAAAATTTACCACTTAATTTCATCAGGCGCCCCCTATAAAAAAATGTGAAATAATACATAAAATAATATCCCTTGTCCAAAGATATGCCTTTGAGCCGATTTTGATAACAATTCATAAATATACAGTGAGATTATAAAAAAAAAACGAAAAAAAAAATTCAATTTTAACGCTTTGTATATTATTCCACAGCCATATTTTATTAAGGTATATTTGGTCCTATCGCCATATTTTGATCTAAATAACCTGCCCTTAATCTATGTCCCAATAGTTATGAATCACCCTGTATACGTTCATTATTATCATCCTAGTTACGTGAGCGTATACAGCTGACATTCGGACTCCTTATCGTATCATATTATATTTCAGTGCTTAGCTTGTTATTTTAATCTTTTTTATTAATTCTCTAGTTTATTAAATCAGATTTTGTCTAGCCTTTGCCAAGCAAAGACGTTTGTAATTTTAATCAATAAAATTGTTTTTAAAAAACCTGTATCAGTTTCAAAATATATATTTGGCGCAGTCAGTAGGATTCGCGAGGTCGCAGAAAAATTGTGAAAAATCGATTCTTACGAAAAAACAGTTATTTTGGGACTTTCAACGTCGTAATCGTGAATTCAACGAACCTACCCTTCAGTGGTGACAAATTGGAGCTGATCCAGACGGCAGACAGAAGCTCAGGAGAGGAAACTGGTTCCCTAAACCATCGTGGTAAGTGCCAAGTTCCTTTTGCCTTCCTTAAATCCCTTTCGAGGACCAGGGAGATAGTAGTTAAGATATTTAAAGAAAAGTATAGTTATTTACAGTATATTTTATGAGCGAATCTGATCTTTTAAATCTTTTTGATAACCTTAGTTTAAATACATCAGAAAATAAACTTATTTCTAGTACAGTCGCAAAGATGACACCAACACCGGAAAAACGTCCCATTAATTGGGAGCTTTTTCATTTTAAAATAGAAAATATTAGGCCATATGATGGCGATGTTAATACATTAAATAAATTTATTTCTCAATGCGAAAAATTAATGGCAACATATAGTAGTTATAATGATAGGGAATTAAGTGATCATATTTTCGATTGCATACAGGGTAAATTAATAGGAAAAGCCGAGTTTATGGTCGGAAATAGGGTGGAATTAACCGATTGGAATTTATTAAAAAATGCACTGAGGCAATGTTTCTCCGATAAACGTAATTTAGACTGTCTTATCCAAGAATTAACTAGGACCAAACCGTACAGGAATGAAAGTTTGATAGAATTTGGGACTCGATTGCAATTGTTGAGGAGTAGTATAGTACAGAGAATCAGTAATGATAACAATTTTAGTGCAAACGAAAGAATTTGTAATATGAACCACTGTGACAAAACCGCATTAAATACGTTTATTGCAGGGTGCACAGGTACATTGAAAAATAATATGCACCTGAAGCAACCCGCATCTTTAGAAGACGCTATAGCCTATGTTAACGAATATGAAAATTTTGAGAGTCTTTATACGCATCCTTGCGACTCAAAATTAAATACTCCGAAAAATAACTTTCAGTTTCAAAATTTTCCTAAAGCAAATAATAATAATAATAATTATCGACCAAATCCACAATTTAATTCACAATTTAACCCAAATTTTAATGCGACAAATCAACAATATTTTTCAAATTCAAACGCAAATCAATCCCAACAATCAAATTTTCAAAAACCTGTATGGTCGCGTCAACCTATAAATGTTCAACCACGCCCTCAGCATCGTAATTATCCAACAAACGCACAAGTTTTTGGACCCCCACGAAATGTGTTTAAACCCAATTCGATTCCACAGAATCAACTTCCCAAACCTCAACCAATGTCAACCACTTCGAGAATCCCATCAATGCATAGTAAAAGAACTTTTAACCCAAATAATAGGTCTAATAATTTTTTCCAAAATAATAATCAAAAGCGTAATTTTATATCTGAAGAACTATTTGTTAGTGACTACGGTGAAAATCAAATAGAAGCAGATAATTATGATAATTCATTTTTACAAAGTGAAGAAAATAATCAGCAATTTGATAATGATTGTAATCCAAATTTTCAGAACCCAGCCTCGATAGAGAATCAGACTTAGTAGAATTAAACATAACTTCTAATAACCCTCTGCCATATATTGAAATTTATAACCCACCATTAAGAATGTTAATTGATACCGGAAGTACTAAATCCATTTTAAAACCCATTATTGCAGAAAAATTTTACCCAAACACGATTTATCATTCAAATGTATCTCTTTCAACATCTCTAGGTACTAAAAATATTAAATATCAAGCTGATATTCCAGCTTTCCGTGAATTTAACGATAATCATATATTGACTTGTATTCTTTATGATTTCCACGAATTCTTTGACGGGGTTATAGGTATTAATGACCTTATTGCAATGAATTTTAATATAGATTTAAATAATAAACAATTAATTAGTGATCGCGTTAGGATTCCAATAAAATTTAGACAACCACATGATATAAAATATCAAATTTCGGTTGGTCCTTTTGAACGAATATTAAAACAGATCCCGGTAACTATTTTAAACGGCGATGTTTTAATTGATAAAACTCAATTAGGAGACATATATATTCCAGAAACTCTAACTGAATCAAATAATGGGCTCGCTTTAGTCGAAGTCATTAATGAAACTGATAAAAATATATCTATCACTTTATTGAAACCAATTAAATCAAATCCTTATATATCAAGTCATTTTGAGACTTACAAATTTGAATGCTTTAATAATTCAATTGAAACTAAAATAAATAAAAACGATATCCAAAACCTATTAAGAATAGAGCATATGAACTCAGAAGAGAAAATTAATATTATTAAATTATGTCGCCAATTTCCAGAAATATTCTTGAAACCAGGTGACCCGCTTACTTTCACTTCCAAAGTAAGACATAAAATAAAAACTAAGGACGAAGAACCCGTACATGTGAAGTCCTATAGGTATCCGTACGCCCTTAAAGACGAGGTGCGTCGGCAAATCGATGAAATGTTAGAAAAGGGGATAATTAAACCCTCTTCTAGCCCATGGTCCTCTCCCATATGGATTGTACCAAAAAAGTTGGATGCGTCGGGGCGGCAAAAATGGCGTCTCGTCGTTGATTACAGGAAGTTAAATGAAAAAACAATTTCCGATAGATACCCAATACCTAATATTAATGAAATTTTAGATAAATTGGGGCGAGCGCAATATTTTAGTACGCTCGACCTCGCAAGTGGGTTCTATCAAATAGAGATGGGTGAATGCTCTATTGAAAAAACGGCGTTTAATGTCGATAACGGGCATTACGAGTTTTTACGGATGCCAATGGGGCTCCGAAATTCTCCGAGTACCTTCCAAAGAGTCATGGACGAGGTCTTAAAGGACCTTCAGAATAAAGCATGTCTTGTATACATGGATGATATAATTATCTTTAGCACGGGATTACAAGAACATATGCAAAATTTAAGATTAGTATTTTCAAAATTAAAAGAAGCGGGGTTAAAAATTCAGTTAGATAAGTGCGAGTTTCTGCGAAAAGAGGTAGAATTTTTGGGACACGTGGTAACGCCACAGGGTATTAAACCCAACCCAAATAAAGTTCATGCCATTAAGAATTTTCCAATTCCTAAAACGCAAAAACAAATAAAGTCCTTCCTTGGCCTCCTTGGCTACTATCGCAAGTTTATCCGAAATTTTGCGAAAATAACAAAACCCCTAACGATTTGTTTGAAAAAAGATAATAAAGTCGAACATACGAGGGAATTTGTTAATTGTTTTAATTATTGTAAAAATTTGTTAATATCGGAACCGATTTTAGCGTATCCGGATTTCGAAAAACCTTTCGAAATAATGACCGATGCATCGATGTATGCAATCGGAGCAGTTTTAACTCAAAATAATCACCCTATATGCTATGCCTCTAGAACGTTAAATTCGGCCGAAATAAATTATTCAGTAATCGAAAAAGAGTTACTTGCAGTAGTTTGGGGATGTAAATATTTTCGTCCTTACTTATTTGGCCGAACATTCGAAATTCTCACTGATCATAAGCCATTGGAGTGGTTGTTCTCCCTTAAAGAGCCAAACTCTCGCCTTATGCGCTGGCGCTTAAAGCTGGAAGAATTTGACTATAATATTAAATATCTAAAAGGAAAACTTAATTATGTAGCCGACGCCTTATCGAAGGCACCCCCTACACATGATTTAAACGCTCTAGAAACAGCATCTTTAGATGTTAATTTAGACGATTTAGATTTAATAATTCAAAAAGAATTTGAAGATATTAATGAGTTACCAAATTTATCGGTAAACGATATTAATGAAATAATAAAAGACACCCCTAAAGTAAAAATATTACAAAACGTTCAAATTAAACCACCAATAGAGAGACGACAAAGTACTGACTTAGAAACAGTACACACTTCTATTGAAAATCCAATTCTTTCAATACCGATAACGGATCGTGCCGTTAATCAATATAAAAATCAAATTATTTTAACTTGTGGTGATAACACCGAAACTCTCTATAAAAGAGAAAAATTATTTGAAAATACAAGATTTCTTGTTACCTTATCTCAAAGAAATTTAGAAGAAAGTATTGTAAAATTTGCTAGAGAATTTTTAAATCCCAAAAGTACATATGCTTTGTATTTCAAAATTTCTCACCTAGCTGAAATCTTTGTAACTGTTCTGCAGAAATTTTTCAAACATTCTGCTTTTAAACTTATTCACTGTACGAAATTTTTAAATGACCTCCTAACAATAGAAGCTCAAAAAGAAAAATTAGAATATTATCATGTCTATAAAAAAGGACATCGTGGTATTAATGAATTGAAATTATCTTTAACTAAATTTTATTATTGGCCGAATATTTCAAAAGACATAGAAGAATTTGTAAATAATTGCGAAACATGTCTTAAAAAAAAATATGATCGGAATCCCCCGATTGTAAAATTTAACTTAACCCCAACAGCATCGAAACCTTTCGATCATGTACATATAGATGTATTTCGAATATCTAATACCTCTTACCTTACTATAATCGATTCATTTTCAAGATACGGTCAAGCATATCCTTTAGAAACTGTCAGTGGTATCTCAATTGTTGATAATTTATTAAATTTTATATCCCATCACGGACTCCCTTACAAAATAACCGCGGATTGTGGTACCGAATTTAAAAACATGGACCTTGAAGATTTTTGCAAGTTGCACAAAATAGAACTTCATTTCACTACGGCAAAAAATAGCACCTCAAATTCTCCAGTAGAGCGTTTTCACTCTAGTTTAATAGAGCATTATAGGTGCTTAAGAGAACAAAATAACGAATTATCACCAAATCAATTAATTAAGCATTCAATATTAAGTTATAATAATTCGATACATTCTGCTACGAAATTCACGCCATTTGAAATTACTAAAGGCCATATTAATAACCCTGATCCTTTCGATCTCGATGATCATCACATTCTTTCCTTTTATGTTCAAAACCACAAGGAAGCTAGCAAACAACTTTATAATATTATCAAAGAACGTAATGAAAAAGTCAAAGAAAATTTAATTAATAAAGCCAATGAAAGTCGTTTTAATCCTCCCGACTATTCAGGTCAAGAAATTGCTTATGTTCGTACAAAATTACGTGATAAAAAATTGCCCAAATTCAAAAAGACAGAAATAATTGAAGACAACGGTGTTTTGTTGAAAACCAACAAAGGCACCTATCATAAGAGTATAATTAGGAAACCTAAAATTAATTTAGAAAACGTTTTACAGGATAACCAGGACAATGAAATCACTGATGATCCTGCTGTACCTGGTCCTTCAAACGTCTAAAATAGAATGTAGTACCGAAGAAATAAGTATAACCCCCTTAGAAAATCTTATTCTTCCCATAGAGTTAGGCAACGCTAGGTTAATTTACACAAAGCACACATTTATCCATTACTTAGATTTAAAAGTAGTTCTTAGACAAATAGAATTATTGCATAATCATTTTTCTATAATTAAACAATCTGTAGTAAAAAGTAACGTTTCGAACCCTATTTCATACCATGGCTTGAGTGAAAATATGCTTGAAAGAACAGAATTTTTGATTAATTCCTTAGGAAGAAAATTTCAAAATTTATATCCTCATATGCGTTCAAAAAGAGGTATAATAAACGGGGTTGGAAAAGTCAATAAGTGGCTTTTTGGCAACCTCGACTCTGATGATGGAGACCGCTATGACAGTGCCATTAAAATTTTGCAGGGAAATCAAAAACAGATAACAAACGAAATTAACTTACAAACTTCACTATTTCAAAAATTGATAGATCATTATAATCAATCATTAACAATATTATGGAAAAATCAACAAAAACTTCACGATAATTTAAAAAGATTCCAAGACGCAATATATAACGAAATTGACTCTTTAAGCAGATATATAACCTTTCAAGGAACAATAAGCCAAATAAACCTTGACTGTCAAAATTTAATATCATTTATAGACAATATTGAAAATACAATTCTCTTTTCCAAAATGAACACTCTGCACAGCTCTATAATATCGAGCTATGAAATTTCAGACATGATAAAATATTTACAGAAAATTTACAAAAAACAAGAAATTCCAAATTTTAATAATATCTTAACATACTATACCTTTCTTGGTACTCAAGTTACCTTCTCCAAATTAAAATTAATTTTTGCTATCCACGTCCCTATCTCAAAAGTCGAATCCTTAGAATTTTATCAAATATATCCCGTTATCCAAAATAATAAAATGTTCACACCTTCATATCCATACTTGGCACGCAACAAAGAAGAAGTCCAATTGAAAAAAGAAGAATGCCCAAAACTTGAAAATACCTACTATTGTCTACAAGATTTTATCCCGAGGGATAACTGTACTTTACAACTTCTCGACGGCCAGTTACCAGAAGGATGCTACGCCACTGAAGTAAATTTGCAAGAATCAATATTCGAACAAGTTGCTAGCAATCAAATCATGATTGTTCCCAAAGAACCAGAAAACGTTAAGTCGTATTGTAGAAGTAACCAAATTTTCAAAATTCAGAATCCAACCCTTATTCGCATTCCAGAAGGCTGTAAAATCACGTCAAGAGATTTTACATTTTCAAATGAACAAGAAATTCAAAAGGGAAAAACGCTAATTCTACCAAAACTCAAAATTGAACTTTTTAAAATTCGAAGAAATTATCAAACTTCAAATATCAGTAAAATAAATTTCGACAACCTATACGAAATCAATAGAATCGCCAATCAGCTATCGCCAATAGATGAACCAAAGGACTCTTACCAAATTCCAATATTAACAATATTTTCAACGTTAATAATTTTATGTATAATGGTATTTTTATACATTTTTGTAAGAAGAAGATGCCAAAATTCAAAAACGAAAGAAAAAGAAGCCCTCAACATGGAGGAAATTCCAGAAAATTCAGACCGCAAAAATAACTCCCTTATTTTTGCGTCTTAAGGACGGAGGAGTT
Source organism: Psylliodes chrysocephalus (assembly GCA_927349885.1). NCBI lineage: Eukaryota > Metazoa > Arthropoda > Insecta > Coleoptera > Chrysomelidae > Psylliodes > Psylliodes chrysocephalus. The sequence goes on along the minus strand of OV651813.1, from coordinate 48,921,242 downwards.
ACGTGAGCGTATACAGCTGACATTCGGACTCCTTATCGTATCATATTATATTTCAGTGCTTAGCTTGTTATTTTAATCTTTTACATTAATTCTCTAGTTTATTAAATCAGATTTTGTCTAGCCTTTGCCAAGCAAAGACGTTTGTAATTTTAATCAATAAAATTGTTTTTAAAAAACCTGTATCAGTTTCAAAATATATATTTTCTTCAACACATTTCAATGGAATAAAAAAAACGGGAGAATAATTTTAAAAAGTTAATAATTTTAAAATTACCTTAAATGCTAATACAGTATTCATAACACTTCGGGCGCATGCGCGGTCAAAACAGTCCGAGTCGATCTACACTCTGACTGAAGCATGAACACATTTTGACTGTTTACAACAATCACGGATTGTTTCGGATACGAAACCAGAACACTGGACTGAGAAATCCGAAAGAGTCCGAGAAAAATCAGAACACTTTATATACTACGCATGAGCCCGACAGTTGTGGATCGTTATTTCTCAAAACCAGAACAGACCTAATACATCTGTGCATCTATTAGTAGTGTGAATTTGACATGATCACAGTTTTAGTTTTATTAATATTTGATGCTTAGTGGAGGTTCTTGTAATAGCTGCGTCAACAAGCAGGAAACTGGGGTAAGTTATTATTGTTTATTATTTAGCCTTTAAATTAGGTAAAAATAATTGAAAAATACCATTTCAATTAGCAAAAAGATGCAGATCCATCAGCCAATTTGTACACTTAGAGTTTTAAATTAAATTCATCTGATCTAAATTAGTGTTTTTTTTTTAGATTGCCATCCAGAAGACCCTACCGATCAAGACATTTTTCTAACATTTTTAAATGATGATGAACTAGAAATAGAGACTGGTGGTATATTGAAGCAATTAGAAGACGTATTTGACGCAGATAAAAACGAGGTGTCAAGGTAATTGCACTGTCCGATAATCGAAGGAAAATATTATAATCTACATAAGACCATTTGAAGTGACGCTTATACAAGAATAACAAAATGATATGAGATTATCATTAGAACAGAAAACTCACTAGATCTAAGAATCCCGGGTACAAAGGCAAAACGCATGTAAAGTGAAGTGGCACTTGTGTTTTGTAAAGGAACTAAATTGTTTTAAATATTAGTGTGAAAATATTTAAAATTACTTTATTTGATAAAAATTGATATTCTTTATTATAAACAAATATTTTGTAATGCAAAATTTTGTTTGGATTGTTTTTAATATAGTCCACTGAAAGGAACTTATAAATTATGTTCAGAAAAGAACCCAAAATGCTGTAAATATCATTAAAACTTTTAGTTGTTATAATTGGGGCTCTGACCCAAATGTTAGTCTAATGTTTTATAGAATGCTGGTTCGTTCAATTATAGTTCAATTTTTTTATAATGCAGCAGCAAACTCACATCTTCAGAAAAATGAACAAATTAAAAATAAATGCCTAAGGCTCTGCGTAGGATTCTTACCAAGCACTCCTATAAATGTTATGGAAGTCGAAACATGTGAGAGTCTATTGGATCTAAGAAGGAAATTTCTGAACGATAAATTTGTATTATTATCCCGATCAAAACATTTCACAGTAATTAATAAAGTAAACAGATTAACTACTCTATGAACTTCATCCTTTTAGAAAAAGAAAAAACTGCCATTATTAGTTGATAGTTTTATTTCTACTTCAGGTATCAGTAATGACCTACTAGCCCAGTATAAGTAAATACTGGGCTACCAGTTTCAAATGGCGTATCGCTATGGTCCAATCTATACCTGTCTCTTTTGGTGCGTTTGATTTGATCATCGGAGATCTCCGAGTGCTTCAAAAGTGTTTGAATTGACACTCCGAGAGATCCCTAAAGTGTTTGTTTCGCTTTGGAGCGAGAACATAGAGCGAGCTCGATGTTCTCAGAGCAGAAAGATCGAGAAGAGGGAGAAATTTGTCTTTGTCTCTACCTATCTCTTTTTAATTAACTTACAAACAAATTTGAATCTCAAAATTAAAGACCAGACAAGAAGTCAACAAATTACTTAGCCGCTTTTGTCTTATAGCTAAAATTATTCATCATAAAAAAACACAAAATGTGTGTTTGGAAAATATATTTTTTCTGTCTAGATCTAATCACCAGTAATCACAGTCATGGAGTAGGAGAGCGAAGCGGGCATTTGTGGTAAATGCTGCATTTCAGGACCATTACCCTTTATTATTAAAAGTTTTTCCATTTTCTTTACTTTTTGCTCACTATTTTAACATACAAACCAGAAACAAGAATCACAAAAAAAGCGAGGTTATGTTTTTTACTCTGTTTTATTTGATTTGATTCAATGCTCTATTGTGACGTCATCACTTCTCGGTCTCCTCGACGCTCGCTCGATCGAGTTTCAAATCAAACGCCCCTTTTTGGTGCGTTTGATTTGATCATCGGAGATCTCCGAGTGCTTCAAAAGTGTTTGAATTGACACTCCGAGAGATCCCTAAAGTGTTTGTTTCGCTTTGGAGCGAGAACATAGAGCGAGCTCGATGTTCTCAGAGCAGAAAGATCGAGAAGAGGGAGAAATTTGTCTTTGTCTCTACCTATCTCTTTTTAATTAACTTACAAACAAATTTGAATCTCAAAATTAAAGACCAGACAAGAAGTCAACAAATTACTTAGCCGCTTTTGTCTTATAGCTAAAATTATTCATCATAAAAAAACACAAAATGTGTGTTTGGAAAATATATTTTTTCTGTCTAGATCTAATCACCAGTAATCACAGTCATGGAGTAGGAGAGCGAAGCGGGCATTTGTGGTAAATGCTGCATTTCAGGACCATTACCCTTTATTATTAAAAGTTTTTCCATTTTCTTTACTTTTTGCTCACTATTTTAACATACAAACCAGAAACAAGAATCACAAAAAAAGCGAGGTTATGTTTTTTACTCTGTTTTATTTGATTTGATTCAATGCTCTATTGTGACGTCATCACTTCTCGGTCTCCTCGACGCTCGCTCGATCGAGTTTCAAATCAAACGCCCCTTTATTATGCCAGTTAATAGTTATATTAATGGAAAATTCGACGTTGACAACCCTTTACTAATAAAGACAACTTTTTATGAAGAATTATATCGATCGGTAATAGGTCAATAGGCGTAACCCTCAATTTTTGGTAAATGGCGTTACCGTCATTTATGAGACTACCGACATTTCTCTACGGTCTGGTCAACTGGCGTAGCCCATAAACCAAAAAATGGCGCGAAATTGGAAATAAACATTTTTTTATAATCTACGAATCAGGTATACTGGGACAAGTCAATCGGCGTAACCCTTGGGCGTAAGCCACACAGAAGTAAGAAAAATAAATAGCAATTGGCGTAGCCCTCATACAGAAACTGGCGTAAGCCAGAAAAAAGTAATAGAAATAACTGTCAATTGGCATAAACCTCACACATAAATCGGATCAAACCTAACCTACCCATACTTCAGTTAGCTATTTCTTGTCAACGAGGTGAGACGTAATTTGTTATTGTGTGTTTATTTTCGCTGATTTGGAATAACTAGGCACTGTTTATAACAGAGTTGCAAATAATGGTAAGTAAAATAATGGTATTTAAAGAGAAATTATCGGTATATAAAAGCAACCAAATACTAATCTTTTATTTTTATGTATTTACACTGAGAAAACAACTACTTTATTTCAACAAAAAAAAATATTATTAACATGCGGTATTTTTTTATATATGTGTAGTCGTGGAAAACGAGTTGTGGCTATGTTACAAGATGTTGTGGATGATGCTCAAACAACTTCTTACCTTGATTCTAGTATGGATGCATCAGAAAATAATGTTCGAAACATAGAACAAAACTGTGCTTCGCCTACAAAAAGTACTGAACAATTAAATTCAGTAGAATATGTTATTCAAAATCCTGACACTTTTCATAACCAAACTAAAATAATGTAAACTTCTACATCTGAGATGTCCTGTGAGAGTGAAGCCATAAATAATGATTGGACCATGGTGCTAGTTCCTGATGATGAACTATTACAAATTATAGATAATTCACAACAGGGAAACAAGCATATTTCCGAAGATGTTGTTAAATGACAATAACAAAGAAAATGAAACCGAACTACAACTTACTGAAATCCCCAGTAACAAGAATTTTTTAAGTAATCTTGGGGCTAGTTGCAACAGTATTACCCCTTACATAAATGAAAAAGTAGACACATCCAATATATTACATGAAAACGATCCCAATAATACTGTTCAAGAGGTTGTGGGTGAATTAGGTGTCAGAAAGATAAGAAAAGGTAACACTAGAGAACGGAACAGGGAGCTCAGAATACATGGCAAGGAATATGTTCAGAGAAATAAAAGAGTAAAGCCTCCAAAACTCCTGAAGCCTGATCCATACAAAGGAAAAAAGTGCCAACATAACTGCTCAACGAATGTCAATGATTAACAACGCCTCAAGATTTTTCACAGCTACTATAAAATGCCGAACGAAGGTATTCAAAATCAGTTTCTAGCTTCATGTGTAGAAAAAGTGCCAAAAAAGAGACGATATGGGGGCCCAACAGTGGAAAGTCGTAGAAAATGTTCTAAAGAGTATTTTCTTCCAGTAGATGGAAAAAAAATTCAAGTGTGTCAACAATTTTTTCTAGCTACATTGTCTATTACTCAAAAGAAAATTCGTTATTTAGATGAGAATAAAACAGAGATGAGGACAGCAAAACCAGAAAATAGAGGACACAAGGAACCAAAAAATAAAACTCCAATTGAAGTAATGCAAACGATTGACAGTTTCATTAAATTGCTACCTGCTGTCCCCTCCCATTATTGTCGCGCGAAGAGCACAAAGCGTTATTTACCAGTAGAATTGAAAAACACGGTAAATTTATACAGAACTTACAAGCAGCACTGTATAGAAAATACTTATAAATTTGTCACTGAAAGGTTGTTTAGAGTAATATTTAAGCGTAACTACAACATAGGTTTTCATCTACCGAAAAAGGACAAGTGTTCCACGTGTGAAGGAGAAAAGAATAAAATGGAGAAAAATTTGGACTTAATGAAAGCTCACCTTATTGAAAAAGAAGCCAGTAAGAATTTACATAAAAAAGAGCAAGAACGAGCAAAAGAAGATCCTAGTTTTGTATGTTGCAGTTTCGATCTTCAAAAAGTACTCAACACGCCATATGGCGAGAGTATGTTGTTATATTACTCTCGTAAATACTCATATTACAACCATACGTGTTACGAATCGGCAACAAGAAATGTTTACTGCTTCCTTTAGGGTGAACAAGATGGCAAGAGAGGTGCAAATGAGATTTGTTCTAATTTATGTAAGTACTTAAAAATTGTTGATGACCGGCAAACAGTTAAGACAGTATCTCTTATTTTCGATTCATGCCCCGGTCAAAACAAAAACCACCAGGTCATAAGTGCTATTGTGTGGTTTCTTCTAGTCGTTGCTAAAAATATAGAAGACGTCTTCATAACGTACCTTCTACCGGGGCATACTTACATGCCGGTGGATTCTGTGCACGCCACTATTCAAAATAAAGTGAGGATACAAGTTATTTGGGCGCCCTCTGAATGGCCCACTGTCATACGGAATTCTCGACAAGACAAACCGTATAATATTATAAAACTAATGTACAATGAATTTAGCGACTTTAAAGTCTTACAAGCATCAATTTTTCCTGATAATATCAAATTTACTGATTCTGGTGCGCCCATTCAGTTTTGTAAAATACGAAGATTCGCTTTCAAAAAAGGAAGTGACAAAATAAAACTACATTATTCATTTCAAACTGATGATGAACCACAAATTTTAACCTTACCCGAAAGGTTAACATGTAGGAGTCAGCTAAACCAAATGCCTCCCCAACTGTATAGTACAGCACTACCACTTGCAACTGCAAAAATTAAAGATCTCCTTGCCCTGGTAAATAAATCAATTATCCCACCGATGTATAGAGCAGAATACGAGTCGCTGAAACCTTTGGATACTCTATTAGATGTATTACCTGAAACCGATGAAGAAGATAATTCGGCCGATGAAAATGTACATGATGCGTTGCCAAGAGTACCCAAAAATACAAAAAAATCACAAAAATCCAAAAACAACCCAAAAGGAAACAAAAAATCTACTAAAATATCTGCTAACAATAATAAATAATTAATAATGTTTTTTTTACTGTTACACTGTTAAAAGCTAATGAGACGACGTAAGCTACATGGGGTTAATAGTGAAACCCCCAACATAGTACAAGGCAAAGGCCGTAACCCACATAAATGTGACAAAATATTTAATTAGAAATACTAAGGGCTTGCTTATGAGTTTCTGCAAACAAAATTAATTAGCCCAAGTTATAAAATTGTTCCCAGTAATATTTAGTATTTTTTTTTCTCTTAGAAGAAAAATTACTAAGTTTTTTTGTCTCCTGTAAAATTTGCATTTTGGAGATTACGCCCATTGACCTATTACTGATCGATATACAAAATGGAAACATTATGAAACACTTTATACTGATGGTTCTAAATTAAATAATTAAGTAGGATACGCTTTATATTATCCTAATAAAGATATCCAAATTTTAAAACCTTTTCCAAATTGTATGTCAGTTTATAGTGCAGAAATATTAGCAATTAAAAAACCCTTTTCGTTATGTTTAAATCAAGAGGAACTAAATTTTGTCATTTTCACAGACCGCAGAAGTTTAGTTCAAAAGTTTCAAAATTTTAATTTTAATTCAAAAGTTAATTATATAATTTTGGACATTTTAAATCTAAATTTTGAGGCAATAAATTAGGATAAACGTATATACATATATTGGGTCAAAGCCCATATAGGAATACCTAATAATGATAAAGTAGACTATTTGGCTAAAACTGCAACAAAACTTAATTACATAAGTAATTTTAAAATACCACTATCCGATCTAAATAATTGTTTCAGATATAAAATGGATCGAAATTGGCAAGCAAAATAGGTATATTAGATAATGATTTGTATATTTGTGATGAGATTGTTGATTTTCAACATATATTTTTTGATTATATTCTAAATGATTTAGAAATTAATTTATTATATCAAAACTTAATTAACAACTAAATTCAGTTACTTATAAATTTAAAAATTCTACTGTGATTTGACAGTATATATAACATACTCTATAATTTCGTCAAAACACTTAAAATTGTAATTAGGAAATAGAAATAAAGCATGTAAGTAGCGATGCTACCATTAAAAAAATTTGTACACCTGACTCGAAAAAAATATTATGAAAAGGAAAAAAAAATAAAGACAGAAGAGAAAAAAGAAAAAAAAATAAAATTAAGCAAAGAAACTTTGTAAAATAATAAAGTCTGTTATATATTTTTATTTGTTAACCTGACAATTGACTGGCCTGTTGGTTTATATTCAGTGCCACTAACGTAGTTAAAAAAAAATTGTAATGGAAATTTCGCCTAATAGGCATTTTTATCATGTGATGAGCGCAAGCGCAGCCGCCCTACTGATATAGCGGTATTTTAAAAGTTTCGTACTGTTTTGATCGACAATGGTTGGGAAAGTATTATTGTCTCTACAGACTAATCAATCATTAGAAAAAATCGTAAATGGTCCTTCACTTGCTTATAACTCTGTGGAAGCACATAGTTGTGAGCAATTGAAAAGGCGATTGTAGCGCCATGGAAGTTTGCAACAAGGGAAAAATGTATAACTCTATTAATTAATTATGCCAACCAACTTTTAGAGTACTTTCAAAAACACTTTAATTAACATGAAAGTTAATCACGAATATAATTAATAAAATAAATTATTTAATATTTATTGAAGATCAGCATGACATTTTTAATCACATTACTGTGTATACCGAAGTAGTATTTAATATTAAACACATTTTCTCTAATACCAGATAATACATTAAAAATAAATTAATTTTTCAGGGTAAAAAATGCACTCAAAAATAATATACCTGTCGACCCAACTGTTGACAAAGGGAAATGACTGGACATTTTTTATTCATAATGCACATTTTGAACATTTAATATGAATTTTGCCTGATGATTTGATAATTTTTTTACGATATTGCAGGCAAGACTTTGGAAAATTTATAAAATAAAACGCATTGCCTTTGAATGATTTATACCTTGTGTCACTTTCACATACTCCATAACAATACCGTTTCTCTGTTCTTGTCCGTACAGATAACATAATAAACATAATAATAATTGATTGCAAAAACTTTCTCAATTAAGAAACTTATTACCTAATTTTTTCTTCCTTCTTTTAAATGAATATACTTGAATTAATATTTATCGATTATAATTTTTTCACGTGGGCATTTTAACATGCTTGTTTGCAAAAAACAGTACAAAAAAATGGCTAATACAAACGCATGCCCACTAAAAAATGAAAAGGCCTATTAATAGCTTTCGAAATAATATTAAAAAAAAATTTTTTTGGCTGTACCTTGCCCACAAACGTTTTCACATTCAAAAATATTTTTTTACGTGGCTGGTAAATAATCAGGTCAAAAGGGTTGACGAATATTTCTATTATTTGGGATTAGAAAAGAAAATTCTTAAAATAAAAATTGTTTAAGATGTTATTTTCTGTAATTTATGCATGATTTCTCTAAAATGGACTGTAATGGTGACATTTGAGGAAAATTGCAAAATTTCATATTTTTCCGAATTTTCTTTGGCAACGAAGACATGAAAAAATATTGCGAATAAAATTGGTGTGGAAAATGTTTTTTAATGAAAATTTGATGAAAATGTGAAGAATATTGATGAAGATTTAATAAAAATAAAAATTTTATGAAAATTTGACGAATTATTTATGAAAATTTAATGAAAGTGGGATGAAAATAATATTATGAAAATATAAGAAAACAAGTCCCTCCCTAGAAAAATATAAATTAAATTTCTGATTATCTAATCAATTAATTCAGTTAAATATTTTACAGTTTTGAAATTTAACGCCTAAAAAAAGTTTTGCACGTAAGTAAAAGATTTTAAAATGATTTGTGAATTTAATACGAAATTTAACATAATGTTTACCTGTCTCATTGTTTATTTTAATTTAATATTTCGTGAGCTTACAAGCAAAAGTAAAAATTTGTTAAAATGGGTTTATATTTTTGTATATCGTGTAAAAACAGTGCATTTTTAAAGTGCTTTGAAGCAGTTGATAATCCCTAAATAATTTATAAAAAAATTAGGACTTCATTAAAACTTTAAATTACTTATAAATCATAAACCTATTTTTTGACATAATACCTTTTGCTTGTAAGCCCACGATTTATCATTTTTATAAGAAAATTAAAATTATGAGTCTTAAGTAAAGCCATAAAAGCTTCATTGTTAAAACCTATCAATATGTAATTAACCTACTTCAGCAAATGATTATTACAAAAGAAATAAATAGTTCTTTGCACGGCTAGGTACCTCCACAACTATTTTTTTGTTATAACTAAACTCAAATCTACGATTCATTTTTTACACAAAGAAATTCCATTACAACAAAAACGGACCTCAACGTTCGTTGCTCCACTAAGTGGTAATTATTAATGTACAAAATGTTGAGAAATTTGCACAAATCATTAATCACGATATTCGACAACTACATAAAGAGTTTCCCTCAACAATCTATTCCAAAAACTCAACGCGTAGACACTCCCATGAAAAACACAAAGAAACAATATTAATATGTATGAAACGTATCGATCGGGCATAGTCATTTTGCAAAAAAGGGCGGTAATATTATTAGACATTATTAGAGTGAATTTGAACTTACATAATACGATATGTGCCAAATAAAATTATATTAAAAATAACCATATGTAGTTTGTTAGAGTCTAAAATCTAAAAAACCTATTTTTTTATCAAATTATAACTTATACAAATAAAATAAATAAAACTATGAATTTCTTTAAGCCATGTATGACAGTAATGTGATAGGACGATTTTCTTCAAAAAACAATTACTTATTTGAATAGTACCGCAACAGGCATTGAATTATATTCCAAGAAAAACAGCAGAGATAGATTACAATTTTTAACGTTCTAGCTTTAATTTTGCTTACTAAGGAAAACGTCATTCTTGGACCGTTTACCTCCCTATTGGAACTCATCAGCAATAAATAGATATTCTCGACTTCAGTTTCTAATGGAATCTACAGATGCGTTAAATTTACTAGCCTACATTTATGGAGATTGAGCAAGATGAGAAGTCCCAAGGTATCAAAGTAACAAGCCTTCTGCACTTAGTAAGCAAAATCAAAGCTGTCTTGTAATACTCAGTTTAAAAACAAGATACTATATCATTAGTGTATTAATGCTATTTTTTCCAATGAGGAGTAATATTTTAATAATCACCAGATGATGCTCGTGTACCATGAGGTCTATCAAACGACCTGTCAAAAACACTTTATAATTTAAAAATGTTAATAGTCTCTTTAAATAATGTTTTATTTGAAAAACAGAACGGTGGCAAAGCATGCACTTGTAACTCCATTTTTTCTATTCTCAGAATGTAAATAGTAGCCTTCCTTCACGATAAGCATGGTGCAAAAACTGTTTGGATTGAACTATAGTAAAACTGTTAAATATACCCAATTAATTTTTATGTTACATGTGTGCAAATGTATTTCTACAAAACACGGTTTCGTACCCGAAGGGTTACCAACCCTATTACTAAGCATCCACTATCCGTCCGTCTGTCAACGGGCTGTATCTCATGATTCGTAATAGGTAGTCAGTTGAAATTTTCATAGAATGTGTATTTCTATTGCTATAACAAACAATAAAAATAATTTAAAAATTAAAGGTTTTTGTTTTACTTCGTTTGACATTTTTTGACTTTTTCGACATTTTTTGATTTTTTTTACTTTTTTGACTTTTTTGAATTTTTTTTGACTTTTTTTACTTTTTTGACTTTTTGACTTTTTTGACTTTTTTGACTTTTTTTGACTTTTTTTGACTTTTTTTATACTTATTTTTGGCTTTTTTGACTTTTCTTACTTTTTTACTTTTTTTACTTTTACTTTTTTTACTTTTTTTTACTTTTTTTACTTTTTTTACTTTTTACTTTTTTTACTTTTTTTACTTTTTTTACTTTTTTTACTTTTTTTACTTTTTTTACTTTTTTTTACTTTTTTTACTTTTTTTACTTTTTTTACTTTTTTTACTTTTTTTACTTTTTTTACTTTTTTTACTTTTTTTACTTTTTTTACTTTTTTTACTTTTTTTACTTTTTTTACTTTTTTTACTTTTTTTACTTTTTTTACTTTTTTTACTTTTTTTACTTTTTTTACTTTTTTTACTTTTTTTACTTTTTTTACTTTTTTTACTTTTTTTACTTTTTTTACTTTTTTTACTTTTTTTACTTTTTTTACTTTTTTTACTTTTTTTACTTTTTTTACTTTTTTTACTTTTTTTACTTTTTTTACTTTTTTTACTTTTTTTACTTTTTTTACTTTTTTTACTTTTTTTACTTTTTTTACTTTTTTTACTTTTTTTACTTTTTTTACTTTTTTTACTTTTTTACTTTTTTTACTTTTTTTACTTTTTTTACTTTTTTTACTTTTTTTACTTTTTTTACTTTTTTTACTTTTTTTACTTTTTTTACTTTTTTTACTTTTTTTACTTTTTTTACTTTTTTTACTTTTTTTACTTTTTTTACTTTTTTTACTTTTTTTACTTTTTTTACTTTTTTTACTTTTTTTACTTTTTTTACTTTTTTTACTTTTTTTACTTTTTTTTACTTTTTTTACTTTTTTTACTTTTTTTACTTTTTTTACTTTTTTTACTTTTTTTACTTTTTTTACTTTTTTTACTTTTTTTACTTTTTTTACTTTTTTTACTTTTTTTACTTTTTTTACTTTTTTTACTTTTTTTACTTTTTTTACTTTTTTTACTTTTTTTACTTTTTTTACTTTTTTTACTTTTTTTACTTTTTTTACTTTTTTTACTTTTTTATTTTTTTAACTTTTTTTACTTTTTTTACTTTTTTTACTTTTTTTACTTTTTTTACTTTTTTTACTTTTTTTACTTTTTTTACTTTTTTTACTTTTTTTACTTTTTTTACTTTTTTTACTTTTTTTACTTTTTTTACTTTTTTTACTTTTTTTACTTTTTTTACTTTTTTTACTTTTTTTACTTTTTTTACTTTTTTTACTTTTTTTACTTTTTTTACTTTTTTTACTTTTTTTACTTTTTTTACTTTTTTTACTTTTTTTACTTTTTTTACTTTTTTTACTTTTTTTACTTTTTTTACTTTTTTATTTTTACTTTTTTTACTTTTTTTTACTTTTTTTGACTTTTTGACTTTTTCGACTATTTCGACTTTATTCGCAAATTTTGAAATTTTTGACTTTTTTTTTTTTTTTTTTTACTTTTTTGCTTTAACTAAAAATTCTAAAATAATTCCAGCTCACAAGTACCGTTTTAGAATTTAGAATAGTTCCAAAATAATTCCATCAGTCACCAAAACACAGAATTTTACGTCAGCTCCGGTTCTGAACTGATTCGAAATTAACCAAAACACTGGCAAATTACTGCGCATGTCAATGGTTCTCAAATTGGAACCAAAGCAAATCTTGAATCAGCCTTCAGGTTCACATCTGACGTGAAAGGGCCACCAGGATTAAAATTTGTACACAATCTATGAGCCTTTTATTTAGGGTAACCATAGGCACAGCATTTCTAGGTGGTTCATTTTTATTATCTTCACTTTACAATACAATGAATGGATGAATCTGATGTAAATTGTAATCAAAAGTACAAAAGTCTTGCCTTTGATTTGTCTATGGTTTTAGAGGATACTAGCGCATATCTCACAAGCTCAGAGAGTCCAAATAGTTATACATGGCATATAGAAAGAAGCTTCACTCATTATGTCTCCTCTTCCATGAAATATTCACATATTTACTTAAAAAAATTACGTTTAGAACAGATATTCATGATATTAATATTAGGTCCAAGGGCTCAGTAACTCCACCGATACAAAATACTACAATATTTCGTTATAATATTTATTACCTTAATTAAAATATTCCGAAAACATTAAAAAAATTATCTACTACACGGTTGAAACGAAAAATAAAAATATCTCTGAGTCGACAAATGGTTGGTAGCAAATGGTTCGTAATTATTAGACACTTCTCCCCATTTTCATTTATTTTCATGTTTTCATTTACCTCTTTTTATAGTTTTAAAGGTCAGAACTTTGATCAGCAAGCTCAATGGTTACATTGAGCTGTGTTACTTTCTATGCTTTTTACAGCATAAGTATCAGCTCTATATAAAATTGAAACACAACTATTGTAATCTAAATATGTAATTTACCTGTAATAAATTGTTATTGTTAATTATTATATTTTGATAGGCATCCTGGCAAAACCGTATTTCTCTATCAATAATTATCTATAAAATTTGTTATTTGATTAAAAAAATATTTGAGTGCAGAAATCATACGGTCGGATCTCGTACTATGAATAATAAATAACATTCTAGTACTTGTACATTAATACACTCACAGACAAAAATATTGCACATTTTATTTTAAGACATTAATTTTATTTTTTCTTCAAGCCTTTTGGGTTTTTTATTGCTAGATCCCTTGCACTGAAGGGTTTGACGTTTCATTTAATTCAATTGTGGACACAATATTGTTTAGCGATAGCCTTTATACTGAATAAGCAATAGTGTTACAAATTACAAACATAGCACGAAAGTTTCATAGCGTGCCTTGCTTACTAACAACGACTGCTATTTTGTTTTTTGTTGTCAGAATGACATTTCCAGTGATTTATTTCTTGTTTCTGTAGTTTCAGCGAGTAAGATACCACATTTAACTGAGTTAGTCTCTGTTAAAATTGTTACTTTAGCCAGTGAGGGTTACAGACAACAATATATTGTGCAGATATCCATCAATCGACTGTTTCTCGTATATTAAACCAATGCAGTGAGACTGGAGAATACAAAAGACGGTCAAGGACGCAAAAGATGCACAACGCCAAGGGATGACCGATATGTGCGAATAAAATCCTTCCGAAATCGATCACTTACCGCTTCGCGTCTAACAAATGAATTATCTATTGATAAACAAGTCAACGTAAGTGTCAAAACCGTTATAAGAAGACTGAAGGAGGTCGGTTTAAATCCGAAACGTCGTGCTAGAGTCCCTAGGCTTCTTCCGCGTCACAAAGTTAGCCGGTTACAATTTGCAAAAGCCCATGCAGATTGGAATGAACAACAATGGGGAAAATCCTTTTTACAATTGAAACAAGAATACAAGTGTGGAAGCCAGATGGACGTGGTCGAGTATACAGAAGGCCTGGGGATCGGTTCGCAGAATGTAATCTCGTACAAAATGTTAGCTTTGGTGGTGGCTCCATTATGCTTTGGGGAGGCATTAGTTGGGAGAGTTGCACGAAACTTGTTGAGGTAAATTTGCGAATGGATGCTGACTGGTACATATGCAATATCCTAAAAGAACATGTTTTACCTTATGCCGGCTTTATTAGGTACGATGACTTTGTGCTAATGCATGACAATGCCCGCGCCCATGTCGCATGAACAGTGATCCAGTACCTTGAGGATGTCGGGATTGAGGCACTAGACTGGCCACCAATGAGTTCTGATTTTAATCTTATAGAACATCTATGGGACACCCTAAATCCAAACATACGTGCACGAAATCCAGCTCCTAACTCAATTGCAGAATTAAGAATTGCAGCACAGGAAGAATGGAATTAAATTCCGCAAGAAACAATCCGAGATCTTCTGCGCAGCATGTCTAGGAGGATGCAGGCTATTGTTCGAGCTAGAGGAGGAAATCCTAAGTAATCAATTGTTATTATCTTGTTTTAAAATAATGTTATCTGGTCGTTATTGTTACTCTTTCCAATTAAATCTTATAACCAAAATAAGACTGTTTTTATTCATTCCCCCCACGAATCTATTATAAAGCTTCAGTCTGTAATTTAGTTGGGTATAACCTTAGATAAAAGAGACCAGAGATATAACATACACCGGTTTTAAACCTGCGCAAATGTTGCCAATTTCTAAAGAAGGGTTAACGGAGTGGGGGAACTGGGCGGCGACACGCGGCGACCCGAACTCTGTGACAGGGACCGGACTTTGTTTATTAGCATCTTAATGAACTATTAGGTTTATTTAAAAGGTGTTTAATCGAATTTTGTATTATGAAATAAAATTAACGTGATTTTTTAATATCAAACAGATGCCACGACATTTTATGTAAAGAGAAGACCTTTTATAGAATATTTCGTTAGGGTTATTTACTACGGACTTTTCTGCAAGAGATTACAGTAAAATGTTGAAATAGAATATATTGTTAATAGAGCAAAAAATGTTACTCATTGTCTACGAGTATTATAAAAATAGCATGTGCGCAGGCTAATACTGCAAATCTACCCTTATGAGTTGAACATTATATTTTTTCTACGGCTATTACATATTATTAAAAATTAGTCAAAATGAGAAAATGCTGTTTTGTATTGTAACCTCAGAAAAAAGTATATTAAGGCTTCTTTCTTTAAGAATATTAATTATTATAAAGGATGAGTCACATAAAACTCTAGAAATGCATATGTCTGAAACCAGATAACATTTTAAAATTTAAATCTATTAAAAGTCATTTGGTCGCTAGGGATGAGTGATTATCGAAATAAATTATCGATCATTGAAAATAATCGATTATTTTTGATCAATCGATTATTTTCAAACAATATATTTTTTGTCATTTCCTTTAAAATCGACTACTTGATTAAAAAATATCAGAATTATTGATAAATCGATTATTTTTGTAACCCCTATCGGTCGCTTGCTTTTATCTGATCATTTAGCTCCAAAACTCCACCGTTGTGTTAAACGAAGTTTAAAATGACATTTTTACATTAACACTGTCATTTTAATCTCCGTTTAACACAACGGTGGAATCGGACCTAACTCCTGTAACTTTAGTATTTTTTTTGGGCTTATACTAGATTACTTTGTTTTAAGACTGAAAATTCAATGTCACTTTCGATTTGACCGCAAATAAGATGAACCTTGAAATTTTAAGTAGGTCATCCTGTATTTCATCTAATATTCTTATAAAAATACCTTATAAAAATAAAATTTAGCTAGCTACTATGATTCTTTACCTCTTATTTATTTACCAAAAAGGGCTAAAAACTACCTTTAGAAAACATTCTTATAAAACTACTTTTTAAATACAAAATTTCGTTAGCAATAATGCCTATTTACTATTTATTTAAATTAAATGTTCAAAATTTTACGCTTTTGTAAATTGATGTAAGTAATATGAAATCTGATTTCTGATTCTTAATATTTATTGAAACCCCTTAATGCGGATCTGAAGTATTCAGCCCAGAGAATCATGGCGCTTTATGTCAAAACGTTAATAAATATTTACCGCTGAAAACGAATATATTCATAACAGTAGTACTTGTATTATAAGTACATACAATTTTTCAAGATACATCGTGACATTTTGAACTTGAAATTAATTAACTAGAACACTTTAAATTGCTAAAATACCAACAAATAAATCAAAAAACAGCTGTCAATGGTGATTAAACTCAGGTGGAGGTGATCGCTGAATGGAAATCGGAGCAATTCGGGTGGCGTCGTGCAACAATGATTTTCAATTGGTGGGTTACTTTGGCTTAAAATAGACAACATGCGCAGTGTGCAATGTTACATCTTCGGTCTCTTTAATCTAAGGGTATAACATATGTAAAACCGTTCGGTTCAAGGGATCTAGCATTAAAGAAACTCAAATAGTCTTAAAGAAAAAATATAAAATAAAAATAATGACTTAATAGTATATCATGTAATGAGGGTTATTAATACACGAGCATTAATCGGGATACGGAACGAGCCGAAGGCGAGTTTCGTATGGTTTATGCGAGTGTATTAATAACCATTACATGAGAGTTGCATACGCTATTTTTTCTACACCCGATAAATAATCAAGAACTATAAATATTATATTTATATTTGTATTGAACACAATAACAGTAATTACTCGTATTTCTATAAAAAATTCTACAAAATTGTAATTAATGGTATTATCTCGGGTATTGGTATTACCATAGATTTTTGTACTGGATTTTTTGCTTTCTCCGATATGTGTGGAGGAGTCGATAGTAAGTCTTCTATATCGCTGATATCAGACATTTTAATAATATAATTATCGAAGTTTAGCTACATGGGCGTCGTTACACAATTCTATAGGAAGGGGCAAAATTTTGAAAAAATTTAGAATATTTATTTGTTGGAAAACAAAGAAAATTAAAAATAAAAGAGAATTTTCTTATGATGGATTTAATTATTCTGTGACGTCATGGCTTACTTCCAGTTTTTCCAAAAATAACAGAAAATCGCAATTAATTTTTTATTTTTAAATGAAAACCCTTTTTCTTATTGAAAATTTGAATTTATGGGACATTTTTGTATATTGTATATTGAAAATTTTCTGTCAGTAACATATTGAAAAAAAATATTTTCCAATATGATGGTGATTTTGACAGCTGACAGAAAATTTTGAACACATGATTTTCATCCATAAATGTCCCTAAAATTCAAATTTTCAATAAAAACGGGGTTTCTATTTAAAAATTAAAAATAAATTGGGCTTTTCTGTTATTTCCGATAAAACAGAAGTAAGCCATGAAGTCACACACCAATTGAATTCAGCATATGAGAGTATTTGTCCCAAGCTTTTAAACAAATAAGTTTTCATTCCAATATCTCAATTAACAACAAAGATAAAAGCGGATGGAATTATTAAACGGTCTGCTAATAATAAAAATGCTTAGATACGCCACTGGTATACGGTAAGTAAATGAGTCTCAATGGAAATTTTGAAGCCTAAAAAGATTTTATGAAGTTGGTACATTCCTATATGTTTTTTTATAAACGAATTAATAGTAATCTATTTACAAAAAATATGATCCAATATGGCGGCCATTTTGACAGCTGATAGAAAATTGTCAATACACGATTATTATACGAAAATGTCCCAGAAATTTAAATTTACAATATAAAAGAGGGTTTCCTTTAAAAAAAAATCGATTTTCTATTATTTCCGGAAAAACCGGAAGTAAGCCATGACGTTATGAAAAATTTGTATCATATTGGGTATCAGTATGAAACGAATTATGGACATATAAGTGCATTATTATAATACGGGTGTAGAAAAAATAAATTATGCAATATTTTTGTCTGTGAGTGTATATCATTTAAAACTGATAAAATAGAAATGGCTGTTTTCAGAAATTAAATAGATATTACGATTTTGCATTAAAATAAAAATTTTATATTTTTGCATGAAGCTAATGTGGGTTGCATTTATTTTTCTCAAGGTCGAGTTTTTAATCTTAATTATTCCGACCTGTATCGATTTTCCGGTCGGTTAAATTATTAAAATTACTTTAATGGTTCATCATGTTAACTTCTTTCGAAAGTTTCAATTTCACTTCATTTACCTGGAGCTGTCCAATTAGCTATTTTATTCTTGACTGTATTGTAATAAACGAAGTTATATTTCATTGGGTAGAATTAGCTCGACTTAGCAGGTTCACTTTTTTTGTATCAGTACTGACGTGCAACAGTAGGTCTGTTTGCGTTAAAACTGTTTTGAATATACGCAAAACTCGCTGCGTAGTATTTTAAATCTAGAATTGTTCCGAATGGGCCCGTTCACTTTCATTTTTGAATGTGAATTATTTATATATTTATAAAGATATTAAACTCTTTTGTCTGGTGGTACTTTTCCCGTTAAGATATTTTTGCTAGAAGTAAGGGAATTCCCATAAAATTCTTTCAGTGACTCATTGCGTCAGAAAACCCCTAATTCCCTTCAGGTCTTGTATCGGTTAATAGTTAAAAGGGCGCGGTTGTCGGATGTATCATTGCACCACCATTCCTCTTCTGCATTTATAAAAGAAATTTAAATGATAAAAAAATATTATTTTTTAAAAATAATGTGTTTATATTTTCAGATAAAGCTGGAAGGCTTACCTTTTTTAAATTTTAATAAAAACAATTAGTATTACTCAAGCTGAATATTACCAGATCGAAATTTTATTTGAGAAAATGTATCTGGTAAACGTGACAACGTTGTAAGTACTTCTAAATAGTGTTGTCTACACACACTTCTAGAAATAAATGCAACGTTGCCACGTTTACCAGATAAATATTGCAAATAAAATTTCTACTTTTTGATTATGGTCTGGTTAATTTTCAGCCTGAGTAATAATAATTGTTTTAATTAAAAAGTAAAAAATAAGCTCCCAGCTTTAAATCTGAAAATATAAGTTCATGATTTTTAAAAAAATAATGGAATTTTACTATTTAAATTACATATAAATGCAGAAATGCTATATTAGGGATACTTCCGACAACCTCGCCGTCTTTCAGCATAACCGATACGAGACGTGAACGGAATTAGGGATTTTCTGACGCAATGAGTCACTGAAAGAATTTTATGGGAATTCCCTTACTTCTAGCAAAAATATCTTTACGGGAAAAGTACCACCAGACAAAAGAGTTTAATATCTTTATAAATATATAATCAATTCACATTCAAAAATGAAAGTGAACGGGCCCATTAGATTTCATATAAGTTGGAACAAAAACGCATAAAAATTGATTTCTTCTTTTTCTTTAGAAATGTGTCATTGTGTCAATTACATTATTACAAATTAAAAGGAAGAAGAAAGAATCCCGAAAATTAAATGATTTTTAGTTTGTTTGCAAACAACGCTTGTATATTTTGTTTTAAACTAAATAATTGAAAGAAGCTCTACACGTGTATGCAGTGAAGATGAATTATTCTCAGAAAATCGATTTATCCGCTGTTTTTAATAAATTATTTTTTTTTAAGATAATGTATTATTCGATTTTAAAGGAAATACAAAAAAAGTAGATTTATTCAAAATAATCGATTTATCGTTTAATCGGTTTTTTAATTATTTGATTATTTTCGATTTTTCGAAGATATTATATGAAAATAATCGATGGAATATAATCGGTTATTTTACATAATCGATATTTTTGTTATTTATTTTTAAATTATCGATTTATTGGATAATCAGCTTTTTAATAATCAATTATTTTCGATAATCGAATAATCAATTTCAAAGGAAATATGAAAAAAGGATTATTAGAAAATAATAGATAATTCGTTTTATTTTTTGGAAAATCGATTTATCATAGAATCGGCTTCTTAATTAATTGGTTATTTTCGATTAGGCGATTATTTTGGAATTATTGAATATTTTTGGTATTTCAAAGATAATCGAATTATCGATTTTAAAGGAAATACAATAAAAATAGATTATTGATAATAATCGATTGATCGAAAATAATCGATTGATCGAAAATAATCGATCATTCTGTTTTTTTTTTGAAAATCGATTTGTCAGTTAATCGACTTTTTAATTAATCGATTATTTTTGAAAAACAATAAAATAGATTATTGGTAATAATCGATTTATCATAGAATCGGCTTCTTAATTAATTGATTATTTTCGATTAGGCGATTATTTTGGAATTATCAATTATTTTCGGTATTTCAAAGATAATCGAATTAACGATTTTAAAGGAAATACAATAAAAATAGATTATTGATAATAATCGATTGATTGAAAATAATCAATTATTTAAAATAATCGATCATTCTGTTTTTTTTAAATCGATTTATCAGTTAATCGACTTTTTAATTAATCGATTATTTTTGATTAATCGATTATTTTCGATTTTTCAAAGATTATCGAATAATCTGTTTCCATGGACGAAAAAAAATGGTTTATTTGAAAATAATCGATTATTTAAAATAAACGATAATTCTATTTATATTATATTTTGTAAACACTGATTTATCGGTTAATTGGCTTTTTAATTAATCGATTATTTTTGATTAAATAATTGAATTCTCAGGAACAAGAAGAATCAGGTGGGTTAGTTTATAAATAAGGCAATGCAGTACTAAACCTATTTTTCTTACAGGTCTACCAGAATTTTTATGTTTTGAGGAGCAGAAAGATATTTTTAACTATTTTAATAGTACTCGTACAAGTACTCTACTTGAATTATATAAAACTAATAAACCAAAAGTTGGGAAAGGTGACATTAGGACAATGAAAATACTATGGGAAATAATAGCCAGGGAAATGTCCAACAAATATAAAATAACAATAAGCCCATCAAAATGTGCAAATGAATACAAAATATTATAGCGGTCATGCAAAAAATTTGTTGAAAACAATAATAAAACGGGCAGAAGTGCTAAAGAGTTTGCTTATGAAGAAATATTTAATAATATTTTTGATAAAAAAAGTTAATTTGCAACCAAAGGTATTGCTATCATCAAATCAAACTTTCATCGATCCTAATAATAGCACTGGCATATCACTTCAAAATTCGAATTGTAAGTTACAACCGTTACAGGTACAAACCATTGCCTCATTGGAATTAGTCAATAAGGATAATCGTTCAGCCTTATTTGAGAAGAAAAAGCAAAATAAGCAGAATACGACCAACAGACAGAGACCCTATTATATGAAATGGAATTTTGTTCTAATCGAAATGAAAAATGACCTAAAAAAATATTGTGATGAAAAATTGGCTATTGATAGAGAAAAATTAGAAATAAAAAAAAACAATAGAAGATAAAGAGAAGAGAACAAGGCTGCTTGAATCAAAAATCAATGGCTGATTCTCATTCATAGAACACATAGATTTATATTTGCACACATTTTTTATTTGGAAGGAAAAATGTTTGGTTTTGTATCAAGAATTTTTATTTTACGTTTGTATTTGTATTTTTAAGAAATTTTGTTATTTGTTTAAATAAATATTTTTATTAGGAAATTATTTGTTTCATACATTAAAATATTTAACATTGAGAATAAAAAAAGAGGCTATATGTAAAATATCCTTCATTATTGTGATACAAGAGACTGGCAATGAAATTTCTATGGTTTTTTGCTACCGCATTATGTGCCCTATTTTCATCATCCTCATCACTGCTATTATCCTGAGCATCTTGTTTTTGTTCAATTTCTGTAGCTGTGGCATTTACTTCTACACCAATCTCTTCATAGTTATAGTTTCTACTCAGATTGTGTAAAACACAACATGCTCTGATACAATGGCACATAGTTTCAATGTTTCGTAATTTTAGGTGGTATAACTGACGAAATTTTTGTTTTAGAATGCCAAAGGTATGCTCTTTTAAAATTCTGCAGTGGCTTAATTTTTTATTAAACAATATTTCTATATCACTCATATTTGGTTTATTTGGATATCGTTTTAACAAATTAATTCTTAATGGTTAAGCACTATCTCCAAGAAAATATTTATTACCGCATTTTTTATTAAGAGAAGAAGCTAATGGAGAATTTCTGAAAACTCTGGCATCATGGACAGAGCCTGGATAACCAATAAAGATATCTCGAATTATATTCTGAGAGTTACATACTGCTTGAAGCTAAAAAATATATAAAATGAAAATGTATACTTTTCTTCAGATTTAAAAAATACCTACATGAATTGAATAGAACTTCTTTTTATTAAAATAGGATACTGGATCCTCTGAAGGAGTATCTATTCGAATGTGACTCCCATCAATAACTCCAATGACACCTGGAAATCCCATAGCCTCAAATTCACTTATTATAGTGGTTTTCTCTTCGTTATCACAGTTTCTGACATATTAGAAATAAATAGTGATACATTATTAATAATGTTATATAATTTATAAATTGTTATATTGAAACGATCAGCCGCATCTCTAAATGAAGCTGATTCATGACCTGCATACCAGACAAATATCAATATACAAGTTTCAGCAGGAATCCGTTCAAAGCCAGTATCAACTTTTGAATAGAATTCTGATGTTTCCAATTTCCTTGCCAGGTCCTGGACTATATATCTAGGAACCCTACAAACATGGAGAAACGATAAAAAATTAGTATTTTAAAATAAACAATTATATAAATCGAAATAATTAGTTGAAGAAATTTATCATACCTGAAATGAGTAATAAATTCAGTATCTGTAAACAGGTTCACTGTATTTACCACGAAATCTTTATTTTTTGGAACACTCCTCAGAAATTCAGGCAATATAATATTTAGGAATACTTCTTCATCCCCGAAGACGATGAACTACTTGAAGTAGAATCCGAAACAAAACCAATCAAAAATAAAATTATTCGTAATTTGTGAAAAGTCTCTCTAACCTAACTTTTAACAGTTCTAACTTCAATTCCAAAGATGGAAATATTTTAAAGCGCATGCGCGGACAAGATAGTTATAACGCATTCCTGCTCTTGGGTTAAAACCAAAATAAACTGTTTAAAATCATCCGGGATAATCCGAAGTGAAAACACAAACACATGACGTGAACAGTTCAAAACAATTTGTTTGAAACCCAAACACTATCCAGAGACTGTGCATGAGCAGTACGGTTCAGAGCTGTGAATATTGAGAACGCAAACAAACCTACTATCGGTCACTGTTAGTGCTTGGATGGGATGCCCATTTTGAGAAAACGACACCTATAAATAATCCCAGCTGGAGTAGTTGCATGTCATAAGCCAGCGTTAAATAAATTAAAACATTTATTTTTTCCTTTGGGTACTTATTTTTATTTGTCTAAAGCATATAGCATTCCCGGATTGACTGAAAAAGAGGAAAAACTTGTAAAGAATAGTAGTTTGTGGAACAAGAGTGGATACGTCAAAAACATTGTGTCTAAAAGTTAAAAAAATGAAAAAGTTAAATTTTTAATATAATGGTTCAAATAAAAGTTATTCATTATAATTCTTGTTCTATACATAATGGACCGTATTCAAGATAAGAAAAGGTGCAATTTTTGAATTTTGAAGATAACTTAAAAACGGATAAAGAGAAAAATACAAAATTTTAAATTTAAGTTTTAATCCATCCTGCTGTAAAGTAATTAAATTTTGGACATAGTCGCAACATCTGGGGGTACTTTATAGAGAGTCGTCGTATTTCTATTTTATGAAATATATTTGTTATTTACGTTCGAAGAAGAAAATTCTTTAAATAAAAGTTATTCTTTGTTTGTTTTATTCCTAATAATTCTAAAATTGTTCCATATTCGAGAAATTTGAAAAAAGTGCAAAATTCAAATTGTTGAGAAAATTGTTTGAATAAAAGTTGTTTGCGATATAATTCTCTATAATTTTTGTTATTTACATGATTTCTCTAAAATTGACCAGAATGGAAAAATTTGAGAAAAAGTGTAAAATTTTAATTTTTTATTATTTTCGTTAGCAATAAAAAAATGTTTTTGGTAACATGTGGGTGGAAAATGTATGTCCGTCCTCTAAACATTTACAGGGGTAATACAATAAGTTGTACAAAATAACCAGAAAAATCCTGTAATAACTAGACAGTAAAGTCATGTGTTGGACACGTCACATTTTTTAACTATGCATACCTATAGATTTTGACCAAAATAATAATTCTCTGGTCTAACAATGCATATTTCCAACATTACGTTTTACTTTATATACTTATTATTTTGTATTAGGCATAGCCGTGCTTTCTTAGCGAACATGTGGCAACTACGATATTCCCACTATCGCTAGCTTTGTCACCGATATTCGGTTCGGCTAATATCTAATATCCCACCACCATATCACCAAATTTTTTAATTCTAGTCGACGACTCGGACGACTGGCAGTTGCCCCATTGCCATTTTATTAACTTATATACTAGTCGTATGCCTAACACGAAACAATAAGCGGTATATCCCACCACCATATCACCATATTGTTTAATTCTAAACGACGATTCGGACGACTGGCAGTTGCCCCGTTGCCATTTTTTTAACTTATATACTAGTCGTATGCCTAACACGAAACAATAAGCACTATATTTTAAACTGAATAGTAGGTAAACTTTTAAATAAAAACAATATTTTAATTTTAAAATTTTTAACTATTTTTGACACTCATTACAGACTTAATATGACAAAATATATCAAATTAATTCTAAACAGGTCTGTGCTTTTTAAATTTGCGAAGACTGACCTGATATATTATAATCGATTTAATTTTAAAAATAGTTGTTCAACCCTTGTCTGTCTAAAGGTTTAAAGGTATTACACATTTTACTCATACCCACAGGTTTGAGTATAACAACGATTCAACCAAGTCCATATAAAGAAAATGTAACGTTAGCTTTTATCGACAAACTTTGTCTATTTTGATTGGCTTTCACTTGTAAATAAATTAGATTTTTTAGGTACCTGGGCGATTCATAATTGACAAAGAAGTTAGGTTTACGAGCTCTCGTACATCCTGTGTCCCTTTCATGGCTTAATTGCCTATCCACCCCAACGTGTACAAGAGGGTATATTATTCGCTGTTACCCTGCTAACGATATTTTTTCTCATGTTATTATTTTAATATCACGGAATTTTTAAAACAATTTTGAACACTAAAAAGTACGTATTCCATATAGTAATTTACAAAAAAAAAAATTGCTGAAAACCGAAAATTCTCCAAAAAAAATTGATTTAAAACTTGCAATATTTTAATGTTTCCAATCTAATAGCTTGTCATTTTCATACAGTGTTGCCAATAGTTTCAGTTTAATAAGTAACAAGACAAAATACGTGAATATTATCAATTGTGAAAAATTAAAGTCTTTATTTAAAAAATAATTATTAAAAATTGAAAGTTCGCAAAATCCAATCTAAAACAAAAATAAAAACAACGTAACTAATTTACCTCACCTGCACGACCTGGAGACATAGAGAGTTCCTTCGGAAAAAAATTATACATAAAATGAGAAAAATTAGGAACTAAGTAACTAATTTACCGAACTTGTGGGGCCTGGAACCATCGTGAGTTTTTTCGCAAAAATATACGAGTACATAAAATATGTAAAATTAAAAAAAAATAACTAATTCACCTTACTTGAGCCATCGAGGGTTGCACTGAAAAAAGGTATACACAATAAGAAAATTAAACAAAACTTAACTAATTGAGGCGTTCTTTGCAAAAACCCCATATGTCAGTTTTTCCGGAATTTTATATTATGGCACTTATGGGTATATAACGTAAGTATCTATGTCCCTTGCATATAAAAATTCCGCAAAATCCTTAGTAGTCCAAGATATGAACGGTTAAAATATCGATCATTCTGCATAAACCCCATATGTCAGCAGCAGTTTTCATCAAAAACCACATATGTACGTGGCCATTCTTTCCTAAGTTGCGACCAAGACTTTTCATTAATAGAAAAACATAAAAAAACAGTAACTATTGAAGTTCCTACAGCATGGGACAACGTCATCAAGAATGCTAGGCACAACCCATCGCCGTTTACTGTAACTAATGTTGATCAATCTATGATATATAATATTGCAGATGTAGTTTCCCCATTGTTTCTTAAATCAGCTCGCCCACTAGTAACATCAAAACAGCACGTATGTTGAAATACACTTTAAATGAACCGGGGGTTGTTTTGGTAAGACAAACCTATGCTGGAAACTGGGAAAAATCTTTGATAAGAAATAACCGTTGTCTACCCAAGGAATTTGAATTTAAACCAGAGCTACCGCCGGGGAAAATGGCTAACCTAAAGGATTTGACACAATATCTGAAAAAAGAAGAGGCGAAGACCTTTTATAACAATCTACTTGTAGCACCTCAACAATCTGCGACAATTAGCGATATAGATGAAGATGATAACAGCAGTGGTATTAGTGACGAAGACTAGAATTTATTAAGTCCTGTTAGAGTTTTTTTTTGTCATCAGCTTCAACTGCTAAGGTTATTTCGCCTCGTGTTCTGTGTAGGCTTTGTTACTGTTTCCCAGCGCTACTTTAGGAACATCACTGTTAATTAGAACCCAACAGTGAATGGTCGAGTGGGGAATCCTACCAAGGCATCAGAATTAATTTAAATCCCGGCCAACGGTGGGATTCGAACCTGGGACCCTTGGATCCACAGGCAGAGACTCTACCACTGAGTCACCCACTCCCCTAAGTCCTGTTAGAGTATTAAATAAAAATGTTACTACACTATTCCTGATAGTTTAAGTTATTCAAAACCTCCCCTTAGCACTTTGCCACTACTTTGCTTTTGTCATCTAAGTAATCCCTAGATGTTCGTGGCAATTTTAAAAAGATAATAATAATCATTGCCAACCCCCGCGGACAAGTTTAGACTTCTAGGGTTAACTGGGAGGACAGTTATTATTATATTATAATTTTTTTTTAAATATTTCTCCAAAAACTCAATATGTCAAATGTCAATATGTCATTTATGCTCCAAACTATGTCTTATTATCAAAGTGACAGATCACCAAAGTAAAAGAGTTCTGAACTAAATGATATAGAATTGGGAATAATTTTTTTAGTTTTCTCAAAAGTTTAATTTAATGACAACTGGGGTTTATGCAAAGAACGCCTCAATTTACCTAAACTGTGCGGTCTGAAGCTAGGGTAAGTTTCTTTGCAAAAAATATAAATAAAATGAGCAAAATAAAAAACTTTACTAATTAACCTAACTTGTGCAGCCTGGAGCCATCGCGGGTTGCACCTAAAAAAGTTATGAATAAAATATTCCGTCGAATTGAGAAGCTCCTCTCCTTTTTTGAAGTCGGTTAAAAATAAGAAAAATTAAAAAACTTAATCAATTTACAAATGGCTTGGAGCCATCACGTGTTGCTTTGTATACAGAAATGAAAAAAATTAAAAACATTTAATTTTACTAACTTGTGCGGCCTGGAGCTAAAACATTTGAGATTCGTTTTTTAACAGAGCATCCCATTGGTATAATTTATTTATGTCACGCTCTAACTTATCTTTCGTATATTTGTCTTGGAGCGAATGTGTTACAGCACATGTTTCTCACGAGGAATCGTCTTCCGATTAAGTTGATCGGACCCATGTATCTGTATCTCTAACGTGTGGGAGGTGGGTTACCCCTACGGCACTTATGCCTCATTAGACCCATTGTGCATCCTCTTAAGATGCTAGGCACCTTATAGCTCGTGAGCCAGCCTACAGATTTAATGTAGTTGACAACGTCGCCAAGAGGTGCTTCTCTTATATCGGCCGGTGTTAACCAATACTCGCCGAACACAAATCTTCTAATATATGAGAGCGTCGATCAATCGTAAAGGATATGCTCGATAGTCTCATCTTCTTGTTCGCACACTCTGCTGAGTGCGGATTCTGACAGCACCATGATATGGAGATGCTTCCGTACTTGGCAATGACCAGTCATAATGCCTGTGACTAGGCGCAGAGTCTGTCTAGTCATAGTCAAGTATTTGTTGGCTGCAGTGTTGTCAGGATAATTTAAGAGCTCCCTGACAACTCTGCAGTTTCTTGTTTTATCCCATCTTTCCTTAAATTTCACAAGGGAATGTTCTTTAATTAGGTCTGTCACTACCGATTTTGTCAGGCCAATAGAAGGGCCAGTTTCAAAAAGTATTTGGTTGGCTGCTTTCTTGGCTAGTGAATCGGCAAGATGGTTACCTTTCGATGTGGCGTGAGCTTAAATCCATCTTAAGGTGACCACATTGTTGATGGATACTTCGGCCAGAGCTTCGTGACATTCTAGTACTAACCCTGAATAAATTAGTGGTCTGTTCAGGGTGAGTAGTGCTTATCTGCTATCTGTATAGATGAGCATGTTTCTTCCAGCGATATTTTTTCTGGTTATTTCTTTTGCTGCTGTGAGAATCCCCATTAGCTCTGTTTGAACTACACTGGCACTATTGCTCACAGCCCATTTTATGTTTAGGTTTAAGAATATGGAGTATATTTCACATCCTGAGCCTTGTTTTTTTTAAGAACCGTCGGTGTAAATATGAATCGTACCTGCCACTTCTGGCTCTTTTATTTGTTCTATTATAACTTTATATTGCTTATGGAAGATATATCTCGGTGAGATGAAGTCCATGTTCGCTTGAAGCAGTAGGAGCGTATCAAGCGCCTCCTGCCAAAAGTGACGTCTCGCCTCACCAGATCCTACATCAGGTTCTATTCCAACCATGAGGAGGCGTGTCATTGTTGTCAGAGCAACCTCCTTGATGTAAATATCGGTCGGTCTTGTTTTCATGACTCCTGTTATGTTGAGATATGCTTGTCTTTGAATTTGTTCTAGTTTACGGATAGCTGTTAATTTTTTGGGTTTTCGGTACCCAGACAACTGCACAGTATGTTAGCATAGGTCTTATGATAGCCGTGTAAGTCCATGCGACGACTCAGGGGGAGAAATCCCAGGTGCGCCCCACGGTTCGGCGGCGTTGTTCATAAGCAATATATGCTCTTTTAACTCTGTTTTCTAATTGCAAATTCCATGTTAACTTGCTGTCAAAGGTGAGACCTCGGTATTTCACCTCGGTTGCAAAGTTTAGTTTTGTGTTTAGGAGTTCTGGAGGTTCTAATTCCATTTTCATCCTTTTCCTTGTGGAAAGGACCATTTCTGTCTTCTTAGGATTGATAGACAGTGAATGGTCCTTGCACCACTGTTCTATAATTTTTAAAGCTATTTGCATTCTTTCGCAAGGTATGTTCTCAAAATTCCCTGTTTGCAGAATGACCAGGTCATCTGCATATGCTATTGTGTAGTGACTGTCATTATTGAGGCGGCTGATGAGGGTGTCGAGGACCATATTTCACAGTAGAGGTGATAGCACCCCTCCCTGTGGATATCCCCTGGCAACTAAGCCTCTTATGTTCCCATCTTCTACCAATATGCTTACTGCTCGCTTTGAGAGCACGTTATGTATCCACCCACTAACCATTTGTAAAACATTCCTGTTGGTTAGTGGGTGTTTTATCTTTGGGAAGGTGGTTTTATCAAAAACACCTTCTATGTCTATGAAAACACCCAAGGCGGACTCCTTATTGTCCAGTGATCTTTCTATCCGGCCAGCAACTAGATGAAGGGCTAAATCAGTAGATCTGCCTGGGGTGTATGCATGTTGGTTTGGGTGTAGTGGTGTTGTTGTAATCACCGTATCCCTTATGTACCTTTCGCATAGCCTTTCCAATGGCTTCATGGAAAACGATCTATCCCTCCAGGTTTGGGTATAAATACCACTTTTACCTATCTCCCTTTTTTGGGGATATATCTCAGAGCCAACGAGGATCTGGATATACCCACGAGGTGCGGTGTGAGTTCTTCCAGACCCCACTGTAGTAGGGCTGGATAGATACCGTCAGGTTCTGGCGATTTAAATGGAGAGAAGCTGGATATTGCCCATCTAATTTTTTCATCATCTATAATGTGTTTGGCAGTTTGACAATCATAGACAGATGGATTGTATTCTTCCTCTGCCCAGTCGACCACTTCTGTGATGACCGAGTCAGGGAAGTGTGTTGACAGCAGAAGTTTGTTGCTATCTTCGAGGTTGACAGTTTTCGTGCCATCCTCTTTGATTAGCGCACCAACGCTTCAGTGTGGATCTTTTAAGAGAGCTTTTTAAAACCCCGCTGCCTGCGGGAAATCCTCTAATTTTGCGTAATTAACATTAGTTACATTTATTTACTAAAACATGAAAATGCAATCGATATTTTTTATACAACTTTTTTTATCAGGATTTTAAAATTTCCGCTGCGTTATTTGTTTGATATCGATGAAAGCTACACATAGTGGGTCAGATGTTAATCTGGTGCCCTCATAGAAGAACCTTTAATTATCAGACCACATACGCCTTCAAGTTGAGTTATTCGCTGCAAACACCCAATTGTCGCTAGGACAGCTGGACAAAGGTAATCATCTTCGTTACAAAAACGTTTCTTATCCCTGATGTGTCAAGTGTCAGCTGAAATGTTTACTTTTAAAGAACAAAGCAGAGTACCATTACTGATTTTTGGTTTTGCTGGGGTTCATTGATGAAAATGTGGCCAATATTTTAAAAAGTTTATAAATATTTGTAAACAAATCATTATTAAATTCTGCAATGGCTTTAATTTGCACAAGTTGGACGATCTGTCTCAGGCTGTTGTCGCCATTACGGTTTACCTGAATTAAAATTTGATAAATATAGAGATTTAAACGATTATCCTCCTTAATAAATTTTAGTGGCTACGGCCTCCATTTCTAAGAATATTAATTATTATCAAATCGTAAATTTTCTTTTAGTAACTTTAGTACTTAGTAGACATTATTTATTGCTAAGTTGACTGTAAATAGGAAAACTTAATTCACTCAATTTTTAGGTCATAGCTTATAAATATCTTAGTGATTATTTATTCAAGATGAAAAACACTATGCAAGTATATTCTGCATAAAATATGCAATTTGTAAAGAAAAGTAGAACATATTCACCTATTGCTAATATTAATTTTACATTAAAACTGTACACGAAATTACGGATAGTCGGTAATGCCAAAAGGGTATTTATAGGATAATAAGTGGCGGTTTGGATTTTTTGTTTGGTATACCTCTAGAACGTTGGAACGTTGAACATAAAATAATGTTGCAGGCATTTTAATGGTATTTAGTAAATAAAAATCTATCCAACATATAACAATACAGGATGAATCCTAAGTTGATACTTTTTTTAATTATGTATAAAAGTCGTTAAAATAAACCCTTTTTTCAAATAACTTTATTGAAAAAACAAATAACCAAGATAAAGAATTTATAAATCTAAAACCGGGCCTGAATTTGTGTAAAAAAAATTAAACGAATTAATATGTCTATATTTATCTGGTTTTTCAATTTTTTTTTTACAAATATGAATCACGAATATTGTAATACAGTGGTCTTATTTCGTTATTAGGTCAGTATTGTTGTTTATCCGTTTAATATGGTACAAGCAAATTGAAAATTAAATGCATTTAGAAGAACACATTTTAAATAATAATGTTGCTGGGGACTTATTGTTAGATAAGTGCGCGGTGATTGCATATCAGGTGGGATAAGTCAAAGAAAAGTATGGACAACTGCGAGAAAATCAATTGTGTCCCTTTCACGTTGAACTTGAACATTTCCCCAGAAAAGTTAATTTTTATGAATGGTTACAATGCATGAATGTAATCATGCATGAATGTAATCAGAGAAAGTTATACAGTTATACAGGATCGTATTGAATACATTTTGGAATTAATTATAGTAACTTTTTATTTTTGAGTTTTTTGGAAAAAGTTATTTGAAAAAAAAATATTTTACATAGTTAAAAAAGTATCAACTCATGATTCACCCTGTATACGTGGATCTTAAGCGAACTTAAATTTTAAAACAAATCTGAATATTTTAGTTATACATCTAATATTCAAACGTATTTTCATTAATATTTAAACGATAATTGAAATATAACTAGATTATCATCCCTCAGATTAAATATTAGATAAGTAACTGTCAAGATTTGTTTGGTTGTATCATGTTCCCCTTTCATTATAGTTTTGCTTGGATACTTTGACAATTGGTTCCTGTCATTCCATTGGCGAATTTCAAATTAAGTTCCCGAATTGACAATTAGATCGCGTCATCCCATTGGCGGTTTTCAATTTAAGGTCCGGAATAATTCTTGCTGACCAATTGTTTTCCAGATCCATTAGAAAAAGATAGAAAACCGTAGACAAAACGTGGTAGTTTAGGGTGCGTACGCTTTGTTGTGCGTGATTGTGGAAATTTTGTAGTAGGGGAGAAGGGGGGACATTGGGACACTACAAATATAATTAGCTGTGTATAGCTTGGTTTTCAATATTTTGATCACATAATGTTATGTTGTTGCCACTGATAAATGTATTATCCATCACTAAAGGTTTAGCGATTATTCTCTGATCGATGAATTAGATTTTTGCAATTTTCCAAAGTATCCAAATTGACGGGGGTATTTGGACAGTGTAGGGACAGGTGTGCACAAAAACAATTTGTTATGTTCTACAAGTTTTAGCCATGTTTATTTGATGAATAAAGCTGGAACAATCTAACAAAAGTCGCATAAACAGTAAAAAATGTAAAAAAGGCATAGTTAAACACAATATTTTTAGTTAGTTTAGTTGACGTTATAGGCACCGAAATCTACTTGAAACCGCTTTATTAAACTTAACCTTGCAGTTGTTTCAGACGTTCTTGACTTAGGTAGTTTTAGTTCCACTTGTTCCAATTCTATTAGGTCCTTATCAGTGACTTGAGGAAAAGTTAATTCATTGTCTTTCTTTCTAAGAAAATTTGTTAAATATTTTCCGTCGACTATTTCTTCCACTTCTCCAACATAATACTTTTAGGTCTTCTTCATGCAATACTTTACCAGCAAAAAGTCATCGATTTCGATATTTGGCGTCCCAGATTCAAGATCTATGATAGGTTCTACGTCTTGAATAAATTCTTGATCGGAATTTTCACGATCCATTTCACTTGAACAGTCAGATTCATCGTCAGCGTAGATTACTTCATCCTCGGAATCATCTGAATCGTTTGATTGTTGCTTTACATTATCAAAAAGATTCTGTTTCACTCGCTTCTTCTTTTGCTTGGCTATCTTTTATTCTTCTAGTCTATCTTTTTCTGGCGTCTCTGTTACAATTCGTGATTTTCCTTTTAACTTTAATTTCTTTTTCTCTGCTTTGGGGTAGGGCCGTATTACGTCTGGCGAAATGACTTCAGGTTGTAACGAAGTTGATGGAGTGCTAATGACTAGCGCAGATGTTGATGGTGCATTTGATGAAGTGCTAGTGACCAGCACTGATGTTGATGGTGCGTCTGTTTCTTCTGGAGCCCTTGAATCTGTTGCAGATGCAGCAGTGAAGTCATCTTCCTTAAAAATTCCTTTATCAAAAGGCATAATACCGCTTTTTCTAAACCCAGAACATATATTGCCAGTGTAAAAGCTTTGGGGGGGGGGGGAAAGTAACGAAAATAATTCCATTCTCTCTACAAAATAAAATTGTTTCGAGGCTGGTGTGGGACTCATGGTTGTCGACTACAATCAGTATGGGTTCATCTTTCGTACATTTTGTATGCTTCTGTATGTGTTTAATTGCATCCAAAAATAATATTGATGTCATCCATCCTGACCCTGACCCTGACTTGTTGGCTAATCCAAGACTTCCGGTGGGCACACCTTTCATAAAAACATCCTTAAATTTTGCTCTTGGGAACACATAGACAGGAGGAATTGTATTTCCGACTCCACTTAGCGCAAAATGTAACCAGCTCTCCTCGTTCTGCGGATACTGCCTGACCCACTTGTTTTGTACCAGTTTTGGGCAATAACTTTCGGTGCGTCTAAAACAGTGGCAACGCCTGTTTCATCCAAATTGAAGGTTCCTTCTGGAGGTATCTTATACTTTTCTAAAACTTTTGTAAATTATTAAAAAATTCTTTCACATTTATTTCATTAAATCCAGACTGGAATGGTGATGAAAATGATATGTCAACATCTGCATATTGTCTGTCAGAAGCGTCAGGGTCTCGGTTAGGGTTTTCTAGATGTCGTTTTTTTATTTTCTTTACTCTGTTACCTACAGTTGACTTTTTCAAATTGTAGGTTATGGCTTCAGTTCTTATTGAAAGTCTTCCTTGCAAAACATCTTGAAGAGCGGCAATTACATTCTCCTCCGATATAGCAGAACGATTGGTCTTCCTCTTGTTAATCCTTACCATTTTAAAGCCTGAAAAATATGTTGTCATTTCTCACATTTTCTCTGGGGCAGATTGGGACAGCAGTACATAAGAGGTTATAACACAGAAACGGAATTGAAATGCGATTTACTCCAAGTAATTAATTTTTGTAAAGGTGTTTCAGAGGTTTATTGATATCAAAAAGGGGACTACAAAAGGTACACATAAATTATATTTAATTTTGCAGTCTTGGTTTTGTCTGGGGTAGATTAGGACAGTGTCCATATGTGCCCCCGACTACATGTCCCTATCTACCCCAATCATGCTTATTAACAAAATAAGGTTATGTAAATAACTCAAATAAACAATTACATAGTAAGGATAAACAAGTGCACTTTTAACTGAGTTCATTCTAGCATCTACTTGGAAAATATTCGATCTTCGATTTATTTACAACGCCGGACACGTTTACGCACCAAAGAGTAATAAGCTACGGAGTTGCTTAAGGCGGTCAAAACTTTTCTGTAATAAAATGGGTACACGTGGTGCCATCTAACGGTCAAGTAGTACAATTAAACTTCACGCTAAGTGGCGCTAAAATTTGAAATGTCCATATGTGCTTCGTGTCCAAATGTACCCTCCTCTCCCCTAGATATTTATATTTTTTTTTGTGTAATCTGTTGTAAAATATTCAGAAAAATTGTTGTTAAATGTGCTGTTTGTGGTAGAAAGTAATTTAAAGGCAATTCTGTAACTTTTCACAGATAGATAAATAGTGCTTAAATACTGCAATGCAAACCATTTCATTATTCAGTCATGCTTTATTCCTCCAAGCCCCTCTTTGTGTTATTTGGCCTTTGAGGCCCAACTTGTCCAATTATCATATATAATTAAACTCCTTAAGACCAGACATATGTGACGACTATGGCGAAGGCGCTTTCGAGTACATTCCAGATATAACGTGATAATGTTTCTAGTTTTTGCGGGGAGCATTCTATAACCTTCACCAAAATTTTAAATGTGTATATAAATATTGGTGGAGGAACACGGAGCAGTCAGTCGTATACAAATAGTTGTGAAGATAAATAGTGAACAATTTAAAGACATTTGAAGTATATGAATTAGAATAGTATTGTTTTAAAATAAATAAGTGTTTAAATAAATTATTAACAAATAAACTGTTGTTTAAAATAAACTATACTGTGTATGTATCCTTCTTAAATCTTAATTTATTATTATGTTTAGATTTCCTGAAAATCCTGAATTAAAAAACCTTTGGGTACAGGCCCTAGGAATATAACCAGAGATTGGGGTTAATAGCAATCTGATTTGTGATGGTTTAATTGCCGTTTACGTGTATACAAAGTACGGGCAGACACGAATTGAGAACCAAAATGAAAATATTAAGAAGGGTTTATTTTTGTACCTGAAAATATGACACGAATTGAGGACCAGGCTTCTGAGAAATAATTATAGTAAGTGCACCGAATTGCGGATTAGGGATTAAGGTTGTAATGATGATTCATTGCGTTAACGAGCATTTTATTACTTTACTTTCGAAATTCTAATATATATTTGAAGTGAGTGTTTTGTGTTTAGTTTATTTTGAGCAGTCTTGTAAAAATGAGTGAAATTAAAATGATCTTAAGTGAAAAGGGAAAGTCGTTACTTGTGTGGGATGATTATAAGTTTCGTGAAAAAAAGGTTCTTAAAAGTGGTGAAAAGTTTTGGACTTGTACTGTAAGTAAATGTAACGCAAAAGTATTTACGCTAGGTTCAGATAATATAATTTCTCGAAAAGAAACAGTGCACAATCATGAAAATGACATAAAGAAATTAAATAGACAAATTTTGAGTGTAGCAAGCAAACGGAAAGCTGTAGAAGATATCACAGAACGGCCATCGAAAATCATACACTCTGTTTTAAGGGAAAACAGTGATACAATGGACGCTTTGACAAGAAAAGACATTACATACATAAGAAATAATATGTATTACAAAAGACGTCAAGTCCAAGCACGTTTACCAAGCAATGTATCAGATGTTTTCGATATTTTACCAACATTAAATTTGACAACAATTAAAAATGAACCATTTCTCTTGGCCACTGATAATATTAACAATATTGTAGTATTTTCGTGCTATACTAATTTAAAATTTTTGTGTAGTAGTGACAAAGTGTATCTTGATGGAACATTTCGATATTGTACGAAACATTTTTTACAGTTGTTCACACTTCATATCGTAGAAAACGGCCATTATATACCAGTAGCTTTTTGTTTATTACCGAATAAACTTCGTTTAACATACGAAAGACTTTTCGTTATTCTTAAAGAAAAGTGTTGTAATGCTAATTTAATATTTGTTCCAAAAATTATTGTAGCTGATTATGAACTAGCTATTCACAAAGCAATTTCTGCGCAATGGCCCACCACAAAGATCATTGGATGTAGGTTTCATCTTGGCCAAGCTTGGTACAGAAAAATACAGAGTTTGGGATTGGCTAAAGAATACCAAGATGAAAAAAGTGCAACTGGAAAATGGATGAGGTATCTTTTTGGATTGTCTTTTTTAAAACCCGAAGAAGTTGGAGAATGTTTTGCTTTGGATTTGGCTGAATTTCAGCCCGATCATATGCATAAAGCTGTGGTAAATTTAGCTGACTATTTAGTTAAGAATTATATTGAAGAAAATTCTTTATTTCCACCAACAATTTGGGCTGAAGCTGTTGTAACTACAGAAAATTCTACCAATGCATGCGAGTCCTTTCATTCTAGATTTAATTCAAATTTCTATTCAATGCACCCTTCATTGTATTTATTTGTAAATGTTTTGAACAATTTTCAAACAGATACTTATATTCGTATTAACAGCCTTAAGGAGTCTGTTAAATGTAACAACAAAATTGTTAGACGAAGATTAAATATGTTAACTTCAAAAATGTTAGAATATAAAAATGGTTCTATAAAACGAATAGATTTTGTAAAATTCGCATCAAATTATCATAAAGTGTATTAAATGTAAATAATATGTATATGTTTAAAAAATTAATTATAAATTGTAAATTGTGCAATAAATATCTATTTTTATCTGAATTCGTACTTTTCTTCAAATTTTGCAAATCCATCAGAAGACAAATAATAATATTATAAATGGGTATAGTGATAAGATACTTCAATTATTGAGAAGTTTGTTCCTCAATTCGTGTCATATTTCCAGGTACAAAAATCTCTCTCAGTAATCTAGTTAACGCAATGAACCCTCATTACCACCTTAATCCCTAATCCTTAGTACGGTCCGCAATTCGGTGCACTTATTTGGTCTGTGCAGGTAGTGGTCCTCAATTCGAGAACACCGCAAAGTACTACACCATTCACTTCATAATATAAGAATAAGGATAGTAAGATTTTTAATTAGGTTCATCAATAATAAACGTTTGGTACCTGAAATGTCCTTATAATCAAACATGCCCTGGGTTTAGTAAATAAATATTTCTAGATGTTTGTGTAGCAACAAATAGGTGAAGATTTCCACTAAATTATACAGTGTAAATAAACAAACATCCTACTTGTGGGTGACAAATGACAGGCGTGCGAAAACTAATTTGAATCGCGAATTGCTCATGCCACTGCCGCCGCTGCCGCAGGCTACCTTTAGTAGCGGTATTTTAAACGGAAGTCAAAGGACTTGCAGCACGAGCGGCAACGACTGTGTAAATGCTGCCCGATGAGCTGTTCTGTTGCTCTACGAAGTGCACGAATAAAAACTTATGTGTTTAATATTCGGTTAATTATTCGCCCCAAAAACATTTTAACCATGATTGAGTTGAGCAATGACCAAGTGCTAAATTCTTTAGAGCTATATGCAACTGAGGGATTATTGTGGGATCATTCACATAAAGGTCACAAAAAAGAACACAAAGTACAAAATGCGTGGAAAAGGATAAGTAAAAAACTAGAAAATGCCTCAATTATTAAAGAACTGAAGTCCAAGAAAAAATCACCAATGGCAACATTCCGACAGCTATTAAAAATAAAGCGCTGATAGAGCCTGGAGCAGGTTCTTCTGTTCTTTTAAAAAATTTAGATAATTTTGCAATTTCAAAAACCAGAGCGCTGTCGTCGCGGAAATATCTAAGCCCATTATTGCTAATTAATAATGGCATGATAGCTGCATGTAAATAGTCTCTTGCTTCAAAGGCTGCCATGAACCTTAAAAGAGTAAAACCAAATTTGGTAGATTTTGACACTTTTATTTTAAAAATATAAAAATTTTTAAAAACACTAACATGACATATGTTTCGAAGTACAACTTGTTTTTCAAATGTGACTAATTTACAATTCGGTATCCAATATATATACGAAATAATTTAACAAAACAAAGTACTTAAGAAAAATATCAATAACATTACAAAATAAATAACTATTTAAAGTAAATAAGGGTACTTAGGTAATTATAATATCAATCAGATAACAATAAGATAGCACATTACCGGGATTATCTCACAGAAAACTAGGAAAGAGATTTAATAAGGGTGAATTATTAATATCTAATTGATCATTTAGTAAGTTATCTGAATTTTTAAATCTATTTATTTCAAGTGTTTCTAAATGGTTTAATTTAAGGCTCTTATTTTCTATATGTAAAATTTCAAAGTTGTCTGCCATGAAATTATTCAGGGCAGGACAGCGGGCAGCGCGAGTAGCAGCGTCAGTAGCTGTATGTAAAGGCGGAATTGATGAAATGTAGGGAGATGTGTTGACATTAATATATCCTTCACGCAGTAGTCTATAAAGAGTATTATAGATTTAATTTTGAGGAACTAAAATTTTTGTACCAAAACCCTTTTCATCAAATTTTAAACTCTTTTAAAAATGTCTGTCCGTCTCATGTCACGTTTTTTGTCAAAAACAAAAAAAAGGAATCAGTAAAAATCAAACTCTA
Organism: Psylliodes chrysocephalus; assembly: GCA_927349885.1. NCBI lineage: Eukaryota > Metazoa > Arthropoda > Insecta > Coleoptera > Chrysomelidae > Psylliodes > Psylliodes chrysocephalus. The sequence goes on along the minus strand of OV651813.1, from coordinate 48,881,676 downwards.
TAAGGGAATGAAGCTTATTGATTTTAAAAAAAATCTTGATTAAAAATGAGGGGTTAAGGGGGTTTAAAATTAAAAAAATAAATAAATCAAAAACGAAAAACGATATGAACTTATGAATAAAAAAGTGAGTTAAAAGAGGTTAAAACAAAAAAAAATCATATGTCAAAAACGAAAAGCGATATCTACATGAAAACTTTAGGAAAAATCAAGCTCTATTAGAGGATGAAGCTTATTGATTCTAAAAGAAATCTAATTAAAAATGGATGTTTAAGGGAGGACTGTTAAAGTATAATACAGAATATCAAGTATTACATATCTTTATTCTAGTTATTATAATCAAGGGTAATATACCGAAACCTTGATAAATAGTCGACTATTTTTATTGTATCTAAATTTTGAGTATTTTTTATTATTAATTTGTCGAGATATAATTTGGTCATTATTAGGTAATCAGAATAGAGTCCGAGAGCTTTAGCTCAATGACTATATTCTTTAATTATTAATGACAAAATTATGTCGAGACAAATTGCAAAATAAACAAAAAATTTAGTAACAATAGAAATAGGTGCTAATTTATTAAGGTACCCTATATTTTCTGGAAGAGAAAATATAATTCTCAGCTGCGGCTGCTGTTCGTCTGGTTGCACTATGGGTGACTGGCATTTTGAATAAAGAATTTAAGATGCTAAAATTTATTAATTAAAATCCTTTTTTTATAATGGGCGCCACTCCAAGTTTTTAAGAAAGCTGTTTGTCTAAGGAAAATTTGAAGTTTCCTAAATAAGATAGTTTAGAAAAATTTGCATTCCAATACCTCGTAAATAAAACACATTAATTAAGTTCATTATAAAAAAAATTATAAAGTTATACCATCAAAAAGTAAAAAAATTAATAAATAAGGAAAAGTTAATATTTACATATTTTACATTTAATGTCCAAGGTTTATACCCAAATAAAAATTTAAAAAATTTATATGAAGAGAGAATGTAGGGTTGATTTTCTTATAATAATCAAATTGCTTATGGCATTTAAAATTTTAGATATAGAACAGTGAATTTAATAGATTACACTTACTAATAAAATGTGACGGTTGATTTATTAAAACCCACTAAAGAGCATAAAAAAACTTAAAATTAACTAAATCATGTGGACATGGTCAAACAAAAAAACATTTACCGTTTAAACCATACCATTAAGATATATACTCTATAGGCCTCCAGTAACGTTACTTTCGATGTACACTATATGTTAAAGTTACATAAGCGCCTAATATTGAAGTAGGTTATATCAAGTTTAAAGATACATAAATTTACTTAAAATTAAAAAAAATTACCAACTCTTTAGTTCCCAAGGGATGAAACGAAATTAAACATGACTGCTTCTGGACATCACTTGCGGTGTCATTGGGTGAGTTACTGCATAGTGACATTAAAAGCTAGACTGGACTCCACAGTAACAAGAAACATGTGGATTGAAAAAAAAACCGCGAGGTGATGTCTTTAACCATAATTCGCATGTCCTCAATCCTAGAATTTTCTAGCCACATACTGGGAACTCTTCTCCTCATCGGAGTCTCAATTATGACCTTACAAAGACATTTTTTGTAAAAAAAAAAATCAATTCACCTTAAAAAAAACGGTGGAGGTTTATAAATCACTACGATTGCAATTCTACTGCTTTTATACTGCCTACCGCTACTTCAACAGGTCGTAACGGAAACCAGATAGAACCCTATTAAAATAACTGCATTTAAACCTGGTCACATGGAAACGTAGCATTTCAAAGACATATTTGTCTTGTCATGACATATTTGTTTTATCAAAATATGTAGAAAGGCAACTTCTCAAACATTCTGAGCTTCGACCAAGAATTCTGACCAATCACATGTTTAGAATTAGAAACACGTCCCTAAAATTGTAGTCATTAAAAATTGTATGGTCGCTTCATGAAGGTGGCATCGATTCTCTAAGCCTTCAGCGAACTCATAGAACCACTAATATTCTGGAACCCCAAATGTCAAAGACCAAAATTATATACAAACAAACATTGCCACACTTTGACCACGGAACTAGTTTTAGTTCGGTGACATTCGCAGAGAATGTTAACCTATTAAAATAAACATATGATATTTATTATAAACCCTTAGACCAAGCCTATGAAACTCCCTGGGCGGGAAAAAGACGAGCAGCTTTTACTGCGCTGGCGTTTTCGGGATATAACCTATCACTTGTCATAAATCCGGTTAAAAACTCGCTACTATGCGCAGGCAACCCATATTTCGTAAACAAATACAAACTTTTGTTTACATTTTATCGAAGTAATTTTTGTAATACATTCACAGCTTTAAAACGAAAAATTTGTTATTTTGATAGTGGATTTAGATCAAAAATACCCCAAATAAACTTCAGTGTGTGTTTTATCCTTATTGTTAGGTATTATTGCTCGTTTTATTTGAGGACATTGGAATAAATATGGAATAAATAGAGTACTAGAAGTAATCAAGCTAAAAAGGTGTGTAATAAAAAGAAAATACATTGCATTCGACTGATTTATGTTTAATATGTTTTCGTAAAGTATTTCCAACATGCTAGTTACTTGAATGGTTGTAAATTGTAAGTGTATAAGTAATAGAAACTGATCTAGTGCTTTGTGCTCCATTTTTTTATTGGTGTCCCAGCCCTACATTCCTAGCCAGCAGTAGTAGCAAAAACATTAATATTGTCTACATTCAACCCATTTACATGTACATGATTTATCTGTTCTAAAAGCAGAATACAATATTTCTCTGCAAAATGTAAACAATGCTACAAGGAAAATTGCTCATGTATAAATTCAACAATTAAATCAAAATATATTATTTTTAAAATACTTATATCAACTATTACGTAAATTATAAATATTATAATATAAGTATTTGTAACAAAATAATAGTTGTGTATTAATAAACCTGTTGCTACTCCAAAAAATATATTGTTTATTGATTATCAGGTATCAAAAATATGTGTACCTACAGAAATTTGTTGAAATTTTCTATTGCTCTTAATCTTTTTAATAGGTTCTTATTATAGTTGTAAATAAAAATCAACACTTTTTATCCGTCTATTTAACACTTACAAACCAGCATATTTTAAGTTGTAAGGATCCGTAGCCTCTCAATTTTTTACATTAGACACAAGACCTGTGATGTCACAATAAATCGTGAATATGAGGTAAAAGATTTGGGAGTTGTCTTTCAGTCTAATTTAAAGTTCAATAATCATTTCTTACACATAACTAAGAAAGCAATAAAAGCTTTGGGTTTTTGAATCAGAAATACAAAAAAAATTTAGGATTACCACCAAAATCAGATTATATAATGCCTTAGTAGGACCCCATCTTGAGTATGTTTCACAAATATGGATGCCCTTGGAAGCCACACAAATTGATAATATTGAAAAAGTACAAAAAATATTTTTACGGTACCTTTATGTCAGAAAAATACTCGTACTCTTATAAGATCTCATATAAAACTATGCTCGATAGTTTTACAAAGAAGAAAGCAACAGGCTGTGATATATTTTGTAATCTATTTTAAATAATTTTAAGTACAAAGATTGTAATTATATATAAATTTTAATGTAGCAAAGATTTATCTAAGAATCCCAAGTAACAAAATAGTATATTACATTACGAGTGTGGAAAGTGACATTTTTCACACGAGTGAGAAATATTGTCGCACGAGGCACAAGCCGAGTGCGACTATTAAACGAGTGAGGAAAATCACTGTTCATACAAGTGAAATGTAAAACCAGGTTGTTATTATAATAATTAAAATGTATTTAAAAAAAGAATCAACAATAATCGTATTTATTCAATTTTCATATTATCTAAACAAAAAAAAACTAAAAAACAAAAAAAAATTAAAAAACACAAAAAAAAATAAAGCAATACCTCTATTTTGTTGCTCTAACTTTGTGTGTTATATATTTCCCTTGACAAATTAACGTTATATTTTGAACTAAAAGTAATTAAACTTTTCACCAAAAAGTAATATTTCATATATATAAAAAAAAATTTAAACGGTTCTGTCCTTCTTACATTTGCGAAGACTGCCCTGATATCTAATCTATTTTCTTCTTCAAAGTAATTAAGTTGTTCAACCGTTGTCTATAAAGGTATCTCACATCTTGCTCATACACACGAATTTGAAAAGCAGCAGAACAAAAATTCAACTAACCAGGTATACCAAGTCCGTGTAAAGAAACCTTTTCATATCCTGAAAACGTCAAGTGTCAACTAAAATTTCTACTTTTAAAGATCAAACGTGCCGCCTCAGAGTGCCAATACTAATTGTTATACTGGGCTTAGACTAGGTAATAAAAAACCAACCTTTTTAAGACAACTAAATGCTATAGTTATTTACTTATTTTAAACTAAAAACTATTTGCTAGAAAGTAGGTTTATTAAGATTACTTTCTTTTAATAATATTTCAATTGGTAATTATCAAAGTATTTAACCTATGAAATTCTAAATGCTGCAAGTTATATTCAATGAGATTATTTCTTGAGTCCCAGATGCAACTTAAATTAATAAATACACAATAAAAGAACTTTTATTTTCGGTTCATTTTAAAATGTTCCACGGGATATTAGCTTGTACCAAAGAATACCTACACAAGAAGCGAAACCAAATGGGCGATTCATGGACAAAAAACTGCCAAGTTTTCTCAGTGTTTTAGAGGTGGTTTAACGTCAAATATAGTTGTCAATTTATGTAGAGCAACGTTTGTTATATTATTATTAGCGTTTTGAGAAAACTGCAGTATAGTTAAGTAGTTGTATTTAACTAAATAGTAATTAAAAATTAGATAGTTTTAAGATTTCGTAAATTTTAATGAACGTTTTTGCATCTGGCTGTAAATGTTTTATTTTTAAAATTTCTAAATCAGTAATTACCTATAATGATAATTTTAGTCTTTTATTTAAAATGTGTTTTTTTCTCTTTTTTAAACCATTCGAATTAAAACAGTAAATAAACAATAATATAAAACAATAATTAAAATATATGACAAGCTCATTCCTAGAAACCAAGTCACTGTTATCAGGATGTAATCGAAATGCATGCAGCAACCTACAATAATTCTAGATATGTAGCGTGTGGAGGGTGGGTTACCTAAAGTACTTAGACCTCACTAGGCTCTTTGTGTATCCTCCTAAGATAATAGGCACCTCCTAGCACGTGAGCCCGTCTACAGATTGAATGTAGGTGACAACGTCGCCAAGAGGTACTTCTCTTATTCGGCCGGTGTTAGCCAATACTCGCCGAAAACAAATTTTCTAATAAGAGCGTCAAGCAATCATAGAGGATATGCTCAATGGTTTCATCGTCTTGTTCGCACGCCCTGCAGGGTGCGGATTATGACAGCCCTATTATATGGAGATGCTTCGGTACTTGGCAATGACCAGTCCGAGTACCTGTGATCAGGCGCAGATTCTGTCTAGTCATAGTGAAGTCAGGATAACTTAAAAGCTCCCTGGCAACTCTGCAGTTTCTAGTTTCATCCTATCTTTCCTTGAATTTCACAAGGGAATGTTCTTTAATTAGGTCTGTCATTACATATGTTGTCAGTCCAATAGAAGAGCCAGGTTCAAAAAGTATTTGGCTGGCTGCCTTCTTGGCTAATAAATCAGCACCACATTGTTGATGGATACTCTTGCCAAAGCTTTGTGACATTCTAGTACTAAACCTGAGTAAATTCGTAGTCTGTATAGGGTAAGTAGTGCTTATCTGCGATCAGTATAAATGAGTTTATTCCTACCACTATTATTATTGCTGCTATGACAATTTCAGTGAGCTCGGTTTGAGCTACATTTTATGTTGAGGTTCAAGGAATTGGAGTATATTCCACATCCTGAGCCTTGTTTTGTTTTAGAACTGTTGGTGTAGATATGAATCGTACTTGCCACTTCCGGCTCTTCTTTTCTAAACATCAGTTTCTATTCCAACCGTGCAGATGTGTGTCATTATCATCAGAGCAACCTCCTTGATGTAAATATTAAGAGGAGTGAGACCAAGAACAACTTCTATGGCTGTGGTTGGTGTGGTTGTCATGGCTCCTGTTATGTTGAGACATGCTGTTATTTGAATTTGTTCTAGTTTGCGGATAGCTGTAAATTTTTTGATTTTCAGTACCCAGACAACTGCACCTTATGTTAGCATAGGTCTTATGATGGTCATGTAAATCCATGTGACGACTCTAGGGGAGAAACCCCAGGTGCGCCCCACGGTTTGGCGGCATTGTTCATAAGCAATGTATGCTCTTTCGACTCTGTTTTCTAAGTGTGAGTTTCATGTTAACTTGTTGTCAAAGGAGCTACTTAGGTACTTCACTTCATTTTTAGGAACTCTAGAGGTGTCAATTCCATTTTCTTCCTTTTCCTTATGAAAACTACCATTTATCTCTTGTTGGGATTGATAGACAGTGAATGGTCTTTGCACCACTGTTCCATAATTAAAGATACGAGTGGATAAAGGTGTCATGTTACAAAAAGATTATTTCGAGAAAATCAAGTTTAAAGTTTTACAATTGCGTTACGATATATGGCTCATGATACATTCCTATCTGATGAATTGCCATTATTTATCAAAATTGGAAATTAGAACTATCACAAACAAAAAATAGTATATTTTAAGTACAATAGGCCATAAAAATCATTTTTTGAAAAATCTGATATGATACATTTATTTACTTCAATTGTTCTCAAAACTCCCTAATGGCAGAATGACCAGGTTATTTGCTTGCGCTATTGTGTAGTGATTGTCATTATTGTACCTATAGTACTTATTATGTTATTAAAATAATCTATTTTACATAAGGAACATAGTAAGAATATTCTGTATGTCAGTGTTACTTTAGTATTTGTTCAATTCTCATGAACCAAACGACAAAAATTGATTAATTTTCATACGTTTCGCAGTGTATTAAGTTCCCATTATTTAGTACATATGAAAACTCATTCAGTTTCGCTTCTTGGGTAGGTATTCTTTGCTTGTACTCTGAAATATATTTGACAGTAGTCTTTATTAAATATTACACCCAAAATCAAGTATGCGAGTTGCTGTCAACACAGATGAATCAAGCAACATGCATGATAATCAATGAAATAGTCAATGAAAATTGTTGATATATTTTGTTCTGTTTCGTTTAAACGATAACGTAAATTGTGATGTGATTGGTTAAAATGTCGAGGTAAATAATCTATACCATTGAATTCTTTATTAAATTGATATTTTCTATGTGTATCTCATATGTGGTACATTCCCTTTTTAAATTATTATGTTCATGAATTGAATATTTTCAAATCCATACATCTTTAAACTTAAAAAATTGAGTTGGTTTTCCTTTTACATTCTGCTTCTACATACATATAACTGTAATTATTATTTGTCATTGTCAATTATGATTGTTTTCTTTTTTCTTTTCTCTTCTCCAGAACTATTTAAAATGTTCAAGGGAAATACACTATAGATAAATAAGTACCTCATAATAAAATCAAAAATTATAGTTCGAATTTAGTTAAAATATAAAGACCATGATTATTATTAATACTTGATATGCACAAAAACAAGAACGTTTTCTGCATAATATTAAAATAAAGATATAAATCGGAAAATACCTGTCGGCATTGTCGACACTAGCTTCGTTATGTCGTGAATAATGCAAATAATTGCAGAGTATTAAGGCAATCTTTCACTGAAAAAAAATTTGGAAACAGTGGACAATCAAATTCTACGGAATAAAACATGTAAATAGTCCAGGTTTGTTGCGTGACCTTTGGTAATATTAAAACATTTACCCTGAAACTCAACTGACCCTCAGGATTTCAATATTCCATTATGTTCTTCATGGATTTTTGTTTAAGAGTTACTTACATGGAATTTAATGAAATATTTTCCAAGTGCTGACATTCTGCATAATTTTAGCCAAAGGCAATTTGCAGATTACGGTTTATGCGAAGGCTTACAAATACTTACAGAGATTAGGTAGAGAAAAATATTGATAAAAGAGAATACTTTTTTATTTTGATTAACGCACTCACATTCTATCAATCAATAAGAATTCTTCAATTTTACTGAATCCTCCATATGTATAGGGCCGTATTACATTAGTGTCGAAGAGAAAATTTTCTCTACGTTTTCGACCAATCTAGGGGTAAAAACGGAAAAAATCTTATTAGGTCGTCTGTGCCTGCATATTTATGTATGTGCGACGATACGGTAACTTTATTACGGAAGCGCCGACCGACTTGCGGTTTTGATTTTATTTAATAATTTCTTCCAGACTGGAACCCTATTAATTTTTAAAATTTTCGCTTCAACTTCAGTGCTTCAAATATCAGGTTTTTTAAAATGCACTGCATTTCTAATCGAACTTTTTATGTAGTACATAATATCACTACTTATAGCATGCTTGTCAACTGAAAAACTACAAGTATTTTTTCCATAGTGCTGTCATTTTCAATTTTCAGTTTTTAAACCGTCTTTTAAAGGATTTTATTTGAGTGGTTATTTATTGCAAGGAAAGCAATGGTTTTAATGAACTCCAGAACGAAATGAGTAGCTGAATTTGAAATAAGGATCAAAGAAGTAAAGGGGGCAAATATAATTTTTACATAAGCAGGCTTAACACATTGCGTGCCCCGCTGTTATCGGGAAAATAGCCCCAGGGGCCAAACTACATTTTTGCAATATTTGTATGTATTTGCTTAAAATTAAGGTTTTTTTGATAATTTTGTGTTTTTTTTTTTGTAGTTTTTAGCTATTTTTTTTTTACTTTTTCTGTGTCTCTTATACGTATATGAGCGACGTGGCCCTGAAGCAAAAAAAGTTGTAATATTTAAGCTGGAGGCCATGTCTCAAATATAACGCATAGTTGCAAAATCCAAAGCTAAATTGACATACAATTATTGCGACAAGTGCCACGGACAACCGCAAATATGTGCGTCATGTTTCAATGAAAAACAATAATTCTTAAATTTTTTGTCAGTTTCTCTTTTTTCTTTTTGCTGTCGAAAGTCGTTTTCATTTTGTTATTAGAATAAGCAATCCCGGAATAAATTTTGTTTCATTATTAAGAATAGGCTATTTCAGAATAAATTTTGTTTTATAACGCAAAATAAATATTTTTTCAGTTTTTTTCTTTTTGCAGTTGAAAGATGTTTTCACTTTGTTTTTAGGATAAGCAATTTCAGAATAAATTTTGTTTTTATTACGCAAAATAGATATTTTTCAAACATTTGTCGTGGTAAATTTATTTTTCCAAATTTGCTCAAACCAAGACCAATATAACTTTCCCCAGAGGCCAAGCTTGGGATTTTCCATTTGAAATAAACGGTAGCGGGAATCACATTTGATATACATCGCCAGAAAGTGAGAGATGCATGTCTCTCATAAATGAGCGACGAAGCCCCCGAAATGTTTGTGTCTCGCATATATGACAGACGTGGCACGCAATGCGTTAAAGGACAAAATATTATAATATTTTTATATGAACTGACTGAAATTGTATAATAACCAATTATTCTGATATGGACCTTAGTCCAGATAAGGTGAGATCACCAATGTAGATTCAGTCAAATTTTATAAGTCAACCGAATGTGGTTTAAAACTTTTCAATTAAGAATAAAAAATAATCTGATCAAAAGTTTTTAGGCTCTGATAACTTAATTACATTAAACTAACGTGTAACATTCGAACAATGCTTTGTTTTGTTATTATCATAATCACTTGGCTCAAAAGGTTTCATGGTTTCACCCTCTTGTCTTCTTGTCAGGTTTGTGTTGTCAAGAAGCTGAATCGCCTTAACGTTCACATGTTGGTGGAGCCGTTGTTTGTCACTCCTAGCAAATCTGGGGATAGTTTGGTCAACAATGTCCATCTGAAGGTGTCGATGAAGGTCGCTATTTTTAATGTATTCCTCAATACTTTGTTCTGGAATCTCTAGATTATTAGAATATTACTGTTGCTGGCACAAGTCCATAACGAAAAAAGCCCCTTCGAGCTTACATTAATTTGTAATTGGATGAAACAAAGTGGACCGTGTGTATTTTGATGTGATCTTTCCGAAAAAAAAGAAAAAAATGATGTAGCTGTTTTTCAATTTTTTTTAAATTAGGAAAAACCGGGTTTTCCGGAATTTTCCATGGTAAAAATGCTAATTATCTGGGCAAGTATCATTCTGATAGTAAAAATAAATGCACCAATCGAAAGAGGAGGCAAAAATAGTTCGGAATTTCATTGCACAGGTAGTTTTAATGGCGAATTTCTCGCCGCCAGAAGTGGTTTTTCCAAAAAGTTGTTTTTTCGTTTCTTTGATCAGAATCATGAACATGAAATTTGCGATGAATTTGTGGCGAAATTATAAATGTTAGACATATGTGCCCATGAGAGAAGTTGCGTATTTTTTTGTGGGCTCTCAAATAAAATAAGTCCCGCGGCGAAATCTGCCACAATTTTTCGAGAATTCGCAGGAAACCGGAAGGCGTAAATTTTTTTTAATTTTTTTCCCATATGATTTTCTCCGGGTTTTCCGAAAACATCTAACAAAAAATATATTTGAAGAAACTAACTGCGCCATCGGAAAGAGCACAAAAAAATATACAAAAAGTATACTTTAAAAATTAATCCTAAGCATGAGTGTAAGTTCCAGCTTGGTGATAAGCTTGTTTTTTGTTCTCTAACATCTGGTTTTCTCCTCGGTTGATGCTTCATCCTCAATTTTTTGGCATTGTCAATCGCGGCCCTTTTATGCCTATCCCAGGTTTTATAAATAAACTCTTTTCCGTAACGTCGAGCTACATAATGTTTGCGACACCTCTCATGCAATATAAAACCTGGTTCTAAAGAACTGAAAAAATAATCCCCTCTCTCTTTGCTGACCATCTGCAGACCTTTCAATCCTGTCGGTCCAATTGGGGTAAGTTCACCCTCTGCAAGTTTCTGGTGACATAATAAACACAGGCCAGCCATTGCAACCTGGAAACAAAAAAAATATAGCACTGTGATAGAATTTTCTTAATTTAAGAACTTACTTACTCAATAAATTGCTGAAGAAGTCCGAAAAACCACGTGTACACAGAGCTTGCTGAACACAGTTATTAAAAATTTATGCCGATGAACACTATCAAGTGATTCAATTTGTAATAATAAGACCGTTTGAAGTTTGAACTTGTCGGATAGCAAACGCCGAGACCGTGGCTATCTTTGATACGACGTCCGGCTAATTTTGCGGTAATTCTATTTTTGCACAAAACCCAAGAAACGTCTTATAACAAGTCAGTAAAATACAATTTAATAAATTTTAGGCCTAATAAATGTGGTATGTAAGAAATTTCAAACTGGAAATCACAAACAAATCAAATTACAGAAATGCACGAGTTTTGGATCCCGCGGAGCGCGTGTAATGGGACTTTTGTCGGGAGAATTCTACAACTTAGAAGAAACATACACACTTTAAACTTTGTATACACTTTCAGAAGACATGAGATTTGGGTTTGCTCAATTTTCAGACCAAAAAACTGAAAATCGTTAATTTTAGGCAACTTTTCTCAAAAACCTTGTTTTTTGGTCGTCACTCAATGAACAGTGGTCAAAAAAATAGATAAAATATTTTTGCAGAATTTTCCGTAATGTAATCGTATTCTAGACATAATAGAGTATTCAAAAAAAAAAGTTTTAAGTCATTGGGTGCATTTTTGGCATTTTTGTGCCACTTCAAACTTTCGAAAAAAAATTAGTTTTTTTTTAGGAAAAAAAATTTGTTAAATTGTTTGGCCAATTATAATCCGATTTCGGTAAAATTCACACACGTATAAGATTTCATATTTAAGAGTAAGCTCTGTAAGTGGCATTAAAAAGATTTAAATAGTTTGGCCGTTATAGGCAAACAATGAAATTAAGCTTGCGGTACACTTTGCCCTTCCGCCATATGTCCAATTTTGGGATTTCTCTTGCCCTCGTCTGGGAATCAATAGTCACATCCCTTAAGTTCAAAATTAATTTTTGTTTCTTCAAATATCTTAATTTTTACCAAAGTTATGAAGAATTTAGTGTTTGAACATTTACCAAATTCAATTTTTTGACCTTCGCCGCCTCAAAATACTAAACAAATTTCAATCGTCCATACCGCGAAAACGGTGCATCGGATCAAAATTTCTTATGAAACATAAAAATTAGCATTTTTTCTAAGCTTTCAAATGTCGTAAACTGCGTTTTAAAAATATTAATTTATTTGCGACATGCGCATGCGCAAAATTGAAAAATTGACAAAATCCAAAATTTCGGCACTCTAGAAAAACTGCTACATTTTGTTTTGCCTTTTTTTGAAAAGATCACCTCAAAATACATAGAATCCATTTTGTTTCATCTAATTACAATTTAATGTAAGCTCAAAACCGGTAATTTAATTCGATTAGTACATTTTCTTGAATTGTATATCTCTTATTTTTTCTTTTTAACATGGACCATTCATCTAATGTAATACCTGGATATTTTGCTGAGTTAGCATAAGGAATCTAAGCATTATTTATGTTAATTGGTATTCGTTAACTACTTTTGTTAGGAAAATTAATATTGGCAGATTTGGTTTCGTTTAGTTTAATACGCCACCTTCTGGTTCAAACTGATGTTTGTAGTTTACTTGCAGCCTCTTTTAATCAGATATGCCATTGATTACAACTTTTACTTTGACTGTCAGATTATTTGTAAGTTCTTAAAATTGCAAGATTTGGTAAAGAAAATTTAAAAGACTACCAATAAAATTTTGCTGCAAGAAGTACAAATTAGGAATTGTAAACTTGTCAAACCAGATAGATATGGTTATGGTTAGATTAAGAAAAGCCAAAACATGAAGTTACAAGCTGATTATCTTGTTAAAACATTATTAGGTAAATAAAATAACCAGGAATTAATCCGAAAATAACTTGAGAATAACCAGAAAGTAAACAGAAAATAACCCAAAAAGAAAACAGATAATAACCAGATAATAACCAGATAATAACCAGATAATAACCAGATAATAACCAGATAATAACCAGATAATAACTAGATAATAATCAGATAATAACCAGATAATAACCAGATAATAACCAGATAATAACCAGATAATAACCAGATAATAACCAGATAATAACCAGATAATAACCAGATAATAACCAGATAATAACCAGATAATAACCAGATAATAACCAGATAATAATCAGATAATAACCAGAAAATAACCAGATAATAACCAGATAATAACCAGATAATAACCAGATAATAACCAGATAATAACCAGATAATAACCAGATAATAACCAGATAATAACCAGATAATAACCAGAAAATAACCAGAAAATAACCAGAAAATAACCAGAAAATAACCAGAAAATAACCAGAAAATAACCAGAAAATAACCAGAAAATAACCAGATAATAACCAGATAATAACCAGATAATAACCAGATAATAACCAGAAAATAACCAGAAAATAACCAGAAAATAATTAGAAAATAACCAGAAAATAACCAGAAAATAATCAGAAAATAACCAGAAGATACCAGAAAATAACCAGAAAAAAAAACCTGAAATAACCAGACAATAACCAGAAAATAACGAGACAACAACCAGTTTTAGGTTTTTGTATTTTTTTTTTCAAATATGAAAAATAAAAATACAATTTCAGATATACAGGATCTTGTTTTAAGGATAAACGAATTTATTAATTTTTTGTAATGACGTACCTGGATTTTGTGCTTTGTTTACAACTTGGTAAATTCAACAAGTTACATATACAAGGTGATTCATAACTCATAAATTAAGAAAAAAATCGACAAAATTAATATAACAAACTGTATTTCGATTATAAAGGACATAATATCAAATAAATATCTATCTACAGTTAATGTGTGTCCATTTCTCAATGAAACATCCTGTATAATAAATAAAATATATGCAGTACGACAATCCGTCCCATATTATATTACGCATGACTTCGGCCATACCGTTTTGCTTATAATGCTGATCGACAGATCAAATATAGCTACCAAACTGTTAACTATAATATTTTGTAATTTAGTTTTTGATTATACCCCAGACAGCACACTATATCCCTGGCATGTGCCACCAATCTGACTATTAGCAAAAATACATTGAAATATTTATGAAATATTCACAGAATATACAGGGTGTTTCATAATATATTCGCAGGACTTCAGATCGTGATAGCTCGTCCAAAAATATGAAAAAACGTTTCTATTAACTTACCCTCTAAAATGAACCATTTTCGAGATACAGGGTGTTGAAATTGAAAAAAAAATTCTACGCCACTGGAAAAAATACGGTTTTGAGACCGTTTTCGAGAAAAATCAAATTTTAATGTTTTGAAATTTAAAACCTACTTGATGAAACAAAATTTGATTTTTCTCGAAAACGGTCGACTTAAGAGTGTATGACCAAGAGTACCTTTTTTGTGTAGAAAACATTGGCGGTTCAAATGGGCGTCTCAAAACCGTACTTTTTCCAGTGGCGTTGAATTTTTTTTTTTTTTTCAATTTCAACACCCTGTATCTCGAAAATGGTGCATTTTAGAGGGTAGGTAGGTAGGTAGGTTGAAAATGAGTGGGATGATCTCATCGCCCTCCACTGCGACCCAGATGGGTCTATTGTGGCTCATAGCTAACTTATAGTTCACTGTACAAGCCACACCTTTTGATGAAGGTCATTGTTGAATTGGGTGAGACTTCTCTAAAGTCGGTAGGCTCCAGTCGGGTAAATCCGAAGATCTGGAACCTGGTTCTTTTCAGAGCGGAGCAGGTACATAGAATGTGCTCTGCAGACTCGTCCTCCACGCTGCAGAATCGACAGTCCGATGTTTGTTGCAGACCTATCCTTCTCATGTGGTTGCCCAGACGGCAGTGTCCTGTCATCAGTCCAGTGAAAATGCGTAGATCTCTCTTACTCCATTCTCGGGTCTGAGCAGAGGCGTTCATGGAAGGGTTGTTTATAAACGCCTTCGAATGGGTTAGCCCTGGGGTATCTCTCCAGTTCGTGAGTGTTGCACCCTTCATCCATTTTGAGATAATTCCTCTGGCAGTGCTTTTTTGCAATGCCCAGGAATGGTTCTGGTCCTATGAACACAGATTCGGTTCCTCTTTTAGCAAGTGCGTCGGCTTTTTCATTACCCTCCACACCACTGTGTCCCGGAACCCAGATCAAAGTAACTTTGTTCCGGGCACCGAGACACTCTAGGGTATTTATACAGTTCCAAACCAGCTTTGAGTCAACTCGATTGGAGCTCAGGGCCTTAAGGGCTGCCTGCCTATCTGAAAAGATCTTTATAGTCTTGTTTGCGGGGAGAAAATTAATCAACTCTCTCGCTCCCAATTCTATAGCAATCATTTCTGCTTGGAAGATCGTGGCCAGAGAGCCTAGGTTTATTGATATGTCAACTCTAGGCCTCTGGCCGAAAACTCCCGCTCCTACTCCTTTTTCAGTTTTGGAGCCGTCCGTGTACAGCGCATAGTCTGCCTGGAAGAGGTTTTTTCCCCTTTGCTCCATGCGTCTCTATCTGGAATTAGGACGCTGTATGGCTTTTCTATGTGCTGTCGGGGAACTAGCGAGTCCGAGACCATGCTCATCATTCTAGAAAGATATTCCAGACATATGTATTTTTTGATATGCCCAGAATATTAATTTTTCATATTTTATAGATATCTCTGTAGAATATTATGTTATATTTAACTATTTCGTTTAATTATCTAAATTTAAATGAAGACATAGTAACCAGGAATACCCTTGTTTAGTTTAAATTAAACAAAATTAAATTAAACAAAAAAAGTGAACTTAGAACTCCGGAATATAACTTTAAATCATGATCATGCAAAATTATTTTTAACTCATTAAAAAAATGTAACCGGTATCTGATGAAACCTCCGAGATCGTATTATCTTTCTCTTCATCGATAAAATAAGTATGTATTGTTCCCTTATAATGTAGACAAGAAATGGACAAAAGAATAATTCTAACAGTCAAAAGAATTGATAATTGGTAATAAAAATTACCTAATAGTGTCCTATTGGCTCCACTCATAATCTAACCTCTCGTCGAATGTAAATCTTTGTTACACGGAAGGTTAGAATGTGGGGAATATTTTTTATCCATGATATCCTGGCCAAATACTCCAAATGGAGAAAGCCACTAATGAAAAAAAAGAAGAATATAATACATAACCAAACTTATTATCAGATGTGCGAGAGACGAAAGAGTTTTTATTGTTTTTATAGGTAAGTCTCACGATAGATCCACCTAAGGGGTAAGTCTGATTAATTATAATAAGGTCCATTTGTAGTAACATTATGGTTTTAAAATTATAAAAATGAATAAATATTTTATATGCAGTATAAATCAATTGGTAGAAGAGACCCTTTTATCTTCAAATAATGATAGAGCATTAGCTTCAGAGGAATGTAATTTTTATCACCAGGAAAAAAAGTCGAGTAAAATTCAAGAATCTGAGTTTATTTTAACATGTCTCTATGTAAAGATTAATATTAGTTCAAAGATATCTAATGCTAATGAATTACCCATTGTTAGTAATAAAGTAACTGATCAATATAACAGTTTTGAGGAAATCAAAATATGGGCTATTCGTAATAAAATTGCAGAGAAGGCAAAGTAAAATGTAGAGGAAGTGACTCAAACATGCTATAAAAGTGTAATGTATACTCGAGATTTTGAAATATTTCTATTATACTGATATTTTCATCTCAATTCTAACATTTATTACTAAAAGCTTCAAAATATAAATTTGAATAATAATTGAATAATAGATGTTATTTACTATAATTATTATTTTATTTTTGTGTCAATTGGACACAGACTACATATCGTGGGCTTACAAGCAAAAGGCATTGAGTCAAAAAATAGATTTATGAGTTATGAGCAATTTAAAGTTTTAATAAAGTTCTAATTTTTTTATCAATTATTTGAAAATGCACATGCTTTCGGAATACAATGCACTGTTTTTACATGATATACAAAAAAATAACCCATTTTGAGAAATTTTTGACTTGTAAGCCCACGATAAATAAATACAATTATTTTACTTCATTTATGATTTCTTGTGTGTTGACTAATAAAAAATCGACTATAAGAACAACTCAAACGACCTTGATAAAGTTGTTTTCCCAGTCTTTCCAGTACTCACGCACAAGTTTATTCTCATCATTTGAATTATGGATTTTGCTGGACCACTAACCCCAATAAGTGCTAAAATTAGACCCTGATATACTAAATACCATTAGTATGCATATAATGAAAAAGGGTCTTATTTTCGTCCACTAGGTTTGTGCTTTTTATGCATATCATAAACTACAGAATTTATAGATTACTTTCGTGACCTTTGTTTAATCGTTAAAGACTTCTTGAAAAATTGTGGTTTAGAAGTTAGTGGTCGAGTGCATTAATATAGTGTAAACATTTTTGTATGTAAATAATGAGTTTTTAAAAAGTTAATCCACGTAAATTATGAAAAGTTTTAAATAGGTACCTAGGTATATCTGATCTCTGTAACGTATCTGTAATATGTGGAGGGTGGGTTACCCCCACGGCACTTAGGCCTCATTAGGCCCATTGTGCATCCTCCTAAGATGATAGGCACCTCCTAGCTCGTCAGCCAGCCTACAGATTTAATGTAGTTGACAACGTCGCCAAGAGGTGCTTCTCTTATATCGGCCGATGTTAGCCGATACTCGCCGAACACAAATCTTCTAATAAATGAGAGCGTCGGGCAATCGTAAAGGATATGCTCGATGGTCTCATCTTCTTGTTTGCACCCTCTACAGAGTGCGGATTCTGACAGCCCCATGATATGGAGATGCTTCCGTACTTGATAATGACCAGTCAGAATGCCTGTGACCAGACGCATATTCTGTCTAGTCATAGTCAAGTATTTGTTTGCTGCAGTATTGTCAGGATAACTTAAGAACTCCCTGGCAACTCTGCAGTTTCTTGTTTCATCTCATCTTTCCTTGAATTTCACAAGGGAATGTTCTTTAATTAGGTCTGTCACTACCGATTTTGTCAGACCAATAGAAGGGCCAGGTCCAAAAAGTATTTGGTTGGCTGCTTTCGTGGGTAGTGAATCGGCAAGACGGTTACCTTTCGATGTGGCGTGACCTTTGATCCATCTTAAGGTGACCACATTGTTGATGAATACTTCGGCCAAAGCTTCATGACATTCTAGTACTAACCCTGAATAAATTCGTTAGGTATATCTGATACTTTCTATACAGTTCTTTTTTTTTCTTTTTGTTTGTGTGTCATCGGCTTCAACTACCAGGGTTATTTCGCCTCGTGTTCTGTGTAGGCTTTGTTAGTTTCCCAGCGCCACTTCATTTTTTATTAAAATCTCTACAAGTAAACCTCGTTTGAGGCTTTCTTGGTATCGTCTTTGGTTCTTTTTTAGAGCCAGCAACGGTACAACTCTTGATGTTTATTGATTAAAATTAGCTTGTTTCTTAAGTCTTTTAATTTTCAATTTCACTACATTAATAAACTCATAAACTTCTAATAATTATTTATGTAACGTATTACATACAAGATTTTTGCAAACTTTGACTTGATTATTTATAAAATTGTGTTTGGTTAAAAAATGATTCATCATCATTCTTTTGTAGGTTTTATTTGGTTGCCCTTAGACGTTTTTTTTTTAATCGTGATATTAAAAAAATCCCATATGGATCTAACTTTATCGCACACACTGTATATATTTCCAACTTGGAGCGGTTGGAGACAGTTTGAAATAACAAGTGACATTTCTAACTTGCGAAATCATTCAAGGATCACGGAAATAATATAATCTACCGATTTCCATAAGCCGAAGTAGTTAAAATCATCAATAGAGTGAGGTGCGTGCAGTTGCTGAGAACTATGTCATTCGAACTCCGCGCCTGTCTTCCTTTCTCACTCTTTCTCTATGTTTCACTCTCTCGCACCGTCCCCATACTCAAGGATACTTAACTTCCCCATTAGGACTGGCCAATCCTATACGGAGTGGCCCAAAAGTCTGGAAACGGCCAATTATCTCGTAAATTGCTAATCCTAATTGTACAAAATTTGGTGTACACCTATTTTGGGATACGGAGATTCCAGATTTGATATTTGCAGTGTTGCCACATTTGCCATTTCTTTTATATTATTAGTCACTTTGGTTTTTCAAATTCATCACCTTGTATATTCAGTCATTATTGAAATCTCCCATTCAATACTTATTCAATACTTATAATTTTATGTAGTCTGGAAGGTCTTAAATAAATAAAACAATCATGGAGAAATGTGGTAGACACATTCTACCCTCGATCCATTAGGGTACTGTCAACTCCCAAATGGAGCACATCTTGAACACTTGACAAAGTAACCATTATGTTATAATCTTTCAATTGTTACGTTTTAATGTAGTTGAAAATAGTTTGTATTAAAAAATGTATTGAGACAATTAGGCGTTGCCAGAATTACTTTATTTATTTAGGACCTCCCAGGCTACATAAAATCATAAGTGTTACATATGGTTGAACTCGTATTGAATAGGAGATTCCAATAATGACTGAATATACAGGGTGATGAAATTAAAAAACCAAAGTGACTAATAATTTAAGAGAAACGGCAAATCTGGCAACATTACAAATATCAAATCTGGAATCACCGTATCCCAAAATAGGTGTACGCCAAATTTTGTACAATTAGGACTAGCAATTTACGAGATAATTGGCCGTCTCCAGACTTTTGGGCTACTCTGTATAGTATGCACATTTCATTTACTATATTACGTCAATGCCGGACCTGATATTTATAAATTTCTGTGTTGTTTACACTTCTGTACATGGTTTTTAGTATTTTTTGGATTGTTTTTGTAACTTTTTAATAGACTGGACTTTTTTAAAGTGTCTTTATAAAGAGTATTTTGGTAAATCAACTTAATTTTAATATAGGTAAGTTCTACAGTGGCAAAAATGATTGTTTTTAACTAATTATAGCGTTATTTTTTTAGAGTTTGAGTTGGAGTTTTGTTTGTTTATTTATGTTTGTATTCAAATATTTTGACTTGTCCTGATCATAAAGGATCAATAAAAAATTATTGTTCTTAATTTGTGATACTTGTATTTTTCGTATGTATGTAGGTATTTCATTGGGAATTTAATGGAGATATGATTGATTGTTTTTAAATATGTGTGCTATTAGACATGTTGTGAAAAAAAATAAAATTGAAAAAAACATTTTTTCAAACCTTCAGAATAAATAAATTCTTTCGCATAATTGTCAGATTATGGGTCAACACGACAGGGGGACATCAAGCTAAACCGTCTGTATATTAATCTGATGCGCTCGAGTATTTCAATGTCCCTATTTGTTTTTTGCATTTTTAAAAATCCGCCATGAGTTTTGGTCTTTTGAATAGAAGCTCCTTTAAGGTTTACTTAACATCCCTTCTCAATATGTGACGCGCTCGAATAACTTTTTTTTGCCATTTTCAACTCTTTTGTACGACCACTCCCATCATGCAAACCGGCAGAATAATATTCCGCCGTTATCTGAAACATGTAGCGAGCATGTACTATTAATATCTGAAGCGCCAAACAGCCGTATGCGTAGTCGATCGCCAGAGATTCATTTCGGCGTATCGCCAGAGATTCATTTCGGCGTATTGCCAGCGATTCGCTGGCGATCTGCCGGCGAAAGCCCAAAAAGCTGGCGACTCGCCGGAGATTGTCACCGGAATGTCATTTCACGCAAGTTTTCATGTTCTTTTATAGGGAATAATTTGATATTCGTTCATTATTTTTTGAGTTTTAAGAAATGAATCATGAATAAAATGCGAGAGATACCGGTGATAATCCCTATAAAATAAAATGAAAACTTGCGTGAAATGACATTCCGGTGACAATCTCCGGCGAGTCGCCACCTTTTTGGGCTTTCGCCGGCGGATCGCCAGTGAATCCTGGCGATACGCCGAAATGAATATCTGGCGAGTCGCTGGCGATCGACTATACATACGGCTGTAAGTATTTCTTTGTGACTATTTTTTTACATTTTTGAAAATGTGTACACGTTCCCCCCATATAGTACGTACGTTTCACTGTATTTCGTCATTGCCGGACCAGATATTTATAAATTTCTGTGCTGTTTACACTTTTGTACATGGTTTTTAGTATTTTTTGGATTGTTTTTGTACTTTTTTAATAGACTGGACTTTTTTAAAATGTCTTTATAAAGAGTATTTTGGTAAATCAACTTAGTTTTATTATAGGTAAGTTCTACAGTGGCCAAAATGATTGTTTTTAACTAATTATAGTATTATTTTTTTAGGATTTGAGTTAGAGTTTTATTTGTTTATTTATTTTTGTATTCAAATATTTTGACTTGTCCTGTACATAAAGGATCAATAAAAAATTAGTGTTTTTAATTTGTGATACTTGAATTTTTCGTAAATATGTAGGTATTTCATTGGGAATTTAAATATGATTGATTGTTTTTAAATATGTGTGCTATTAGAAATGTTCTGAAAAAAAAAATAAAATTGAAAAATTTTTTTTTCAAACCTTCAGATTAAATAAATTCCTCCTCATAATTGGGTCAACACGACAGGGACATCAAGCTGAACCGTCTGTATATTAATCTGAGGCGCTCGAGTATTTCAATGTCACTACTTGTTTTTTTGCATGAGTTTTGGTCGAGTCCAAATCGTGAGTCTTTTGAATAGAAGCTCCTTTAGGGTTTACTTAACATCCCTTCTCAATATGTGACGCGCTCGAATAATTTTTTTTCCCATTTTCAACTCTTTTGTACGGCCACCCCCACCATGCAAACCAGAGATTAGTAATCCTCCGTTATCCGAAACATGTGAGGTGCATACACTATTACTATCTAAAGCGCCTAATAATTTCTTTGTAACTATTTTTTTTTAATTTTTGAGAATCTGAACACGCTCCCCCCCACCAGTGAAAGGGCATATATATTTTTTTTCTAGCATCTAATCTTCACAATCCAAAAGGTCCCTACGACGCTCGAGTAAATCCCCATTTAGCTTCTTGGCCTCCCTTACTATACCTTTAAAAAACAATATAAACACACTACAACAAAATAAATAAATAATTTTTTTTACATCTAGCATATTTTTTACTAGAACACAATTTTATAAAATAATCTAGTCAAAATTAGAATATGTAACACGTTACGAAATGCCGTTTTATGTAACTGGTTCATGTTGGGGGACCTCGCTCTGCTCGTCCCGCAAATATTCAGTTGTTACATAAAATGGAGCATTTCGCAAATGGTTTTATAAATAGCTATTACATTCACCATTTTAATAAATTTCTTCTTAATATATCTCTTTCGTAACCGTAACATATAACTTATGAAACAATATGCAATGATTTCGCTAGCATTTCTCATTATAAAAGCAAAGGGATGCTGTAGGCTAGCCAAGCATCAGTAGCCGTAGAAAAATCTTTTTATGTAGGTATATAATCACATTCAGTGTAGTTAAGATGGCTTAAGGCCAAAAGCCTATCACTTAATTTAAAAAAAAAATTGCTCGACATACAAGTTTATATATTACTTATATTAAGTAACCAGTTCTTTAATGGGAACCTCGGAAATTAAACCCAATTATTGACTCAGTATAGCTTAAACAACTATCATAAAAAGAAATCATTAATTTACCGTCGAAAATATAAACGACCATAGTAGAACAGCAGATTGCGTATAAATAAAAAAGTACGTTGTTTATGTTATGTTGAGAATGGGGTGTTAATACACTGCGACTTAAAACATCTATTGTGCCCCCTTCTATCGCCAATGCACCAAGAAAATGTCTCAATGCCTATAACGACCCTTCCAATCCTATTTTTTCAAGGAAGTGTAGGATTTGAAGTGGCTTCAAGTTAGGTAAATCTTCCTCTTCTATTTGATATCCTCCTAGATATAGTGCCCTTGGATTCTGGAGTGCTACACATTCAGTTAGGATGTGAATGGAAGTTTCGTTCTCCTCCTCACAGAATCTGCACTCACTGTTCTCTACTACTCTCAGTTTACTTAGGTGTTCTTTTAGTCTACAATGCCCGGTAAGGATCCCTGTTACAATACGTAGCTTGTTATTGCTCAGACAAATGCAGACTTCCGATCTTTTCTGGTTATATTCACCCAGAAGTATCTTGGCCTGTCTCAGCCCCAAGAGATTGTTACAATTATCAGTTCTTCTACTGCCCAATTTTTTTTTAATCTCTCCTAATAATATGTTACTGCTGATACCGCAGAACGGCTCAGGTCCTACAAAGACTATCTGCAATCTCGTTACCCTATACCCGGTTATGTCCCGGGACCCAAGTGAGAGTAACTCTATTTTTCTCGCCTAGCTCATTCAATTGTTCTAGGCATCTCCAGACCATTTTTGAGCTGATTATGATGATAATCTCTTGTCAATAATAGTTTCTCTCGATGTTGAACTGGATACACTTCTCGATAGCGTGAATTTCCGCCTGGAAGATGTTTGGGTGTTTTCTTAAGCTTTCAAAGTGCTTGGTTCTCGGCCCATACTCTCCTATAAGTACGTTGTTTAAGTAACACAGTAACATAAGCCGGCCCTGTCGGTTATCACATATTTAATAAATAATAATTAGTCTTAAATTGCTCTCAAATTCAACGAACCTTCGAAACCAACATAGTGCAGAAACTGAAAATATTCAACCTCATGATTAAGCATAATCTTACTAACAGGGACACAAATAAAGATAGTACTGTCTTTTATCTCCTATTAATATTATACTTTTTGCTCACATGCAAGTGAAAAATAATTTTAATAGTCTTTGTTCGGGTTGCGTCTGACCAATGTTTTATGACGCGTTCTTTTATCTATAGGTTCCATGTTATTTTGTCCAGCGACATTTTTAAAAGCGCCCTTTTTTGGCAGAGCCCAGAAAAAAGGCTCACATTAGAAAATGTTACTATCAACGCAGAAGAGTATTCTAAGGGCGAGGACGAGAAGTCGTTATTTTAATACAATTTTTTGGATATCGAAAGTCGCATTTTTTAATGGTCCTGTACAACGCAGGATACTGTATTTGCATTAAACTTTTACGTCATATGTGAAACTCGAGATAGTGAAGCTAGTCAGTTTTGGAGAAAATAAATGCAATTTTTGTTAAATAGTTTCATTTAAATGATATAAAATAAATGTTCATTCCATCAGTTTTCAAATATAAAATTATTTACTTCAAAGAAGAAAGAAAGTCGCCATTTTCATTAAACTTTTCTGTCACTAAAAGTGCGTTTATCGCGTCATATCGCAAAATAGTGTTTGTCTCTACCACGTCTCTACTTTATCCCAACGTTCTAGACACATACTTCGAGTGGTTCTAGATGATTGCAAATGACAGTAGATAAAATGTCACTCTGCTGTCATTAACCACCTCCACTTCACCTCTGGCGCTGTAGTCGTGTGGTGGGAGCTTACCTGGTCTAAGGGAGGGAGGTGGGTGGGAGTGTAATGACAGATGACTAACTAATTATTGTGAATTTATTGATACTGTTAATTGTGGTTGCATTTATTTGTGATTTAAATTTGTTTAATTGATTTAGTTATTATAACTTTGTTTTATTTCCTTAGAAGTGTACCGGGTGGATTGCCTTCAAATTACTTTAGTATTCGAGTAATTTGGTTACACCTGTGTCTTCAAAATAATCTAAAAGAAAATATTCAGTGAAAGAAATGCCTTTAACTTCAAATGATTTAGGCATCGAATATGTTGATCGAAGTAATTAGTTACACCTTCTGGCTTAAACTAAACATTTGAAGACAAAATATGCTACTATTGGTAAGTTTTAAAATATTTATATATTAATGCAAACCGTTTTTTAATCAGTAATCCACAGGACCCATCACTGAAGGGTTCCGTGAAACTTACATGCTCAAGATAGTAACTAAAAAAAACAATAAAAATTAGATTCTCCATAAAATAAAAAATACTAATCTGTATATAAGTATTTGATATTGTCTTTTTTGTTGCAGATAGGTAATTAAGTTATAGAATATTGCATTAAAACCATACTATTGAAACAAACTTGGGGACATTAGACTGTGGCGACATCATAGCACCACATAGTCTTACCTTTAGTTTTGACTTTTACGTCAATTTATTTTAAGGTTTCTTAGTCAGTTTTTATTTGAGGTTGGTCAAGTGTCAATGTCAGATGGTACCATTATAATATCACATATATTATGATCTTGGTTGATGGCTGCGTACACTAGCACCCTCACATACTTGTAAAAGAAAATCAAAGTATGTGAGCACCCTACTTATCCGATGGATGGTAACCATGGAAAAAGAAAACAAGAAAATTGATTGATTACGGATTTCGAAAAAGACAAGACAAGACGTACCTCGACACAACATTTTTCATATAATGTTTTTTATATTTTAAAATAAAATTATAATTATTTACTGAAATTCTGATTTCCTGCTACCTACATAGACAATGTTCCATTATTTATCAAAGAGATTAAGGCATATTTGTTAATTTTAATACCTACCTAAGTACTGCTTATTATGTTTCAATTACCCTTTGGTCCCAATTTATTATTTACTTTTGTGTTATTATTGACTTATTTGACAGATATTTTGTGATTTGTATTGTTCGTTTTGCGTTTAGTTTTGTCACAGAATAGTATTGTTCTCTCTTCTGTGGTTTTGTCAAAGAAGCCAAATGGAAACTAAAGTAAGGGTTTTGTGGCAGTGTTATTTGAAGTAAAATATGTCGTAACATGTTTTACCGTAAAATAATTTCAATACCCAACTCAAACTGTTTGATCCAAGGTTAATTTAAAGTACAATCCCTATAAAGATATTTCAAATTTCAACACCGTCCGTTGTTTCTTCACCCTCATCCCAACTGTTTACACAAAGCATAGAAACATAGGCACAGTTTACAGCTAAAGTATCAGTTCGCTCACTCTGCGTCGGCACTTTTGATCTCAATGTTCGAGTTTATACACTGCGCAACTCGAATTTGTATCCCTGGCGCATACAGAATCAATTCATAACCAATACAATAGGTGAGTTCGGGTTGCGCACTCCAGAGTGGAGTGAAGTAAATAGGCGTAAACGGAGTGTGCATATGGTTTTACTCCTTTTACTCTCAGAGTTCAATGTCAGTTGTCAATGTAAATACTATTACTTAAAAACCTAATCGTACTTATCAGTAACAATTTTTACTTATGAATTATTCACAATTATCCTATTATCGATTTAAATCACCTTATGCGCATGTCCGATCCACACTCCACTCCACGATCTCCAAACGGTCAAAAAGGAACTTTTATTTTAACTCCTTCCGTACCCGAACGCCTTAGGTACTTTAGGAGTGAATATAGTGAAAAGAGTGCGTAGACCGAACTCACCTAATATATGACAACCACCTATATTCAAACAGCATTCTTCTGCGCATCCTGAATTTGTATCCCTGGAGTGGATGTTATTTTGGAACATCCAACTGGTCCAAGTGAGCTAACTGATTCTTTAGCAATAAACTGTGACATAGGTATGATTCCTAATCAAATGATGGTGCAGACGGCTATTGTTTCTGATTAATGTTACATTTATTTTTATACTTATACTGTGTTTTTTGTTTCAGAGATAATATTCTTTAAAATGTGGGCTCACAATGTTGTTTTCTGGAATATATAGCAGCCTGATAGCCAACTACTTCATACATAATACATTTTTTAAATATTGGATTTGTATGTATATTTTTAATAAATTTATTTTTTGATTATGCTTGTTTATTTTTAATCTAAAAACTGTTAGTCATGTTAAGATTGATTCATGCAACTAAATGTTTGCTTTAATATAGCAAATATTGCTATAATAACGCAAAAATGCAGTTTGTGTGAACAAATCTTAATTTGGATAACATTTTTTAATGCGAGTAATTTTTACTGTCAAATTTTAATTGCCCCGCGCTTTTCTTCTCTTCTTCTTATTCTTATTGTTTTTTCGTCTTTCATATGGCCTCTTACCTGACAAAGACTTACATGAAAAATCAACCACGTCCGCCCGGTGGCGCTGAAATTCTATCACTGTTTTCTAACATGGGAGTTACCGTTCTAAGGATAAGTGTTCTGTGATCAACAATTTTAAAATTTTGAAGACCAAATAATAAAGACAAATTATAAATTAATACGAAAAATAATGTATGATATGCTCGGTGGATAATCTAATATTGTGAATGATGTAATTCAAGAGTTTTAAAGATCGAGATTGGATGACACATTTGGGAGTTAAAAAAAAAAAACATTTTTAGCGTTTCAGAAAGGTCTAAAATGGTATGAAAAAAATAAAATTTGGCCCGTTCATGTGTTGGCATATTTTTCCTTAAATTGTTTTACAACACGAATTGCGTACTATGCTTTACTTACAAATGTGCAATTTATTTACCGTGTGTTTTATTTACCATGCTTTCATATTACTGTGCGGTTTGTTTACTATACGTAGTGAGCTATTTACTGTGCCTGTTTTTTTTCCATAGTGGTTATAGGTAAAAAAATGTATCAAGCTAATAATACGCCGTTTTATAATAGAATATTAGCAGTAGCAGAATTATTTTATTTACTCTATTCATTATTCATTAAGAAAATGACCATAGCCATACCACCTGATTCGAAAATTCAAATTTTTAAAAGACGTCTAATTGATACTAGTCAAGAATTACCCTGTATGTATATAAAAGCTTTAAAACAGAAACTTAAAAAAAATTGAATTATTTCATAAAACGTTGGTAATATAAATATAAAATCAAAATATCTCCATACGATTGTCCAATGAATTTTATATTTACCCATGACTAATTTCTAAAAAAATAATTTGTTCCTCTAGATCACCTAAATAATCCAAAACTACGAAAATAGCGTGGCAATAAAACTTTTATATCATGACCTATTTGGCTATTTCATTATTATTCGGTGAAGGTTGATTTTCATATTGATAAACAAACGCCGGCAAAGCGGCTAATCTTTAATTTGTAAAATATGGAAACTTACCCTGGTCTTTCGTTTAATCCATTAGCCACCGACATTCGCACGTTGCCGCTCTGAACGTCTGCATCTGAAGGTTTTTCCCTGACGGTGATCCTTATTGGTTTAACGTCGGAAGCAACTACGGTCCTAGCTTCTTTTACTCTATCGTTAACTGGATTGTTTAATGATTGTTCAGGGGTAATCAATTTATGCATATGTCTTTGAACCTCATCTTCCAACTCCCTCGAACTCATAACATGGACGACATGATTAGTATGGTTAGATTTGTGTATAGAATTTTCCACTGATTTCACTAACGGTTCAACTTTTGGTAAAGCAGTGGTGGCATATTTAGTATCAAGTGCTGGATTATGAGTAATCTTACTTTCATTTGCCATTGATATTATAGCGTTAGCTGCTGGGGAGAGCTTTGATAAACCGTGATCCTTCATTAATGTTTGGGTATCTAAAACTGTGTCGTTCATTTTGTTAATAGCGTGGGTTACACTTGTTGCACTAAGAACTCTTCCATCTACCATCGGTGATATTGATCTTGTTTCTTCATAATACTGAGGGATCCGATTTAAGTTCGTGTCAATTTTCAATGGTTGGGTTACAGTTGAAGTTGTGTTGGATACGACAGTTGTCGCGGAAATTAAATGTTCAGGTTTTTGAAATTCTTTAGTTACATTTTGACTTTTAGATGGAGTGTTTGGAGTTATATTAGAACTAATGTTTTTATTGTCTGATATTATTGAATTATTATTAGTAACGTCACTTTTGTTTTCTGCTATATTAATAGTATCGTTATTTTTATTGGGGTTAATAATGAGTTCTTCAGGTTTACGGATATTAGTATTATTAACGTTATTTTTACTAATTTTGTTAGTTACAGTACTAGAAGAACTATCACTACTATAATTATTATTATTATTATTATTTTTAACGGCGGATTGTGTTTTTGGCAATAGGTTAGACTGAGAGTTAGTTCGTATTCGATTCACACTTTCTTTTCGATTTAAAGGAGCTTTTTGTCTATATTTTGGAACATCGGAATCTTCGGATTGTTCACTTTGCATTTGCGATTTAGGAAGCACTTTTGGTTTCGGTTTATTGAAAGAATTCACTTTTGCTTGGACACCTTTGTACTTTCTGGAAGACGTCCTTGTTGGAGACAGAGGATTTTTAGTTGGACTTGAATCCCTACTGGTACTGGCAGTATTTATTTGGTTTCTGGATCGCCTTAACACAGAAGTTTTAGATGCAGGAGGTCTGTCAAGCGGATGATGCGTGGTTCTCGTAGGAGATGTTTTCCTACTTGGTGGTGTACTACGACTTCTTGGAATTCTAGATGGTGACGTAACACTGGGTTCTGGGGAACTACCTATAAGCAAAAAAATCGTATAAGCCCATCGTGATATTCGACGAAAAGGAAGAAAAGAAAATTATAAAAACACGAATAAAAATTATTAAATACTTTGATAATTTGCAAGTAGATACTGCAAGTTTGTCAAGTTTATTAAAATTAATAAAAGTTTACTCTTAAAACACTTTATGTTTTATGCTAAAAGATAGACGAATTTTTTCTAAGACTATTCTTGTTCGGTCTATAATAAATTTCTTTCAAATATTAACACTGTATTTTTATAATTTTATTTAAAATAAAATATGTACCTTCAAACTAAGAAACAATCAACGATTTTAAAGAAAATATTATATTTTAAAATGGATTCCTAAAATTACATTCGAAAAATATCAAAACACGATACCCACAGCTCTGTGAAGCTGGTCCCCCGAAATTAGAAAATTTTAATTTCAAAAGCGACATACGTTTTACTACCTATTGACCATGTTTGACCACCCACTATTTTTTTTTTTTTTTGACCACTCTCAGAAACCTAAATATTTAAAAAAATAATAATGAACGAATGCCGCTGGCCCCCGAAGTTATTATTTTTTAAAACTGACTGCACTATAGGATTAACCAATTTATTTTAGAGAATGGTCAAACGTCAAAACACAATCCCAAATCGTAATAGATCTTAATTTTAAACTTATGTCGTTTGACCATTTTTTCCAAGCCGAATTTTCGAATTTTCTTTTTTGAATTTTCAAAATACTTAGAAACATTAAAATTATTTTAGGGGGTAGTCAAACGTCAAAACATAATTCTAAATCGTTACGGACCTTAATTGTAAACTTATGTCCTTTGACCATTTTTTCCAAGTAGAAATTTGATTTCCAAATTTTGTTTTTCTAATTTTCACCCTACTTGGGAACATTAAAATTAGTTTAGGGGGTGGTCAAACGTTAAAACACAATTTTAAATCTTTATGGACAATTATTATGATCCTTATGTCGTTTGACTATTTTTTAAACTAGAAATTATATTGGGAAATATTTTCTTTGAATTTTTAATTCCTCTGGGGTATTTCAAGCTATTTTAGAAAGTGATCGAACGGCGATACATAATTTTAAACGTTGTTGGATCCTCTTTTGTCTTTCTGACCATTGATCTATCTTTTATAATTGAAATGCATCTCAGAACTCTTGTTTTTCTATAATTTATCCCCTTTAAATTATTTTAAGGGGTGTTAAAAAAATCGAAGGGGTGGTCAGACATAGTCAAAAATTGGTTAATCTTATGTTGTAGTCAGTTTTAAAAAATAATAACTTTGGCCAGCGGGCATTCGATCATTATTATTTTTTTAAATATTTAGGTTTCTGAGGGTGGTCAAAAAAAGTTAGTTGGTGGTCAATAGGTGGTCAAACGTATACCGGGGGGCCAGCTTCACAGAGCTGATACCCACTAAACATAGAAAACGGCTTGCAACTAAAACTTATTTCGTGAGTGTAGTTTACAAATTTTAATTTATAATCGGTAGTTTTTATAAGAAAATTTACATTTTAAAACTTGAAGCAATCTTATTTTTATATATTTATAAAATAAAATTAGTAGAAAATTGCTTTTTATAAATTAATTTGTGAAAACTTCAATAACATAAATTTATATCTAATTTAAAAATAAAAAATTGCTGCAAGTTTATTTTCGACTTACAAATAACTTATTTCGATAAGTATGTGAAACATTTTTTATAATTTTGCAAATTTTAGTTTATATTAGAGAGTTTTTAGTAAGTTGCATGAATGTAATATTAATAATACTGACTTTATTGCTTCCAATAACATAGACATACATAGATACTTAAATGCAAACAAACAAACAAACAAACAAACAAACAAACAAACAAACAAACAAACAAACAAACAAACAAACAAACAAACAAACAAACAAACAAACAAACAAACAAACAAACAAACAAACAAACAAACAAACAAACAAACAAACAAACAAACAAACAAACAAACAAACAAACAAACAAC
This sequence comes from Psylliodes chrysocephalus, assembly GCA_927349885.1. Lineage (NCBI taxonomy): Eukaryota > Metazoa > Arthropoda > Insecta > Coleoptera > Chrysomelidae > Psylliodes > Psylliodes chrysocephalus. The sequence continues at coordinate 48,850,209 of OV651813.1, read as the reverse complement.
AAACAAACAAACAAACAAACAAACAAACAAACAAACAAACAAACAAACAAACAAACAAACAAACAAACAAACAAACAAACAAACAAACAAACAAACAAACAAACAAACAAACAAACAAACAAACAAACAAACAAACAAACAAACAAACAAACAAACAAACAAACAAACAAACAAACAAACAAACAAACAAACAAACAAACAAACAAACAAACAAACAAACAAACAAACAAACAAACAAACAAACAAACAAACAAACAAACAAACAAACAAACAAACAAACAAACAAACAAACAAACAAACAAACAAACAAACAAACAAACAAACAAACAAACAAACAAACAAACAAACAAACAAACAAACAAACAAACAAACAAACAAACAAACAAACAAACAAACAAACAAACAAACAAACAAACAAACAAACAAACAAACAAACAAACAAACAAACAAACAAACAAACAAACAAACAAACAAACAAACAAACAAACAAACAAACAAACAAACAAACAAACAAACAAACAAACAAACAAACAAACAAACAAACAAACAAACAAACAAACAAACAAACAAACAAACAAACAAACAAACAAACAAACAAACAAACAAACAAACAAACAACAAACAAACAAACAAACAAACAAACAAACAAACAAACAAACAAACAAACAAACAAACAAACAAACAAACAAACAAACAAACAAACAAACAAACAAACAAACAAACAAACAAACAAACAAACAAACAAACAAACAAACAAACAAACAAACAACAAACAAACAAACAAACAAACAAACAAACAAACAAACAAACAAACAAACAAACAAACAAACAAACAAACAAACAAACAAACAAACAAACAAACAAACAAACAAACAAACAAACAAACAAACAAACAAACAAACAAACAAACAAACAAACAAACAAACAAACAAACAAACAAACAAACAAACAAACAAACAAACAAACAAACAAACAAACAAACAAACAAACAAACAAACAAACAAACAAACAAACAAACAAACAAACAAACAAACAAACAAACAAACAAACAAACAAACAAACAAACAAACAAACAAACAAACAAACAAACAAACAAACAAACAAACAAACAAACAAACAAACAAACAAACAAACAAACAAACAAACAAACAAACAAACCAAGAAACAAACAAACAAACAAACAAACAAACAATTAAAAAACTAACTAACAAACAAACAACTAAAAAAACAAACAGTAGAGTATGTTTGTTTTTAAAATTGTTAGATATTAATTTGGTAATTATTGATAAAATTATTAATAATACCATTGGATAGCATTTTTATAGGCTTTTCAATCATGTATCACAAGTAGGGGTTTGCTATTTAAACTTTTTTAGTTGGGGTAGATGGGGCCTAGGTTGATGGAGGTGAGTTCCCTTTCATGTCATTTTAGTTCCCCCTTTCTTTCCTAGAAACGGTTTTAAGCATTTTTTGATTTCATATTTCGGTTGTGATATACAGGGTGTCCTGAAATTAGACGGTCATATTTTAACAGCGTAATCTACATCCTAAAATAGGAGTAAAAGTTCATATAAACATAGGTCATAAAACGTTTCGTTTTCGAGATACAGATTGTTACAAGTAAAGTCGTGATGGCACATTTTTGTAAATATTTTCTAAAATTTCTTTAGTCACCGGTTTTCCAAAGTTAAAAAAAAATAAAATTTCTGATTTCACATGCGTACTAATTATTGTTTGCACTTTCGAATAAGATAACATCAACTTATCATGAAATTTTCAAATGCTTTTCTCTTGAAATAGCCCAATCGGATTAGTATTTTAGATTCTGAAAAATTCGAAGCAGCAATTTTCCTTCGGAATTCGTTGAAGGGGGTCTCTGGTAGTCTAAATTCAAAAAGTTGGGATTCCAAAGTTGTCGTTACCTCCGCCATCTTGATTTAAAGGGTTATTTTTTGTATCTTGAATAACTCATTTATTTTCAATTTTACACGGAAAATAGTTTTTACAAAAGTTATTTAAAATTAAATTTCCTACAATTCTGCTTTTTTTTGTACGATCGATTTTTTTCGATTTATACCCGAAAAGAGGGGGTGAATTTTTGGTTATAGAATAACTCGTTTATTTTCAATTTTACGAGAAAAATTGTTATAAACAAAGTTGTTTAAAATTAAATTTCCTACAATTCTGCTTTTTTTTTTTGTACGATCGATTTTTTTCGATTTATACCCGAAAAGAGGGGGTGAATTTTTGGTTATAGAATAACTTGTTTATTTTCAATTTTACGAGAAAAATTGTTATAAACAAAGTTGTTTAAAATTAAATTTCCTACAATTCTGTTTTTTTTTTGTACGATCGATTTTTTTGTATTTATACCCGAAAAGAGGGGGTGAATTTTTGTTTATAGAATAACTTGTTTATTTTCAATTTTACGAGAAAAATTGTTATAAACAAAGTTGTTTAAAATTAAATTTCCTACAATTCTGTTTTTTTTTGTACGATCGATTTTTTTATATTTATCCCTGAGAAGAGTGGGAGTGAACCTAAGTATTGTATTGTCAAGTTTATTATTGATTATTATTATTATTATTATTATTTTTTCTGTTTGTTTTTTTTTTTGCTGATACCTGGAATTAAAAAGAAACGTGATAATACAATGATAAGAGTTTACCCCCACTCTTCTCAGGGATAAATACAAATAAATCGAGCGTACAAAAAAAACAGAATTGTAGGAAATTTAATTTTAAACAACTTTGTTTATAACAATTTTTCTCGTAAAATTGAAAATAAACGAGTTATTCTATAACCAAAAATTCACCCCCTCTTTTCGGGTATAAATCGAAAAAAATCGATCGTACAAAAAAAAAGCAGAATTGTAGGAAATTTAATTTTAAATAACTTTTGTAAAAACTATTTTCCGTGTAAAATTGAAAATAAATGAGTTATTCAAGATACAAAAAATAACCCTTTAAATCAAGCTGGCGGAGGTAACGACAACTTTGGAATCCCAACTTTTTGAATTTAGACTACCACAGACCCCCTCCAACGAATTCCGAAGGAAAATTGCTGCTTCGAATTTTTCAGAATCTCAAGCCTGTTCTTCACCTAATCCGATTGGGCTAAAAACGGTGCGTTCTAGCGAGATGCAACAAAAGTAGCTTTATTATAAAGAAAATATTGGTTTTTCAAATTTTATAGTCAAAAATGTTAAAAACTGTCAACAAAAAAATGTTTACCCTGAGTCCCCCCAAATTTACCCATCTTTGAAGATGATCAAATACTAGGGTTCAGTCCATTAAATAGAGCGTAAAAAGGTAAGCATTTGTACCAAATTTCACTAGTTATCTTGAAACGTTTATTAGAAAATATTTACAAAAGTGTGTCATCAGGACTTCACTTTTAACACCCTGTATCTCAGAAAAGAAACGTTTTCGGACCTATGTTTATAAACTTTTACTACTATTTTAGGATGAAGATTATGCTGTTTAAATATGACCGTCTAATTTCGGGACACCCTATATAGCCCATTGTAAGTTTTTAAATTGTCACACCGTATGTATATTTCGTGTTTAATTGGTACAAATTGTTATTAAAAAAATTTATAAGTGCTTTAATTATTATAAAATCAGATTATTTTTGTTTTTTATTTATGTTTAAAAAAGAAATTCCTGAAATATCGAATGTCCTCTTATATTTTAACACTTTTTAAACCTATGTAACTTTTGAACTAGTCGAGATAATTAAATGTTGATTTCTTCTTTAAATTTTTAAATTTATTTTTTTTTTTTATTTCTTCTGTTCTAACCAAATATGACATTCTATATTTTCGGGGATAGGATAACTATGTTGTTTCATATAAAATACCTTGTATATTTTTTTTTTCAGTTTGGAAGGCCAATAATTCCACTATCCGAAATTATGGTATTTCGTAGAGTAATTATACTAGATGATGATTTCGTTCTTAAAATAAATACTGTCATTCACATATCACTTCAGTTGCTATTGTTAAAAATATGCATAAAAATATAAAACTCGATCTAACAAAGAGTAAATAGCACTTTATTGAACAATGAAAATACCATGCAGTACTTATTTAAAACCATCACCCCTTACCCCTTGTAAGGTAGGCCGGGAGAATGCCATCATCCGTGTAAATGGCACCACTCGCGATAGTTTAGTTGCTGAAACTAGTTTAACGTCCTGACTGAGTCTGAACTCTAGCAAACGATGCGACAAAGTACCTCCAGAAATGGTGGCGGTAGTGCACATCGTTCTTTTTTCTAATGAAATACATTGTTTTCAACGACTTTCATCTTATTCTTGTCCTTCATAACAGTTTAGGTATCTATCTTTTGATGCCACTTTACCTATATTTTGTTATGTTATCCTCAAACTACGTGTTTTAGTCTACATTTTAATGCCTGTTGTTGATCTCTTCCGTTTATTGTACTACCATTAAATCAACATTTCTGTCATCCTATTCACCCAGGATTATGAGGCCACTCTTCCAGGAGTAATTCCGCCATAGTCGTGATATTACCCCGGGCTAAAGTCATAGAGCCCGAAGAAGAATCAAGGAGAAGGCAAAATCGTCTGAAATAGATTTAAATGCAGCTTTACAGCAAGTGTCTCAAGGCAAATCAGTGAAAAATGTTTCTCTTTACTTTAACATTATACTATCAACTCTTCGTAACATGATTTAAAATAATAAAACTTATAGCCCCACAATGGGAAAAAATTATGTTTTCAACAAGGAACAGGAAGGTGTTTTAAAAAACAAAATATTAACAATTGCAAACCTCTTTTACGGCATTACTATTAATGAATTAAGACATAACAGAAGAAATCAAAATCAAAAAAAATTCAATACTACCACAAGAATGGCTGGAGAGGATTGGGTAGCTGGGTTTGGCAAAATAAACCCGCAAATTTCACTAAGAATAGTAAAGAATAGGTTGATCTTTTCTTCGGTAATCTAGAATCATTAATGCCTTTGGAGAAACGCGCATTTTCAACGTAGACGAAACAGGAATTTCTAGTGTCTAAAAGCCAGTTCCGATCCTAGCTCCTACAGGTAAACATCAAGTCGTAGAAATTACATGTTTATATATCCGAGGAAAAGAATGTCATCATTGCTTAAAAGATGCAGACCAGCTGGCTCAATATATATCTGTTCTCACAACGGCTGCTCCAATGAGAACATTTTTTTTTATTGGCTTAAACATTTCCAGAAGACAGTAGATTCATCAATGAAGGATCCTGTTTCACTAATCCTAGACAACCAAGAAAGCCATGTGTCCCTTGAAAGCTATGAATTTTGTCGAAAAAAAAAAAACAAATTCATATGCCCTCAATACCACCACATAACTCTAACAAGATCACTCTCTTGACGTCTCTTTTTTGGGCCATTCAAATGAGTCTTTAATAAGGAGTACGACAAGTTTATAGTATACGATCCGAAGTAAGGCCGACCTTCACCCATGAACGGGTAAAAGTTTTTTTTTTATTAAATAAAATATGTTTATAAATATAACGCAAATGGGTTGCCTAAGTAAATAGGGTCAGGGTAATTTTTTACTTTCCTTTCTATATACAGATAAGGAAAGTATCATGATAAAAGGTTGTGATATAATTCTCTATAATTTTGGTCCTGTACACGATTTCCCTAAAATGGACTGTTTTCGAGATATTTGAGGAAAAGTGCAAATTTCGATTTTTAAAGATAACTCAAAAACGGAAAAAAGAAAAACACTTAAACTTAATGTTTAATCCATTCTGCGGTAAGCTGATTAAAGCTTGGGCATAGTCGAAGTATCTGGGGAATACTTTACAGGATGTCGTTTTTTTTTACTTTAAGAAAATATATAGTCTTGACCGTATTTTCTTAGGCGAACACACATGATTGAGAATTTAAACACAAACTTGAGACTGGCATATTAGGTATATACACCTAGGCCATAAATCTAAAAAAAAAAACTTATTTGCGGTATATTTATAAACATATTTTATTTATTAATAAAATCTTTTATGCGTTAAACAGATGGGTGAAGATCGACCTTACTTCGCATCTTAGGCTATTATGAGCACAAGCGCATATAAGAAAATTGCTCCTTATGATGTTGCATCAATTTTTTATGGCGCCTATGTATCTGTGCAACAATCGAAAAGCGAGTAACATATTTTTTTTCTGCTTATGATCTGCCAATAGTCACTGATGATCCATATAACTCGGATTCTGAAATTCAAAAATGAACAGAGAAGGTATCAATAACTGAAGCAGAAGACAACTTTCAAGTTAATGCTGCCAAAGAATTTATAATTAATCCCGAAGATGGACGAATGGGCGTACCTTGCTCCTCAAAAGAAAACGTTCAAGAGCTGAATTCAATCGATAAAAAAGGTTTACCCTTTCCAAAATTGGCTGCAGTAAAGGTGCATTAAAGTTCTAAGAGAAAAAGCTACTCTTCAATAATTTTATCAGACATTTTAATGAAGGCAGTTTTGGAAGACACAGTTGCAAAAGAGAGGAAAAGGCATTAAAAAAGAAGCAAGCTGCGGAAAAGGTTTTAAGAATGTCCCTCAAAAATAAACCTAAGGCAAAAACAGTGAAACTGTTGCTAAAAAGAATAAATCTGATAAGAAACAATACAAGCGACTAAGCTTCAGAGGACAAGAATGAACTTGATGTACAAAAATTGTCTGATGACAAAGAAGATGATGATCGTTTTGATATTAGGTCAGAAAACATTTAAATGTCTGCTATCTATAATGAATATGTAACCAATGAACTGTGGTACAGATGTACGGCATGTGGAAAATGGGTGCATTCCGAATGTAGCGGGTAATCTCGACATAGTGTAGATGTTCAGAAATAAATTTTTTATGACAATTTTCTTTACAGTTACAGTAACAAAAATTTATATAAGGATTCTTAAAAGTATGTACAATTATAGTATAAATTATTTACCTAGTTAATTAACATGTTTTTGATAATGAAAAAAATTAAAGTTCTCTAAGATGGCAGCATTCCCCCGATCTATCCTAATAATTACTATAAAAGTATGGCACTTTTGGAAAGGGGAAGCAGTGGGCTATTGAACATAGAAAAATATTCAAAATAACAGTTGTCCTATCTCCGAAAATGCAGTATGTCATTTCTAGTTAAGCTGGATGTGAGCAAACCACGACGTACACAGAAAAACTTAAAAGAAGACTGGTGATAACCGCATTTCGTTATTTTAACTAGTTCAAAAGTTACAGGGCTTCAGAAAATTTAAAATTATAACGGAATACCTGGTATAAAGATAATGAAATCCTGATGGTTTAAAGAGTATTTATATTGATAAGTTTAAATTTAACACTGTGTGATTTTGAAAATTTTCAGATAATTTGTCAATGAAAGTTCTTAGATAATAATATTTAAATTGAAATTTGAAATAAGTTTTTGATTGCATGTTAACAATAAATTAATCTTGTAAGTTTCCATAAAGTATGCCACATTAAGTTTAATTTTTTAAGTTTAGAATGAGGCAGATTCAAACTTGCCGGAAATTATCAATAAATATTTAACAAACTTGCAAGGAAACTATTTGTAAGCTTGCAATAAATTTGCAGCGAATGTATTTTACTTAGTAATTAGTGTTTTATCATTGATCGATGAGTTTAAAGACAGCTAATATAAAAATTTTAACTCACCAACGATTGGAGAGAGCCTCTGAAAGGCTGGCTGCTTATTATAGACATTTTTCCTTGGACTGGGAGGAGGCCTACCCCTCTGTTGTCTATCAGAATCCGCTTGAATATCCGACATACTCTGACTCAACCGTTTGTTAATTCTCTTTTGTGTAGGCCCAACATCATCATGAACAACTTTCTCTCCAAAAGCAGCAGAGCTGTTTTTTCTCTTGAGTTGTGGAATCTTCGAGACGTGTTTCGGAGACATGTTCTGCGGACTAAGTCGTATGTCCTCTGGAGGAGGAGGAGATTGCATCGGAGAAGCATGTCTGGATCCGACTGGGTTAAATCCGCGACCTTTGAATGGACTGACTCTTCCAGAAGGAGAGGAGCTTCTCGAAGGTGGTCTGCTATTATCGGAGTCTGCTATGACAGCGAAGGACGGGTTTTTGTTGCGTCTTGTCGTTGGGGTGTATCTTAAAAGAATTTTTTAGATTAGATATTTTATATTTGCGTAATAATTTTAGATACATGCAAGATAAAAATATGAGTACTGGTTTTATAGAAACTAATTACCTCGATTTATCCCGTAAGCTAAATTAGAAAAGGACAATCAATATATAAATAAAAATTTCATAATTTAATTAATCAAATACTTCAAGGTAATCACAGTAAGTTATTTGTCTACTAATTTTCTCTAAAGCTTAAACGTTATGTCTTCTTTTGCCTCGTTAGGTATGTTGTACATTTATTTTATATAACATAAATAATTGTAAATATTAATTTAAAGTTTTGCACAAATGCCATTTTAGTAGCATATTTATAATACTCTTTTAGTTATTTACATTCTGATACCATCTAAACTCTAGCGGTTTGCTAAATTGGTCGCGCCATTAACACAACGAGGTTGAATAAACATAGACCTCGTGCAGTTTGACTTATGGCAAACAGAAATACAGGGTAATACTTGACAAGTTTCAATTAGACGTGTGAAAAACTACTCAAAATTATTTTTTTATTATTTAACAGTAAATGTAGTATACGTATCCATTAGTGGCAATTTTCGTGTTTAAACCAAGTTGTAAACTTTTTAAACTTCTATTTTTGCTCTTTTATTAGTTACCTATACTATTTGTTAGGAAAACTAGTAACCATTTATTACTGATACTTTTGATCATTTTAAAAATTATACAGGGTGTAACAAACAAGTACAGTAAATTTAATTACAATTTCTGTGATCGAAAATAGGCCGATTTAGCATTACTTGCTTATTTACAGAGTGGCAAAGTAAAAAATTTAGAAGGAATTTTTTCTCTTACTCTAAAACTGCTTAACAAATTTTTATAAAAATGAGATGTTGGTATATAGTGATCAATAAAATGGATTCAGTGGTTTTCAAAATTGTTTTAATTCTATAGAAGGCTTCTGCACCCCTTTAACTTCCTTACTTTTTTAGAAAGTGAAATTTAGTTAACAAGATGACGCCGCTAAAATCCTACATCTGCTACGATTTTTTTAACTTAGTATTTGTTTGTGTCATACTGAAAAATATTCAAAGTAATTTTTCTATTCTTCTTAAACCTCTGAATATTTGTTGACGACTTTTTACTATATTTTATAACTTTATTTACAATTCTTCCATGTAATATTGATAACCTACGAATTTGTAAAATAGTAAAAAAAAATTGTGATCAATAGAAAAATGTTATAGTATTTCTTACTATGACCCTCCATAAAGGGCCTACAATTCAGTAATCAAGACTTTCACAAACTAATACTAACAAAAAAAAATAAAAACCTGTAAGATTTTAGTGCCTAAAAAAATAGTGGGGTAGAGAAGGTGCGGAACCCTTTAAAAACATATAGAATTAGAACAATGTTAAACGTCATTCCATTTTATTGATTATTGTATACTTACATTCCACGTACATTTTTATTAAAATAAGCCGTTTTGGAGTAAGAGGAAAAAGTCACGTCTAAAGTTTTTTACTAATCATTTTTTATGTAAGCTGGTTAAGATTACTGTACCTATTTTTGTTACACCCTGTATAATTGAATAATTAGATTTGTTAAATATAGTAAATAAAAAGCAGGTGATATATGAAATTACCCTTTATATAGGGTGTTTTCAGATTTGTGACCCACAGTTGATGAAAGGGGTTTTTAAAATTATATACGGGGTGGCGCATCCTATACGCGTCGTTCTCTGTAGGGAAAACGACTTAATATTTGAATTTTTTTCTTAATAGAGATGTACAGGGCCATTAACACTACAAATTAAATATAATTTGGATTATACAGGGTGACCCAAAAATAGGAATGTATATTAAAGTTATGTTTTTTTTTTAAAGGGAACACCCTATATTTGATGGTGTCTTTTGATTCTCGGAAAAAATAAAGTAAAGTTTCTGTAATGATACCTATCTTTTTTCGTTTCTGAAACATTTAAAGGATTCTTAATTTGTAAGCTTGTACAACATAATCTAGTATGTCGCGGTTATTTAAAACACATCAACAGTCACCTACGATATGCGTAGCCAAGATTTTAGACTAAATTTTTCCATTACATCATACAAGGGTATTCATTGAATACAACTTAACAATGGAGTTGAATAATATTTTTATTTTAAATGGCACACCATGTATTTAATAACTTAAACTGATAGACATTTAAATTATGTTTCATTCCATATAAGATTTCCCTATACCTAAATTCAACCCCTATACCTAAATTCAACGGTTTTTTTAGTAAATATCTGATTTTATGTTTAACATAGCTAATTTTTGTAAATACTCTTTCCCGTCAAAGTGACCATTGAATTTAAATGACAAATGCGAGTTTGACATTTCTATTTAGTAAGTTAGATATCAAATGTACGAAAACTCGAATTTGAAACATGAAAACGTATTCTAAAGCAGAGAGAATTGATATGGTGGTTGTTCCTAGTGAGTGTCATGAAAACTGTTTATTGGCTTCTAGAGTTTACGGACAAAAATACTCAGATCGAGAGAAACCTGACAGTCGTGCTTTTGAAAGATTACTACAACAGATTAAAGTTAGCGGAAACGTAGATTATAAAAAAAAAAAAATTATTCAGCCTCAACCCATTGTAGGAGATCATGATAATGAATTTTGGGTTATTGACTCACTAATAGAAAACCCACACACAAGTCATCGGGCTATAAGTAGGAGAAGTATTGGACGAATAATAAAAAAACATAAATTCCATCCTTATAAGATACAGCTGCACCAAGAACTGTATCAAAGGGACTTTCAACAAAGAATCGATTTTTTTATGGGTCATGGATAAAGTAGAATCAGATGCGGATTTTTTTGATAATTTTCTGCTTTCGGACGAGTGCACGTTTCATAATAATGGACTCGTTAATCGCCATAACTTTCCATTATTATAGTGATGAAATTCCTCACGCCTTTCATACTCTCGATCATCAGCATAGGTGGTCCTTGAATGTGTGGGGAGGAATTTTAGGTTTAGATGTTATTGGTCCTTATTTTTTACCGGTCATCTTAATGACAGAAAATTTCTAAAATTTTTGCGGTGAAAATTATCTAGGCTCGTTGATAATGTACCTTTAAATACTAGGCAGAAAATGTGAATGCAGTTGGATGGAGCCCCCGCACATTTTCAACTTCGAGTACGGCGATACTTAAACCGGCGTTTTATTAATAAATGGATCGGAAGGGGTGATCCACATAATTGGCCACGAAGATCTCCAGACTTGACGTCGTTGGATTTTTTTTATGGGGACACATACAAAGTATAGTTTATAACACCCCACCAACTACTCTGGAAGATATGAAAGCTATAATAAGAGCTGCTTTTCAGACAGTAACTAGAGAAATTCTTCTCAAAGTAATAATAATAATAATTTATTCAGCTAAAACATAATACAATATAAACCAAAAATACAATACAAATAAATACATACAAATTATTTTTTTTTAGAATTTTACAATAAACTGGATGAATAAATCCGCTCGACAAGTGAGCATAAGTTAAAAAATATATATAATAAGTTATTAATTTAATTTAATAAATAACATTTTTTTTTTTAAACAATTTTAGTCCACTTAAGACCTACTGGTTGCGCGTGGATAAAACTATTTTTTTTATTATTTTTTATTTATTTATTATTATTTTTATTTATTTATTTTTTTTATTTACTTATTTTTTATATAAGGTACATGTATAAATTCTAAATACGAAATATGTATAAAATATTTTAAAATTTCAAACAACTTTTTAAAATACAAACATTTTAGGTAAATATTTTAATTATCTATTAAGATATGTGAAGCACTTCTGTTCGTATTTAGTAGAAATGATTTTATTAAATTTTTGATGCCATAAATGTATGTGATCTTTGTCCAATAGTTTTTCGAGCCTGGTAAGTAATTACATGATTTTTTTTTCTTTAGTGCACGGCTTCAACATCTAAGGTCATTAGCATAGTGTTCTCTATGTAGGTTATGGATTGTACTAGTAGTCTAATACTCCATAGTGTAGAAGTATTAGTACTCTAATACTCCTACACCCCTACAGACAGGCCAACGGTGGGATTCGATCCTGAGACCTTCCGTACATGATTTTTTAATTTACTTCGAGTTGGGTATTTATGAGTAATGGTCTGTAATATTTCTTTGTTTTTATAAGTAAAATTCAAAAGTTTGGAAACATAACTGTCGCACATCTAATATTCTTGATTCACTGAAGAGGGTATCGGAAGGATAAGTATTTCTTTTATTGTATATTATTTTTAAAAAAAATTGACTTTTACAAGCACTGCACTACCCCAAGCTATTATCCCATATTGCAGCCGAGATTCAATTAGTGCGAAGTATAATATTCTAAGGTAAGTTGCATTTAATATATTTTTTAGATATTTCAATTTATACGGCAACATACGAAGTGTTCTAGTTACGTTATCTATATGGACATTCCAACGAATATGTGAATCTATGAATAAACCTAGATACTTTATATGCTGTTTCATTTCAATTTTAATATCCTTTCCTTGACTACCCTCTTGGCATTGTATTTATGTAGCTCGAATGGAACATAATTGGTTTTCTTATAATTTACTGTTAACTTCATGTGCTTGAACCAATTAAAGACATGTTTTAGGTCATTTTCTGCTTTCTCCTTAACATCATTCCATGTTTCTCCTTTGTAAATTATAGCAGTATCGTCTACGGAGCTAATTACTTTCCCAGACGTTTTTATTCTAAGTAGGTTATCATTATACAATGAGAAAAGTAAAGTACCTAATACTGTCCCCTGTGCTACTCCATAATTAACTTTTTTAAATGACCTGGAAATGTTGCTTATTTTTACTTGCTGTTCTCTGTTTCTAAGGTAGTCGGTTAATAGATCAAGTGAAGGACCCCTTATTCCCGCATCTTCCAAGACGCCCAATAACCTTTTATGACAAACATTATCAAACGCCTTCGCAAGATCCAGAAATATGCAAAGAACAGGATTTGTCTTATCAACTGAATCATAAATATGTTTTGATAAAGTTGCAATGGCATCATTTGTTGATAATCCTTAACGAAAACCGTATTGAAATTCTGACAGCAATTTATGTTTTTCAATATATTTTACCAATCTCGATTTAAGTGTCTTTTCTATGAACTTTGCTACCGATCATATTAGAGAGATTGGCCTATAATTACTTAAAATATTTTTATCTCCTTTTTGGTGAATAGGTGTAATGACCGTTTTTTTAAATATTATGGGAAATTTCTTTGCTAAAAAACATTTATTAATTAGATTAACTGTTAGTGGAGCGACTACGTCATTTAATTCCTTTAAAGTTTCGGCTTTTATATCGTCTATCCTAGGCGCCTTACCATTTTTTAGACTACTTATTATTTCTTTAATTTCTTTTTCATTTAAATTTTTTTTGTCTAATGTAAGTACATTTTTAATTTCGATTTTTTTCTCCCTTCCCTGAATTTCTTTTAAAGTGTTCCACAATTATTTTGAATTAAATAAAAATTTTTTAATTTGATTTCTATTGAATTTACTTTTGGCTTCTTTGATTAACTTATTGGTGATGTTTCTATAATTTATATAATTTATTCTTTTTGTTCGTTTTCAATATCTTTTTTATATTCAGCATGAAGTTTATTTTTTTTTATTTAAAGAATTTATTAGACCAGATGATATCCATTGTTTTCTCTTAATTTGATTTCGTATAATTTGTTTTTCTATTGTACTGTTTTTAATACAAAAATTTAATGTGGTGTTTAACTCTTCAGCACATTCGGTAGGTAATATTATTATTTTTCTTCTAATGAGACCAATTAAAATGCAATATTTTGTTTTTTTAAAGATTTATAGTTTATAATGAAACGATCATTTGAAAAACGAGTTCAGTTTAGAACAAGATGGGCGTCACTTTAAATATTTTTTCTACACCCGTATTATAATAATGCACTTATATGCCCATAATCCGTTTCATAATGATACCCATTATGATACAGATTTTTCATTACGATACAGATTTTTAATCAATAGAAACCTACAATTTTTCAATCAAGCATGCTGTTTGACGTTTGTCCTAGGTTCCTATGTAATTATTTTAGTTGTCAAAACGTATTAAATTTTCGTAGGTAGCTAAACTTCGATAATTATAATATTAAAATGTCTGATATTAGCGATATAGAAGACTCCTCCACACATATCGGAGAAAGCAGAAAATACAGTACAAAATATTTTACCGCAAAAATCTAGGGAAATACCAATACCTGAAGTAATACCATTAATTACAATTTTGTAGAATTTTTTATAGAAATACGAGTAATTACTGTTATTGTGTTCAATACCAATATAAATATAATATTTATAGGTCTTGATTATTTATCGGGTGTAGAAAAAATAGCGTATGCAACTCTCATGTAATGGTTATTAAAACACTCGCATAAACCATACGAAACTCGCCTTTGGCTCGTTTCGTATCCCGGTTAATGCTCGTGTATTAATAACCATCATTACATGATCGTTGCATAATATACTATTTTCTACACCCGTATTATAATAATGCACTTATATGCCCATAATCCGTTTCATAATGATACCCATTATGATACAGATTTTTCATTATGATACAGATTTTTAATCAATAGAAACCTACAATTTTTCAATCAAGCATGATGTTTGACGTTTGTCCTAAATTCCTATGTAATTGTTTTAGTTGTCAAAACGTATTAAATTTTCGTAGATAGCTAAACTTCGATAATTATAATATTAAAATGTCTGATATCAGCGATATAGAACACTCCTCCACACATATAGGAGAAAGGAGAAAATGCAGTACAAAATATTTTGCCCCAAAAATCTGTGGTAATACCAGTACCCAAGGTAATACCATTAATTACAATTTTGTAGAATTTTTTATAGAAATACGAGTAATTACTGTTATTGTGTTCAATACCAATATAAATAGAATATTTATAGGTCTTGATTATTTATCGGGTGTAGAAAAAATAGCGTATGCAACTCTCATGTAATGGTTATTACATAATCGTTGCATAATATACTATTTTATAATTCATTTTTTGTTTTGTTTTCAATTTGTTTCTTACTCTTTTTTATTTGTGTGTAATTTTTAAATAATTCAAATTTTCTTGTCATTAAAGGTTTTTTTTTATTAAAAAAATTATAGTTTTGGTTTACATTGAAACTATTTAACATCGAAAAGTGATAAAAATGTTTATTTCGTTTAATACCATATTTTGAGTGATATTTGTTATATGGTTAGTATGATTAAAAAATAATATGATAAAAAAATCCGTATGTTAAAAATAAAAAACAGCTATTTACTAAAGATCCATCGAATTTAGGTATAGGGAAATCTTATAAGGAATGAAATATAATTTAAGTTTCTGTTATTAAGTACAGGGTGTGCCATTTAAAATAGGAATATTATTCAACTCCATATGTAAGTCGAATTCAATTAGACTAAATGAGCACCCTGTATGATGTAATGCAAAAATTTGCATTTTATTCGATATAATATCTTGGCTACGCATATCGGAGGTGACTGTTGACGTGTTTTTAATAACCGCGACATACTAGGTTATGTTGTTCAAGCTTACAAATTAAGAATCCTTTAAATGTTTCAAAAACGAAAAGAGATAGGTATAGGAAACATTACAGAAACTTTTCTTTATTTTTTCTGCGGAATCAAAATACACCATCAAATATAGGGTGTTCCCTTTAAAAAACATAACTTTCATATAAATTCCTATTTTTGGATCACCCTCTATAATCCAAATTATTTTAAATTTGTAGTGTTAATAGCCCAGTATATCCCTATTAAGAAAAAAAAAATTAAATTTTAAGTCGTTTTCCCTACAGAGACCGATGCGTATAGGATGCGCCATCCTGTATATTTTGTACATTACTTAGTATTAACTAAAATATACAAAAAAAAAAACAATAAGCATCTAACAAATACAGTCACGTAGCACATAGGTGTCGATTCCATCAAAAAAAAAAAAAAAAGATTTTAAGAAAAAACTTAAAAAGTCAATGTGTATTACACAGAAAGATAACAAAATACATTTAAAAATCGCTACTACCCGTATTTTTAGAAATTTGTTTTTAGTATACAGAATTATAATAATTTATATAATTTACTAATTAACGACCTATCCATATTATTTATTGTTTTTATATTTTTTATTTAAAAGCTGTGTATTGATAAAAAATATGGTAAATGCATCATTGCTACTTTTTAAAGCCTTAAATAACACGAAAAAAACATTAATTAAGCAAATTTACAGCAAATTAATCTTATTATTTGTCCTTTATTACCTATATTGCTCCGGAGCAGGAGGAGGATCAGGTCTTCTCCTATTGTCCGGTTGTAAAACGGTGAATGCTCCTGGTGCCAAATAGTGTAGTTGGAGCTCATCTTCAAACTGTCTTCCAGCTCTGGGTGTTGCAAGCTGGCGATTATCTGGCGGCCGCATTTTACCAATTCAAAATCAAGGGGTTGGATATAACATCTTTTTGGTTTCATTCCAACAAAATTTAAAAGGCGTCCGTTACTCTCTGAAAAAAAAAAAATATATAATTTAGTAATATTAAAAATGTTTAGCGAACATCTTTAACGGTGATTAAAATCCAAATTAATACAAATCCCCACGCTCCTCATATTATTGTATTTTAGTTGTTTTTGCGGTTCATTATGATATTTTGGAATTTGGTAAAATTGGCTAAATATATAGGGTGTTCCTAAACACCATGTCACAGTTGAAGAAGATAATTCTTTGGCACAATTTATGACTAAAAGTTTTATTATACATGTTTCCTAAATTGCTTTGTTTCAAAGATAAAGGGAGTTCAAATTTTTAAAAATAATCAATTTTTCATTCATATTATAAACACTCTTCGACCGATTTTGATGAAACTAGGCAGATTCTTTTGTTGTAGTAAGAGACTAATTTTGACCTAGTTATATTTGAATTATTAATTCCAGTGGCATCCCCAAAGGCAACTTAATTGATATTTTTGAAAAAAAGAACGCCACTGGCTTTTTCATATTTTCAAAGTCGCCAATCAAAAACACATCTTTTTTGTCTTTTAAACTTTTTTTATTTTTCGTGTTTTCATCGAAATAAAAAATAAAAACTGTTTAATTGCATGCCAATAATGGGTGTTCGATCCAAAGAATATTATGACTTAAAATTTTCTTAAAATTTGCTAACATAACTTATGCTGATAATCTCAATAAAAAAGTAATTTTTGTTAAACGTTCGCTTCATATTCCTCATCACATATTCGAGAATGTGATTCCAGGGCCTGAACAAAATCTTAAAGTGAACAAAATATCAAGTGTGCCATGCAAAGTTAGTGCTCAAGAATTATATAAATTAATTAGTACGTCATAAATAAATTGTAAATAAAGTGTTTTAAATAAATAAACTATAAATAAATTAGACTATCGTTACATTGGTGTTAGAAGTGAAACTATAAATAAATAGTGGACAATAATGGCTAAAAAACTGTGTAAAAGTGCCTGAGCTACGTCGAGAATTAGAAGAATGTGAACTGGAGGCGACATGAAAGAAATCATAGCTGGCAGAACGACCTAAAAAAGCACTAGAAAATGGAGGTTTGGATCAGGAAACGTTTCTA
This sequence comes from Psylliodes chrysocephalus, assembly GCA_927349885.1. Taxonomy (NCBI): domain Eukaryota; kingdom Metazoa; phylum Arthropoda; class Insecta; order Coleoptera; family Chrysomelidae; genus Psylliodes; species Psylliodes chrysocephalus. Next base: position 48,832,366 of record OV651813.1, on the reverse strand, counting down.
TTTTCGGATGGTACGTCTGCTATAATTTCTTCAATTTCTTCTGATATGTCTTCCATGAAAACCGATACTTCTTCTAATATTTTTTCTTTAGAAACTAAAGTTTCTTCTGATATCTCTTCTTTAAAAGATAAAATTTCTTCTGATATGTCTTCACTAAAAAAATTAAATCTCTCACTTAGAAAACAAAATGTCTTCTATGAAAAATAAAATTTCGAAGCGCAATGAAGGTGTTCGTAAAGAAACTCTGATTCGAAATGGGTTGGCCACATCTGCTAAAGAAGTTACAGTACGAGTGGGCCCCTGTCAAACTAAGGGAAGAACAAGAAAACGATCCCGTTTTAACGAAGATAAGCGAATGAAAAGAGGAAAATCGTCGACCTAATTGGCAAGTAGTATCGAAATTCTCTCTCGTAGTTAAATCATATTGGGCTCAGTGGGACTCCTTTATCCAGGAAGAAGGCTTATTAAAGCGAGTACTTGAAAATGATGATGGTTCCGAGACCAGAAGACAGTTGATCATTCCAAGGAGTAGAGTATCCAAAGTACTTCGTCAGTTACACGACAGTCCATCAGGAGGACATCTCGGTGTTAGAAAAACCCTTCAGAGAGTTCGGGGAAGGTTTTATTGGATGAACAGTTCCGACGATGTAAAGGACTGGTGTAAGAAATGTACCAGCTGTGCTATGAGTAATGGACCTCAACGAAAAAGGAAGGCTCCCATGAAGCAATACAACGTTGGTAGCCTATTTGAGAGGATCGCCTTAGATATTGCTGGACCATTCCCCACGACCGAGAATGGTAATAAATACATGATGGTGGTTATGGATTATTTTACGAAGTGGATGGAAGTCTACGCCATTCCAAATCAAGAGGCCGCAACTATTGCAGATGTGTTAATAAAAGAGTTTATTTGTCGATTTGGAGTGCCCTTGGAGATCCACAGTGACCAAGTCAAAAATTTTGAAAGCCAACTCTTCCGTGGAGTCTATGACAGACTAGGCATGCAGAAAACCAGAACCACAGCTTTGCACCCATAATCCGATGAAATGGTGGAGCGAATAAATAAGACCATTGGCAAATATCTGTCAAAAGTGGTTTCAAACCATCAGCGAGATTGGGATCTGTATCTTTCGCTCTTTGCAATAGCTGTCAATAAATCAACAGGCCAAAGACCAGCAAAGGTCCTGTTTGGGCGTGAGATGAGACTACGATGCGACCTTGAATTTGGATGCCGACCTAGAGAAGATGTAGCTGGTGAAGATTATATGCTCCAGTTACGAAGAAGAATGGACCATATGCATAAATTGGTCCGCTCGGATCTTCAACACGCCAGCGACAGAATGAAGAAGCGATACGATACTCAAGCTACAGAAGAATGTTTTAAGGAAGGCGACAAAGTCTGGCTCCATAACCCAAAAAGACAAAAGGGTTATTCTCCGAAGCTTCAAAGGTCTTGGGAAGGTCCATATCTCATAAAGAAAAAAATCAATGATGTCATTTACCGTATAAGTAAGATCCCGAACGATAAACCAAAAGTAGTGCACCAAAACCGGCTGGCGCCATTTGAGGGTGACCATGAAAAGGAAGAAGAAGCAAACCAGTTCCAAGAAACACCTGATCTTGTCTTTGAAGAATTTATGCCTAAGTATTATATAAATTAATTAGTACGTCATTGATAAATTGTAAATAGTGTGTTATAAATAAATAAATAAATAAATAAACTCTAAATAAATAAGACTATCGTTACAATAAGTTTTTGACAATACCTAATGCCACTTTTACATTTAGTAAAAATTAAATAAAAATAGCAACCAAAAAAATTTCACATAATACCTAAGTTCTTCATTCTAAGTTTATTATTTGTTATTCTAAAGGTACCTAATATTAAAAAGTTGACTAGACTTTTTTAAAAACAAGTATGGCAACACTAATAACTGTCAATATTGGGATTTTAAAGTCAACTTAAAAATGTAATAAATTTAGAATAAAGTAAGTATTATAATGAAGTGAGTCCATAATTGGTTGTTGATATTGATTTTTTACTGAATATTAAAGTCGTATTAGAAATTGTCGAAAACTTATTCAAACGATAATAAATTAAAGCTGGTCAAATTCTAATTACTAATTTCCTGTTTACCAGTGACCAGTTAAAATTATAGTATTTTGTAAATGATCTATTTTGTCATTTAATTTAAAAATCTTCCAATATTATTAACTTAAGGTATAAGTAATGCTTAACTCACTTAAAAGTTTAATTAGGGTAATGTTAAATAGTGGTAAATTTTTAAAAACATGAGAATATTATGTATTTGAGTTTTGACTCATCCTGTAGAGATTTGTTTCGAACTGAAAAAATGTTGACTGACATCGAAATACTTTTACCGCAAAAAAATGGTTTTCAATTTTTTCTTTTGCAGTATAATTAATACACGTCATTGAAAGGATTTTCATATAAAACAGGTTACAGCGTGTGAAACACCCTTTGTTATCCCATACTTTTTGGTATTATTGCAATGGTAAAAGTGAGGACAATTCAAATATAAAATAAAATACAAGGGTGTTCAATTTAAAAAAATTTACCTTTAAAATATGCCCATTCATTTGCATAAAAACGTGAATGTTCTCAAAGTTTCCACCAAATTCTTCGACTAATATTACAAAATGGCCCCTTCGCCAAGAATTGCAATTAAGTATAATTTATCGAACATTCTACTGTTTCAAACTGTTGATCAGCATTCGCCATAGCTGTCGCGTTTACCATGGTGGTAAAATTAGGTTGGGTTTCAGGGCTTATTTCTTTAAATATTCTTTCGAATCAGACAAGTAGGGTTGTAAAGGCCCATACAAGGGAGAGGGGGACTCACGGGATTAGAGCAAGACCGGACTGGTCGAAAATAGATAGCATTATATTATATTGGATTAGAAAATTTTGCAGATAGTTTGTAGGCATCTGTTTATGAAGAACTAGAATCTCTGAAAGTGTTTCGTTTGGTACTTCTATGTCTCTGAACTACTTTTGTTATATTTAGTTGCAGTATTGTTAATATTTCATTACTGATATTTTTTGATTACTGTATCCTACTTAAAGACTTTAAAACATTTTACTCTAGGCTTATCTTTCAACTTACTTCTCGGGTAGATTGTTGTGGTGGTTTAGTTTCAATAGCCAATAAAAAATTTAATATCGCCCTAAAGCACGGTAAGAAATTACCGTAAAGAAATGGTCTTTTATCACCGTTTTTCCAAATCGAGTAGCGACAAGTTTCATCTATTGTTACAACATTAGTTATGTTAAGTACTTACCAACATTTTCATTTCCTTAAAACAATATAAAAATTGGTTACAATAAGTAATTCCTGAGTGGATAAAAAAGCGTAAAAAGTACCGTAGGGTTAATTTTTTACACTTTCGTTATTAGGTATTAATTATGGAGAGTGACAGTGAAGAAAGCTTAAAGCCTTATTTAGAGGAGCGTTGCATCAAGCGACGCGTCGTCGGTAAAACAACCTAATATTATCAAACGCAGACGTTTAGAACGAGAGCGACCAGCTATGCGATGCTCTGATACATGGTGTACCAATAAAAACTCCGAGGCAGGATATTACCGTCAAACGGGGTTAAGTGAATCACAATGGGTAAAGTGAACCATTCGGTCATTTCCGTTATAAGTGACGAATATTATATTTTTAGTTCGTAAATTTCCTTCTTTCTTTATGATTAAAAGCTGTTTTATTACTATTTGTAAATAAACGTTTTTGTTCTTTGTATTACGTTCATTTATTTATTTTTTCCAAACAAGTGTTATTTTTGTTTTAGTGGTTCATTTTACCCCGACATTTGCCAAAGTGGTTTTCTTTGCGGTTTAAACCATGATTCACTTTACCCCTAAATAAAGGGTAAATTGAATAACATTTTACCAAAAAAAAATTGGGTACTTCTAAGTAAAATAAAAATATAAAAATTGGTTAATAGTGAGAGGTAAGCCCCAAACAACATACGTTATTTTTTACAGATTTTTAATATTTGTAATTTTGGAATATTCTGAGAAAAACAGCTTTTTTTGATTCATTTAACCCCATTTGACGGTAACAGAGATATTTTAATTCTGTAAAAGTCAGTTCACAAAGCATTAAGGGAGCTTTAGTTTTAGATATAAATTGATTTTTAATAGTTCAATATGTAGATGGCGCTGCGCTCAATATTTTTTTTTTTTTTCGATGGAGAATATTTCTTGTAAAAAGTGTATTTTTAAGCAGATTTTGTTTTATGAACTAATGCGATAAAACTAGCCATTTTTGATATACAGAGTGGGTCACTCAAAACAGTTTCATCCTGTTTTTTCAGCATTAATCATTAGATTTTAAGAAAATACTAAAACAGGTCGATTTTTATGCCAAATTAAAAATACAGACACCTGTCATGTGCCAACCCCTGAATTTTAAATAGGTAATGTAACATGTATGGCACATCATTGAAAAGGTAATTTAATAGGGGATTCAGAAATATTTCTGTACATTGCGTTACTTAAATTTTATCGTCCTCTAGTGGAATAAAAAACTACTACATATTATAGAGTTTGATACTATAATGTGTATTACATCATTAAAAGGATAATTTTATGGAGAATTTAGAATTATGACTGTACATTGCGATACTTTTAATTCTACCGCCAGCTATCGAGATGAAAACTACCTAATATAAAATGTGGTACCTTATTTGAAAGCAAATTTAATTACTAATTCAATGTACCACATAACATTAATATAAAGATCTTCCATATTGCACTAGTTTGAAAATTAGTCATGCATTATTTTAAACATTATTGCTAACTTTATTTTATTGCAGGTGCAATATAGAAATATTTATATTAATGTTATGTGGTGCATTGAATTGGTAATTAAATTAGCTTTCAAATGAAGTGTCACACTTTACACATATGTTAGTTTTTTTAGAGGGCGCTAAAATTAAAAGTATATATTTCTGACTTTCCCATGAAATTACCTCTTTAATGATGTGCCGTACATGGTACATTCCATATTTAAAATTAAAGGGTTGGAGAATTGGAAGGGAGGGGGTTGACACATGACAGATACCTGTATTGTAAAAATGTGTTTAATTTGAAATAAAAATCGACCTGTTTTAGCATTTTCTAAAAATCCAATGATTAATGCCAAAAAATAAGATGAAACTCTTTTGAGTGACTCACTCTGTATATCAAAAATGGCTAGCTTTATCAAATTAGTTTACAGAGCAAACTCTGCTTAAAAATGCATTTTTTAGCAGATGTGTCATATAAGAAAGATCCTCCCTTCGAAAAAAAATATTAAGCGCAACCAAACAGTGCTAAAAATTTAAATTTATTTTACAGAATGATGCCTACCCAAAAAAACAAAAATTTCGAGAGAAATATCTTCTTTCTTAAATTTTTTTACACGCACCTTTATGTTTTATTGTTCATTTTTTTTTTAATGTTTTATATTCACAAAATAAAAATAATAAACAATTTACTGAGTAGCTTTTTTCTGTTTCTAATATATCGCTTTCCATTTTCAATAATTTATTTATGCCTAGTATTGTTTATTGTTACTCGTAATCAATCTTATTGAATAATTATAACTATTGGTATGAAAACATTATTAATCTAACTTACTTTAAAAGTATCCTTTAAAGTATCCGAAAAAAGTATCCGAATACTTGTATCCGAGTACTTTTCAGGTGAAAGTATCCGAAAAAGTATCCGGATAGATTGTAAGTATCCGTATCCGGTACTCGGATACTTTTTTCCTGTATCCGACCCAACTCTGATGGAAAAGTGCGAAAAATGTGATTTTTAATATAATTTGTTATTTAGTAAATGACGATAAATTGAGTCTGACTGCAGCGCTAAGTCGTGGTTCAAAATGAGTCGCGTCAGTGAAAAAATAATTTATACCATCAAGAAAGAGGAGGAACAAAACAATGGTGAATTGAAATCTCCTGCAAGAAGAAAAAGGCGGATAAGGTAGTCAAATTCCCTTGAACACACATATGATGAAAATTTTAAGATCTTTTTAAGAGGAATTTTGCACAGGATTCTTTTTAAACATTTCGTCAACTTTAAATGCATTTTATATTATTATTCGAGGGAATGAAAATTCATCATAGTTTTCTTTAAGAAGATATTGGTTTTAAATATGTGAAGTGTTATCGTAAAAGTGTAATGTTGGAACGAAACGACATCATTCATTGGCGGCATAGGTATTTAAGAGCCATCAAACAATATCGCCAACAAAATTGTAACGTTATTTATTTAGATTAGACTTGGGTCAACGTAGGTCAAACGTTTAACTATGCATGGTGTGATACCACCATAAAAAATCGTAGAGTTGCTGTTATAAAGGGTTTAACCACAGGCCTCAAAGCACTCGCATAAAGAGGTCCTCGGTTTGTTATTCATGCAGGATATAAAGGTAGATTTTTCTTAGCAAAGGAAAACGATGCCGATTATCATGACGATATGAACGCCGACTATTTTGAGCAATGGTTTGAGGAGTTGCTGATTCCTAACTTACCCAAAAATGGACGAAAGAACGTTGTTGTTATCGATAATGCTTCGTATGATTCCCGTATATTTAGTTTTCCAGCTACCTCACAGGACAAAACCCGAAATAAAAAATTTGCTGTTTGGAAAAAACATTTTCTTTGACGACTCCTATTTAAAATCTGAATATCTTAAAGTTATCAACGAATACAGAGAGCGGCAATACGACAAATATAAGAGTTAATTGTTTTACGCTTACCACCATATCATTGCGAGCTTAACCAGATCGAGATAGTATGGCATCAGGTAAAGCACTATATTGCTATAAACAACTTTGATATCAACACACAGAATGTTCGTACAAAAAAAATGTGAGTAGCTGATAATCTCCAAAACAACGTTGATGAACTCATTATAAGAGTAAATTTTGGCGACAGTTCTGAGTGAGATTTCAGACCTCGATGATGACTAAAGGTACCATTTCGGTAGGCGCGACAGACGACCGCCGACGCGACATACGACCGTCGACGCGACCGAGAAGTGTCGCTTCACATCTAAAATATACACAATTATATGAAACACATTTCGCACGGCGCGACACGAGAAGTGTCGTCAGACGACACTTCTGAATCTGACTCGGGGCAAAGGTTTGCTGTCTGTCGCACTCGAGGTCACTGTCCTCGAGCATCGCTTCATCGCTTGGAGGTGAATAGGTTGAAAATTTCTTTCGATCTAAGCAGTGTTGTCAAATTTTGGAACGGTATGGGTGAAAAAAAAACCGTAGATCTGAACAGTAGATTTTAATACAGGGGGAAATAATTAAAATTTGCAGTGTAGTAAATAAAAAAACAAGTATATAAGAAACGAAAAATAAACTTTTTTCGACCCAAATTAGAAGGTAAACAAAGAATAAACACAAATAATAATATTTTTAATATATACTTAACGTACGGAAACAAAAAAAAATGAAAAATAATAGGTACCTACTTCTTTTAGATCAGTCTGGATCAGATAATTCAAAATCGTAGTGTGCATGTTCTTTTTATGATGCCCTATTAATTCTTTGTTTCATTTTAAATAAAAACAATGATGTTTTTTTTATGGAGCCAACCTAGAGTAGTGGATGCTTATTACGCTACTTTTACTGCAGAAAATTTACTAGAGAAAATATTCTTTAACCATTTGCTGAAGAATGAGGCAAACTTAACAAATTAAGAACAAAATTTGCTAGAGACAAAAACAGTGGATCTACGTGACACGGGACACTTCAAGCTTGCGAAATGTACAAAGCGTAAAATTTATGCATCTGTCGTCCTACTCGACCTTGGGGTCGTCTCAGTGGTCGCTTGTCTCCTGACGCGCCTACCCAAATGGTACCTTTATAATGACTTATCTATTGCGTAAAATTTGTTACTTTATTTTGTAATTTTTAACTCGCTGTTTATTATTTATTATTGAACATACAAATTTTGAGATAAAATTTAAACCCGTGTCGAAATTTGAGACAGGACCTGTTTTTGGCCGATCTCAACGACTGGCAACGTCGCCCTTCATGCACTGTATTCTCAGTGGGAGGCACAAAATTGATCGAAAAACATTTGATCGAATTGGAAATTTGATTGAAAATTAATCAAATGACATTTGATCAAGATTATATTTTATCGAATAACATTTGTTCGAAGATATATTTTTTCGAATAACATTTTATTGAAAAGACAATAGATCTAAAGTTCTTTAGATCGAAAGACATTATATCGAAAATCAACATTAAAAATATGAAAATATAAAACTATGCATGTAAACGTATGTAAACGTATGTAAACGTATGTAAACGTATGTAAACGTATGTAAACGTATGTAAACGTATGTAAACGTATGTAAACGTCCGTCTAATCCCCGTTACCAGGGAAACTATACAGGGTGTCCCATTAGTGCGTAATTGTTGAATATTTCAATTTGTGTTATAGATACTTAAACAAGCTTCAAATAAAAATTATATAGATTTTAAAATACGTATTTCAAAAATATTTTTGGATATATAGGGTGTTGCGTTTTTGCCCGGCAAATAAAAATGTATTTTTTTTTTAAATTAAACACCCTGTATATTATTTTAGGTTTAGAATGCTTTAGTAATACTCTATTTAATCCTAAATTTTTTTAAAAAAATATTACAGGTTTGCCAAGCAATTAATTTTTTTATGAAAACAGAGAACGATGTAGTCCCCAAAATAAATTATCATAATTTAGGTAGGTTTACAATAATTTAAAAATGGTTTAAAATACAAACTAAACTTATAAGACAGTAGGCTAACGAATAGTTGTGATAGAACTAAAATATTTTATACGGAGTGTTTTAAAATATGTTTTTAATATGACTAATTTTAAATACAATTTACTCAATTTTTTCAAATGCAACAGTATACTGTAAAATTCCAACGATACCAACATGTTAACCAATAACACATTATACAGGGTTTCCCACCAGTGCGTAATTGATCGATAGCTGTTTTATTAGTGGAAATACGAAGACACGTTTAATAAAAAAGTTATATGACCACATTAAATAATTATTCTTAAACATACAGGGTGGTTCATAAACGAGGAGCTGACCAAACCTATACATTTTTAAAAACTAAACAACATGAAGATACTTATACATATTTGATTGTTTTCACATCGTCAATTTTAATAGACTTCACTTATTTGCTATGTTGTATATAGGGTGTGTCAAAATGCGAGGTTAAGATTTTCTCAATTTCTTAAATGAAATACCATGTATGTTATACCACGAATTAATTAATACCGTGTATTCCATTTAAAAATTTGAGAAAATTGTAATATCGCGTTTTGACAACATAGCAAATGAGTGAAGTCAATTAAAATTGTTTGACGATGTGAAAACAATCAAATATGTACCTGCAGGGTGGTTTGCTTTAAAAAGTATAGCTTTGGTCAGTACCTCGTTTATGGACCACCCTGTATATTAAGGAATAAAATAATTGTTAAATGTAGTCATACAACTTTTATATTTTTTTTTTTTTTTTGTATTTTCAATAATAAAACAGCTAACGAATAATTACGCACCGATGTGTTATTGGCTAACATGTTGGTATCGTTGGATAAGTAAATTTATAAGGAATTGTATGCTAAAATAATATATAGGGTGTTGCATTTGATAAAATTGAGTAAATTGAATTTAAAATTTGCCCTATTTAAAAAACACTCTGTATAAAATATTTCAGTTCTATCACCACTATTCGTTAGCTTACTACCTCATAAGTCTGTATATTAAACAGTTTTTAAAGCATTGTTAACCTACCTAAATTATTATAATTTAATTTGAGGTCTGCATCATTTTATAATTTCATAAAAAAATTAATTGCTTGGCAAACCTGTAATATTTTTAAATTTTTTTTTTAAAGTTGAATACACTATTACTAATCCATTCTGAAATAAAATACATGGTTTTCTATTTATAAAATATACCTTTTTTTGCCAGGCAAAAACGCAAAACTCTGTATAACCAAAAACATTTTTAAAATACGTATTTTTTAAATCCATATTAATTTTATTTGAAACTTGTTTGAGAGTCTATAACACAAATTGAAATATTGAACAATTACGCACTAATGGGACACCCTGTATAAACTCAGCGGCTATCGTCAATAGCTGCCTCATTTAACAAATTTTATCCTTACAATACTGTTAACTTACCAATTATTATTTTCAGAGCTAAACGATTATTTATCGTCATTGAGATTAAAGCTTTGTATTTAATTCTCACAAAATATGTATTTCAGTAAAGTCGAGTTGTTTCCCAATAGAAAATGTTAGGTAAATTCTTTAAAATAATAATAATAAGTAGACAGAGTGGTATACACACTACTAGTAAAATGTAAATGGAAAACGTAAAAGTGTTTAAACAAAAGTTTTTTTTAAATAATTAACTAATTTACCTAACCTGTGCGCCCTGAAGCCATTTAAATTAAACTGATTGGTCTCGCATTGGTTAGGTAAATTAGTTTTTTATTTTTTACATTTCTTGTATATTTTTTTGCGAAGCAACCAGCGACGGCTCTTTGTCGCACAGGATAGATAAATTAGTTGAGTTTTTTAATTTTTTCTGGTTATATGTATATTTGGTTTACCGATCAATTGCTTTTTTCTATCAAATATATTTTCGATCATTGTTCTTTTCGATTATTTTTCTTTTCAATTATTTGTTATTCGATAAAATGTTTTTGCGACCAAATGCATTCGATCAAATATTTTCGATCAAATGTATTCGATCAATTTTGTGTCACCCATTCTTAGTGTGTCTCGCACTATAGCAATGTTTTAAAAGTTTAAAAAGCAATAGATAGTAAATACGGCTAATACAAATTTAGATGATATTATTTTTTCAAACTCAATAAATGTTTCCAATTTAAATACTAGTAGTAATGTAAGTTCTTCTTTACTTCAAATTAATAATGCTAACAATTGTTTATTAAATATTACTGTTACAAAATAAAAATTAATAAAGGGTTTATCGAATTTATTTAAATCTACGGACGTAAAAAAAATATTGTATGAAACTCGTGATTAAACCAGCTTTACCGACTTGTTGCATAAATAACTATTATGATATACGTAGGTATATTTTTTTAATTCGATTTATTCCTAATAATAAAAAGCCACTTCAAACTCTGCACTTCCTGGAAAGTCTCGTTTTAATTCTATTAATAATTATTCGTTAATAACCCTCTTCTTTTTATTAGTGAAAGGCGACGAAAAAGCTGCATCCTGTAAATACTATCCGAATTAAGCCCAGACTTAATTTAGTTTAAGTGGAACCTCAAGTTGTTCCCTTCTTTGATTCTAAATATAAGTCCAGTCTATCCAGAATTAGTTTCCGTCTATTGAACTACGGTGGTGACAAATATTTCTTACAGGTAAAATGTTAAATGTTTGTTTCTTGTATCAAGTGCAAGCTGACTATGTTTAAACTTCATAGAGTTATAGTATTTTATTTGTTTTATTAATAATATACCTACATTTAAATGACATATATAATTTTTACTTACCACAATTTATTTGTTTACTATATTTTCATACTTAATTTTATATATTTGGAACCTTCAGTTCAAATTGTCATTTGAGAATTAATTTTATATCTTAGGAACCTTCAGTTTAAATTAAATTGTATACATTAGTAACCTTCAGTTCAAACTAACGTTATGAATCAGGAACCTTTCGTTCAAGTTTAAATATTTTTTCTGCCAGAACCGTCAGTTCTGCCGTTTGTCAATTGTTTACAATAAACCCTAAATTGAATTTATCTGTTTTAATTTAGCTGATATTCGTTTGAATTTGAACTTATCGTACCGTATCTAAAAATGTTTGTGAGAAATCTAAATGACGCTCCCCAGTCAACGTGTCGTCAAAGAAATATGTCAAGACAATTCGATCATTTAATATCCCATCCTTGCATTTATCTGTTTTAATTTAGCTGATATTCGTTTGAATTTGAACTTATCGTACCGTATCTAAAAATTTTTGTGAGAAATCTAAATGACGCTCCCCAGTCAACGTGTCGTCAAAGAAATATGTCAAGACAATTCGATCATTTAATATCCCATCCAAAACGTTTAATTTAATAGGTAATTGAGTGTGGGCTTCCACCATCCAATGTCGATTTTCCAATAACTACAATTTTGCTTGTTGACTGTTCATGTAAAGTAAAAGTTGCCTCGTCAGAAAAAAGAATATTTTTTGAAAATACCTGATTTTGTTGGCACTTATTTATTATGGTTTCGCAAAATTTTACTTGGCACTATGCTATACATTGTTATGCAAATCCTAGTATGCTCTGAATTATTTTCGTTTAAATTAAATTTATTATATTTCATTCTATCAGCGGAAGTTTGAAATGTTATTTTATTATAACCGTATCTAGTAAGAATTTTTTAAGTGGCTTCTTGGTCGAGGTCACCTAGCGCTTGAATGGCCTGAAAGACAACGGACGTGTCGTGAGTTCGATACCTGCTCTGTTCAAGTGATTTTTAATAAAAAAAAAATAATAAGTGGTGTATAGCGGGTTGCGAAAATAATAATTAAATTATTTATATTATAAAATAGAGTGGTGAGTTGCAGTGATGTAAAAAAAGTAGAGATGTTGTCTCAATGGAACATAATCCAGGAATGGACATTTTTTGAATGTCCAGTATTGAACGTCCAAATGTAATCCAGAATTAGACGTGCTCAAAAGTGTGCCATTTGTATACTTTACTGGACGTCCATTGGACGTCGGAAGTCCAGAAAAAACTCATCTTTGGACGTCCAGACATCCAAAATTGTATATTGAATGGAGGTCCAATGAACCTATTTGTGCTGTCTGGACTGTATGAATATTCTAGACTGCCTGACTCCAGAAGGTTATGATATGCTCTATTATTTTCCTTATTGCATTAGTACTCTTTTAACATGTTTATGTGAAATACCACTTGTGGATTCTTGTCTAGTTAAGGTTTTCTCAGCTCCCTTCCTGGTTAAGAGGTCCTCTTTCTAGTTTTCAACATCCTCTTTTATTCCGAAATGTAAGATTATGTTCTGCCAAGACCTAGAAGAACTTTTAATATTCCAACATTACTTTGGATTGTATTTCCGCTTTAAGGGCTGCCTAGCTATCTGCCATAATAGCATGATCTGGGTACATGAATTTATTGATCTTACTTTACTCTGGAAGGTTGATTCGTTTTGTATTTTCCTGTCTACCTGGGATTTGACCCGTTCCAGTATTTTATCGAAAGCTTTCATAAAGTCATGAATTATAGGTATTTTGTTCTAATTTTTCTTATACCAATGCATGGTGCATTCGCCAAGCTAATTCTCAATGGACAATTTTCTAAACTTGTTTATATTTCACATTAAAAATAGTTTCATGAATTTTTATACAGGGATGGTGAAAGTTCTAACGTTCTAGTGCAAAATCCTGATGTAAATCTATGCACATTAAAGTAGATAACTTCTCAGTAGTAATATCCCAAGGACAGTGATAATTCGAAATATTTTTTTTTATTTGCCGAAAGCACGTTGCTTGGCAACTTACCTTGAGAAACGTGCTTATTTGAAATAAAATTATGAGTATTTATCACAGGCCGAGAGATATTCGGTCAGAAATCAGAAAATGTTTGGCATATTTTAACTCATTTATTTAAAAAGTAATAAGTCTTGACTGTACATTCCAAAAAAAGTTGACTGTACATCCTTTAAAGTCAGTAACATCTTTTTTTCTCATATTTATTGCTCAGCAGTGCGATTCTCATCTTTCGTACTCGGCATATGTTGCCACTATTCTCTAGAAAATAGCATCGATTCTTATGTTAAATCGAGTTGGGTATCGGTCGAGACGTGAAAATAAGGCTGCCTTGGCGTTTCATGTTTTATGGTTATGTCATGTCATTAAATGGTGTTTTTGATTAGAAAGTGTTTCGTTTGAAATATTTTATTCAATAATTAAGCGCTAACGTATTAAAGTTTCGTTTGTTATACAGAACCAAGCCAAGGAACAAACCGACTTTCTCGATTCTCGATTTATTTCTTTTGTCTTTGCTAATTAGCTTAATTGTATTATTAATATGAGTTTGTTAGCTGGATTTATTACAGCTGATTAAAGTGTTTTACCCATTGTAGACCATTTTTTTAACAATACTCAGTTTATAAGTGCCAAAGTTAAGCATGTTAAGACATGAAGGTATGTAACACTTTATTTATAACTTGCTTTAATAGTAGGTACAGTTTATATGGGGCAATACACCTTATAGTAAAAACATATTTATCTTAGGTCATTAGGGTTGTCGAACAGTAACAGTGTTTCAAAAATAAACATTTTACCTTTACCCTTTACCTTATTTATATGTATAAGAAAAAAATATTAGCTTACACTGATATCCACAAATATAACACTAGAAATTGGGATGATATATCTGTACCTTGAAGCAACAAGGGCCAATCTCTAATTTGAGCAAGAGGGCGACATTTAAAGCTGTGCTGTTGGTATTATTTCTATAATTAAAAGTAAAAGTATAATTATGTGTTACCTGAAAAATAGCAAATTTATTATTGTATAAAACGAATTTATTTGTCTACCTCAAAAATTAAAACTAAATAACATCTAAAACTATTTAGGAGGGTAGTGCACAAGTATTTACTGTAAAACTATTTTTATTTGGTCGAAGATACCTATTTGCTACATGTCATTGTAAATAATTGTAATTTAAATACATTTTTGTGTATGAATGACTACTTTTTGTAAATATACAAACTCTTTCTATTACAACTATTATACACAATATTTAATGAAATAACAAAAACACAAATTTGTTTATATTTTATGAAATAATTTGGAACATAGAAAAGTAATAAAAAATGAAAAAATAAGAATCCATAAAAATTTACTCTTGAAAATACTAAAAAAATCATCAACAAACATCTTTAGAGAAACGTTTAATTTGTGCAACTATAATATTATTATTAGGGCTTGTATATATGTTTTATTATTTGTAATCGTCAAATAATTTAGCTGTTGCTTGAAGCGTTTCTGTGTAATAATAATAATAATAATAATAATAATTTTCTTCTTTCATATTTTTGGCAATACTAATAAATATTTTTAATAATGAATGTAAAATGTAAATCATTATCACATCTTGAGAGAAAAATTTTTTTCGTACATATATTTATAAAAACGAAAATTAAATAATTATCGATTGACAGTATCGACACCTAAAGATGAAGCGAGTGCAACTGACATTTAAGATTCCGAGATAGGAATCGCAAAATCTTTCTCGTTACAACACGTGCCGAGTACGAAAGATGAGAATCCCACTGCAGTTCTATAGTATACCAATATTTTTATTATTGTTTTACCAAATCGAAACAATCAAAAAAATTAATTTGAAAGTGTCAACGTTTGACATATTTTTAAACCTAATTTACAGATGGGGTACACCAGATTAACGTTCGTATTAAATACTGATTGATAATGAAATATGAAAAAAAAAATAAAAAATCATGAATTATTAGTCCGTATTTATAAAAATGAAGCATTTACTTTCAAGTAAAAGGTAGAAGCAAAAGGTAGAAGCAAAAGGTAGAAGTAAAAGGTTTTGCTACAATTCGTATTCATAATCTCTACCTTTTCCTTGCAAGGAAATGCTTCGGATAAATGAAGTAAAAGGTACAGAGATTAGCCGATAGCGATTTCGATAACTAATTTAAACTTGCAGTGTGCAATCAACGTGTGTGTTCTGCGACAGTGTTTATTTTGTTTTATACTTAAAAACTATTCGCAAGTGAACTGAGGTGTAGTTGATCCTAATTTATTTGTGCAGTGTTGAAAGATAAAAAAATTACAATATCTGGTACAGATAGTGAACAAGAAGGTAGCGAAGATGTGACTAGCGAGATGGTCTCTACTGTAAACCTTTTTAATAAATAATTATTAAAATAGTTATTAGACTTTTGAGTTTTAGCGGAATAACAAGTAGACGTAATAGATCATACATATCGGTTTGTTTGGTACAAACTTGACTTAAGGGATAACACCCCTAGGGAACTTATCAGTGTAAGTCAGAGCTAATTGAATATGCTGATGCACGTGACTGAAAATGAACGATTTTAATAGGTTTTTCATTGATGTCAGGCATTTTCTCAGTAATTTTACCCTTTCAGATACATGCGGCATTAAAGTTTATGTTCCATAAGTTTAAAGCGGTTTGGTGAATTGCAATAAAACTGTATGAATGTTATCAATCAGACCGTTAAATTGCTTGTTTTAGCATGATTGAAAGCCTATACGCCAACGACCTTTCGAGCTGACCAGGTTCTCGGCTCCGCTAAGAAATTGGCATCTCATATTTGGTCATTATACCCAGCCAGTGGTTAGCGTATTTGATCCATAAGGAATATGTCTAATGTAAACAATTTTTTCAGAGAGAACCAAATCGTTCGCATAGAGAAATATGTGAAAAAAAATATTCGCCGGTTTATAATTACGGGATTAAAGAATATTTTTTTAATAAGATTTGAAGCATTGGAAATTTGTATTTATGAACATTTGGTAAAGGTAATTTAAATCGATAAAATCATAAATACCGACATTCTCAGAATGAACAAAGATAGAGAATTGTACAAAACGATGGATGATTTTATCGGAAGACATATTGCAGTTGTAAGGTCATTGCAAGAGTTTTGCGCCATCTATCAGTTTACATAGCAAATACTGTTATTGGATCTTTCCCTTCTAGTACACGAGCGCCATCTTAATTTTATACATTTTGGGTGACACTTTTTGAGATAAAACTCCGTATGAGATTGTCCTCCTTACCTCTACACTTCATATAGTTACGGCGTCAGCATAAATTTCTTCTTTTTTCCTTGTCATATTCTTTAGTTATATAGGTTTAGTTTTTCAGAGCATTTGGAAGAAAAATAATTATATTTGTTGTTGGATTTTGTCAGTTGTTTGTCTGATTTTTGATTTTAGTGTGGTAAGTCACTAACATGTTTGATTTTTGTATTATTTGTTTACCTTTGTTATATTGATTGACTTTTTTTTTTTTTTTTTTTTTTTTGTTGGCATAGGACATATTGATTGACTTAATAATATGGAAAAAGAAAAGAAAGTTTACGAAGATAAAATAAAATTGGTAGAAATCAATAAGTTTGTTTTAGTTTTCCAAAGTGACCATGTACCAAAAATTTAGGCAAATAAATGTAAAATGTAACCCATGTAACCCATGTAACCCATGTAACCCATCTGTTTAATGGATAAAAGTTTCTTTTTATTAAATAAGATATGTTTATAAATATACCGTAAATGGGTTGCCTGAGAAAATGCGGTACAGACTATTTATTTTATTAAAGTAAAAAAAAAACGACACCCTGTAAAATATTCCCCAGATGCTTCGACTATGCCCAAACTTTAATCTGCTCACTACAGGATGAATTAAAGCTTAAGTTTCTCTTCATCTGTTTTTGAGTTATCTTCATAATTCGAAATTTACACTTTTGCTCAAATATCTCGAATTAGGTCCATTTTAGGAAAATCATGTATGGGAACAAAATAATAGAGAATGACATCATAAGCAACTTTTATTATGATTCCTTTATTTTTCTTATCTGTACACAAAAGTAAAAAAATGGCCGTGACCATATTTTCTTAAGGTAGATTCATACTATAGGTCCGATCACGATCAGATCACGGTCCGGTCGCGGTCAGGTTTTTTTATGAACAATTCACACTGTTTCGGTCGCTCGTCAGTCTTGTGTTAATTAATTTAAAACAAGCAATGTTTTCAAAGTTTTTAACAAGAGACCTGGCCATAATGGCTTACATCCTAGATGAGGAAGAGAAAAGCGAAAGCTCCAAAAAAATAACTAATAGGGGTTTTTGGGTGCATCCCATAAACATCAACATAAAAAGTGATGGAGAATTGTTCACGTTATATAGAGATCTTTTGGATTATTAAAACAATTTTTTTCAATATTTTCAAAAGTCAAAGGAAAACTTCCAAACTATATTAAATAAAATTTAAAAAGATATTAAACAGAAGAACACAACTTTTCAAGAAGCTATTTCATCTGCGGAGAAATTGGCAGTGTGTTTGTGGTAAGCAAGTTAAATACATAGATGTGTGTAAAAAATTTATTTAACTTATTGGATATACAAAAACTATTATATTGGTCGTTGATCATCATAATTCTCGGGTGAAAGAGCTTGTAAGAAAGACGCAGCTGAACCTGAAGATGACGGAACTAAAGAAGTGTATGGATGTATGTATTGACGTTGCTGAGGTAAGAAAGGATGATATTCAGGGAACTGGAGATGTTGCTGAACGGACTGGGAATTGATTATAATGTTTAAGTTTTTGGCCCTAATTTTCTTTTTGACTAAATGTTTATCCTGAGGAGAAAAAGACTTAACAGATTCTTTTATACCACCAAAAAAGTAATCCAATGGATGTTTTATTGAATTAGGTTTGTTCAGTAGTCTTCTGCTCTAATATATACTTCATCAGAGTTGTTCCGGCTGTATCCACAGTTCTTCTTATTCTTCTTATTTTTGACAAAATCTGTCCTGTGCTTTTCCGTTTAAAATATTTTGATGTCGGTTCCTGAGGGGGCTGTAAATAGGGTTCCTGGGGGGGATTGTGAAGGAGTAGCTTCTGATATTTCAGAGCCTTGGGTATTCCCGCCGACTTCATGATCTTCTGCTGTTCCTTCTGATTCATCAGTACTGAAGATATTCGTTGTTTATCTTCTATACGTGGCAGTAAAAAAGATAATCCTTTTTCAAATTTCCATTTTTTTTTTATATTTTTGGCTGCCTGACCTGTTGTTGTTTTCCTAAAGCGGCAAATTTTGCGAAAGGGAGCGCTAAGATTCCCGTCTTTTCTTGCAATAGTCAGGATTTGAAAACATCAAATGATATTTTTTAGACGTAACGATTTTTTTGTTATATTTTAGATTTACAAATTTCAAATATGATATATGACAAAGAAAAATGATACACTGACAGTGGATAGACATTGAAAAGCAGCCCGAACCCATATAACCAATGCATAAAGAACTAGTTCTTTATACAATGATGCAACTAAAGAATAAGACGATCAAAAAGAAATTTATGCGTATGCCGTAAGAGTAAAGACCAGAGAGAAGGCGAATCAGCATACTCGAAATACGCTCCCAAAACTACCGCTAATTAAGTTTTTACAATTCACTCTGTATCAGAGGGACGTAATTGAAATAATCTGTATCATAACAAAACTAATATGTATCGTAATGAATATTACGATTTTATGTAGGCATTTAATAAATACCTACAATGTAAAATGAAAGCAGAAAGAAAACATTATGATTATCATTATAGAAAATTTTTAATAATTTTTAAAGATTTTTGATTAATAAATAATATTTAACCCAATGCTGGACCTTGAACAAGAATAGAAAATTGATGAATTTTGGAGGGATGAATACCTCTTTTTTTAGCTACCCAAAGATAAAAATATGTAGAGGACCACCTTTTTTTAGCTCCTTAAAGATAAATACAACACCAGAGAAATCGTATATTACGGTTTGTCTTATTTGTTACGTTTCAGTAAATTATATATTACATTACTGGACAATAATGGCGTTTTGCTGGACAAATACAATTGCTGTACAAGATCAAATACTGGATGAAATTTGAAAATGTACAATACAGCGAAATACTGTACATATGGTCACCCTAGTATATAAGTCAGAAAAAAAATTATACGTAACGTGATTTAACGTGAAAAATACGCAATTTCGATTACACCTAGCAAGAAGAAATTGCCAAAAACTTGCTAGAGTTGTGGGTTTTTCAAAATACAAGTATTTAAACACACATAATAAACGAAAAATACAATATTTGAAATTAAAAACTAATAAAAAAAAACTATAGGCAAGACTTTTTTTTTTGTGTTGGAAAGTAATCTTTCTTCATTTTTCTATTTGAGTTCGACGACTTCTTTAGCCAACTTTTACGCATCCCCTGACAATGCCATTCGCAAAATTGCTTTACTGGGTGTAATAATGCCTTTTAGTGGCACCTCGCTTTTCATCGTCTAAATCACGTATGGATAAACAATCTATATGACTATATTTAATTGGAAATTTCCCTTTTAGTACACAAGCGCCGTAGGCGCCGGAACTCAAAAATTGCTTTGAGTGGCCGGCCTCTATGCGGAAAATGGTGGATATCACTCCTTCACCCCCACCATCCACACCTCACTTAAAGGCACCACCGGTTTTTTAAAAGCACTTAAAAAGCTATTTTAAAGCGTTGATTTTATGATAATTTTCTTGAAAAAAAAAAAAGAATTGTCTAATGTCCAATTGCTGGATAGGCTGGAGGCTCCCACCTAAATCGGGATATCTGGCATGTGGCAACCCTATTTTCTCGATGCAGCTACCACTGGTATTCAGTGGTGCTGCGGTGCTAGATTACCAATGAAATAAGTAGAAACACAATATTAAACATTTTTTATTAGCTATCATGAATTTAATTTTTGGTCATTTATTAATACACATATATTGGAGTATTGTATATATACAGGGTGGACATTTGAAAATAAAACAGAGCCAATTTTGGGCACCCCAATTTTTGATTTTAAGGGAAACATTTTTTTTGCTAGTTTTACCCCCTGAACGGAAACCCTCTAGCGGGGGTGAACTTACTTCTAAAATCTTAAATGGAAAGAGTGGTCGAATGATAGCTTATTTTGAAGTATTTTTACATTGATTAAAACCCCCGAGTTTTAAATTGCTACTGTCTTCCTAGTTATGAACTTTTAAAGATAGTTTCTGTAAAAGCTTACCAGTTGGTCGAGTAAATGCTGGAAATGCCGACTCTAAGTCTCAATGCAATAATAGAGGTTTTGTTCAAAACGCTCTCGGACATTTTGAAGCATATGTGATTTGATGACATTCATCAATTATCCATTGTCTCAGATCAGTGATATTGGCTTGGGAGACATAAATTTTAGTTTTAAAGTGGTCCCATAAAAAATCTAACGGGCTTACATCCGGAGACCATGGGGACCACTAAATACTTTCTGTTCTTCCGATCCATTGACCTGGAAACGTTTGACCCAAATACTGACGAACAGTGGCGCACCGTCTTGCTCGAATATTAAGTTGTTTGCTATGTACTGATCGTCATTCTCAATCAACTCTAGTAATGCTAGATAAATGGCGTTTACTAATAATCCCAGTTACATTTCCGCGGTTAAAGTTCCAGGTAAAAGAAGGAGCCAATTATACGGTTACCAAAAATGCCTGTCCAAATATTCAGTTTTTCCGGATGTTCCGTATGCATTTCATGAAATATTCTGGGATTTGAATCGGACCAATAACGACAGTTGTGACGATTAAGCGTACCAATTACGAAAAAAGTGCATTAGTCTAAAAAACACACGTTGAAAAGAAATTGCTGATCATTTATTGCCCATTCAGTCATAATTTCACAAAATTGTAATCGCCTATCAAAATCGTCTTCCTTAAGTTCTTTTACCAGAAGTATTTTGTAGGGATGAAATTTGTGTTCTTAAAATATCTTCTAAATGCTACTTTTTTTAATACCAGATATCGCCAAATGTCATGTACTCAATGTGGATTCTTGAACAACATGCCCTAAAATCGCCACTTCTGTAGCTTCATTTACTACAGCCTTTTCCATTTTACGTTATTTGTTAGCTACCGACCCCATTTCTCAAAATATTCTTTCGATGGACTTGTCGATTTTGATGTTGATTGTTAATCAGTTGGGCAGTTCTATTAGCACATTCATTGTTCGTAAAAAAAAGTGACATTATTTGCACTCTCTCAGCAATTGAGTAAACCATTATTACTGATATGCCACTTTTATGCCGACTCTACAACGAAATAAACTAAACCTTTATGACGACCAAAGAATGTCATCTGATAACAATAATTGAAAGCCACAGGAATAAAACTAGAATTGTTACAAAGAATTCCTTTTTTTTTTAATAATATAAAAATTATGTTAAATCGGTTTTGTACTTTTGGTGAGCCACTGTATGGGCTACATAGATAGTAAGGATATAATTCAATACCTGTTGCGGTATTAGCCGAAGGAGTAGTTGTTTTCTGAAGGAAAACGGTCGCTCGTATTTATGTGATACTGGCTATGAGTTTTATTTATTTTATTGTATTCCTTGAATAGATAATTAAATAATTAACTGTCCATAAAATAATAATTGAGGATAATAGTACTGATGGTTCATTAAATTTATGTAATAAGTAATTTGGCAATGGCAAAATTATGATATTAAGCAAGAGCCAAGTTTATCGGGTTCATAACATGTCCATTATAGTTGTTATTGAATGGGTGACTGCTGCTTGGGTGTAGTAATAAATTACAGCTTGTGGTCATGTACTAAATGAATGATTTTTTCTAAATTAGAAGTTGGAAAATTCGATTTTTCTGGGTTGTGAGTTAAAATTATCAATTTTTGAGTTATAAGTAGGAAAAATAAAATAGTATATTACATTACGAGTGTGTAAAGTGACATTTTTCACACGAGTGGGAAATATTGTCGCACGAGGCGTAAGCCGAGTGCGACTATCACACGAGTGTGGAAAATCACTTTTCACACAAGTGATGTACAATATTTTTCCTACGACCACAAAATAATTTCATCAAAAAATGTAATACCAGATTATTATAATAATTAAAATGTATTTAAAAAAATAATCAACAATAATCGTATTTATTAAATTTTCATAATTTCTAAACAAATCAAAAAAATAAAAAAAAAATAAAAAAAAAATTCTGGCACAGCCAGGATTCGATCGCGGTCGTTGGACGGTCTCAAATTGCAAAGTTGATGCTCTAACCAACTGAGCTAACAGGCCTTACGGTAATTGATTGATCTAATCGCTTATGTGTTTAACCAGAATAAAAAGCAAATATATCTTAGTTATTTTAAAATTATTTTAAAAATAATTGTTAAAGATAAATATCTAGGATCTAATTTACAATAATTTAACAATCATATCGATTTTAGTATTAATATGGACATTACATAGATCAAAATAGAAATTATGTGTTTGACATTTTCTGACAGCTACTGCGGAAAGTAGCATATTCTCACTTGGGTGGAAAGTAAATTCTTATTCATACGCGTGTGATATAGGGCACTTTCCATAGGTCTATATAGTGTGATATGTGTCACTTTCCTAAGTGGTCGTAGGAAAAATATATATTTAGACCATTCTACGCTTCTGTAGGTACGTTCTGTATCATAATTTGATTCCATTTTGTAGTTTATTAGCTTGTTTATTACTTATTGGTGTTTATATTTTCTATATAGGTATCATTAGTAAACATTACCAATATGTAATTTCTCTATATTCAGTGATACGCTGTATACGAATAAAAAGGTGTCTTTAAATATCCACCTCTGCCTGTAACTTTAGAAGTTGGTCAAAATTTCTAGTTATGGTGATTAAACCTTGTTAACAAAAAGGAAATTACTACAATATGCAATAAAAATTTATAATATTTATTAAATAATATTACGAAGAATATTATTTTATTTCAAAATATTTATAACCCATTCGTAATTATTTATGTTACGCTAGATTAATCCAGTGAATCAGAACGTATTAAATTCGAAGAAAATGCAATAAAATGGCTATAGAATTTAGTTAACAGTACACTAATATTTAATTATAATTGTGTGTTAGTTTCTTTTTATAAAGAACATGTAATTTAGAGAGCGCAGTAAAAATGCAAATTAATAATCATTACCCTATTATTTTTCCATTTAAAGAGCATGAAAATAGAAAAGTCAATACTTGTGTAAAATATAAATATGTTGGAGCCATTGTTCAAATGATTTCTTAAAAACTGGCCATATACCATAAGTGAGATATTCTTGAATTCATTACGAGTATTAATTTGATGGGGTAGAAACTGAGAGGGGTACAATAAACCTAGAGCTTTAGTAGGAGTGGCCTTCATTCAGATAGATGTGCGAGATGCTTTGTCGCTTATTTCCACTAAAACCCTTATGACGTAAATTTAGTGAATCACCCAAAGGTTACCTTACATAAACGTGTGATTTGAGTCCTCGTACTAAGAGAACAACCAATGTTTAAAAATAAATTCGGCTTTACAAAGCTGCCCTAGGTAGAGGCCTTCACAAATAAGCAATAAATAAAATAAACATTTATAAAACTTTAAACTTCAAGACTGTTATCATTGCTATGAAGTTTTCTAAACGTCTTTTAAATAATTTTATTTGAGTATTTAGTAGTAAGTAGAAGTGATCAGTGAAAACAATTGTTTAATTTTAAAATAAATATGGATGTTACGCAAATAACATACAGGATGGTTTTTCACGAGTTTTAACGAATTTCGGAATGGAACTCGTATCTAAATTTAATTTTAGGATCAAAAATTGCCCAAATATTACTTTTATATGGACAGGTTTAAGATGTAAACAATCCAAATATTTTAAGATGAACAGACGTAAGGGGTAAATGGCCCAAATGTTTTTATATAATAACAATAATAATATTACTCTCCCTATTATTCACACCCTTGCGAGTTAATTTTAACCTCAGAAGCTGACTGGGCTTATTTGCCAAAGCGTTCCAGGGCTCGAGTGTAATTCATTGTCTTTCTGTGGAGTTATCTGTGGCGTCATCATAGCACCACATAGTCTTACCTTTAGTTTTGACTTTTACGTCAATTTATTTTAAGGTTTCAGATAAAACATGGTGGTTCGACACTCATGATGTCGTTCAACGTGGTTGGGCAGACGGTTCACAAAATTGTGTTTTAAATGCACCATGCTCGAGGGGGAAACGAGTCATAATTTACATGCCGGAAATGAAAATGGCTTTGTACCAAACGCTTTGCTACTTTCAGCAAAAAATATCAATAAAGCTCTGCTGGACTATCATGAAGATATGAATGCAGCAGTTTTTAAAAACTGGTTTGCTGAACAACTCTTACTGAATATTTCACCAAATTTAGTCATTGTAATGGACAATGCGTCTTATCATTCCCGGCAAATTCATAAGAAGCCAAATAGTGGCTCTAAGAAATCAGTTATAATACAATATTTAAAAGATAATAACATTGATATTCCTGCTTCCGTAAAAACAAAAAAACAAATGTTAAAAGTAACAATATTCCAATACAGTATTATATTGATATAATTTTTGCAAAAGATGGTGGTCATACTGTATTGAGGTTACCACCTTATTATTGTATACTTAATACAGAGTACACACACTTTAAAACTCAAAATAAACCTTAAAAAACACATAAAAAAGTACAAGTACCAAACACGTGGACCCGTCAATTTCAATCAGTCATTTGGCAAAAAAGAACCAACCCACTTGGATCTATTCCATGGACCAATAACTATTCTGTATTAAAGAACCAAGCCACTTGAGTCTATTCTGCAGACTATACATCACTAAAATCTTGTGTGTTGGTTGGTTCAATACCCAGTAGATGACGCCATATATGCAAAAGTGGCTTGGTTCTATTTTGCAGATAATTTTTAGCTATTTGGTGGATCAAATGCCCGAATATTTAAGAAAAATTGTTTATGTAGGTTGTTACCTTTCTGCAGAAAGCCATCCAATTGTACTAGATCTTGTACATTATTTAAGAATCTGGTACTCTAGTACACTCGAAGCAAAATCTAGTACTTTTTCTTTTTTTAACCTATTTCCATTTGATGGGTAAAATATATTTCGGGTTGTTCTTGGCGATCTTGTCAGGAAAAATCTCGGGGATGACGTCTACGTCCAGTTTCGGGCGCACCAGGTATCCAGAAGGTGTTCGACGATGCCACATTTGAATTCAGTGACCCAAAAAACCCCGGTCGCCGAGTTTTTCTCCTTCCCCGCGTGAATTTTGGGAAAGTCCCTCAGAGATGACGTTCAGGGCCAGGTTCCGACACAACAGGTTTTGGAGGGGATCGTTTTCGACGTGAAATTTGGATTGAGCGCCCAAAAAAACGCTCCTATAATGGTTTTCGGGTTGGTTTTGGCGATTTTGTCAGGAAAATTCTCGGTTTCGACATACCAGGTATTCACCGATACCATATTTGAAGTCAGCGACTCAAAAAACCCCCAAGGGCTGAGTTTCTCTCCTTCCCCGGATGAATTTCGGGAGAGTCCCACGAAGATGACGTTCATCGGAGTTCCTGAGCTCCAGGTCGGATGTGGGTCAATTTGAACATCATATTCGTGATCAGCGACTTCGAAAACTCATGACAACCCGATTTGGGCCAGTTCTGACTCTTATTTACAAAGTTCTTTAATATTCCAAACGCCGTCTCAAAAAATACATTTTTTTGAATGCATTTTTGGCTGCAGCAATGCAATTTTTGGTTTGTATAAGATAGGGGTATTTTTTCCAAAATATTTTTGGAAGCGAATGCAAAAAACTGCATTCCGATCCGTCTTAGTCTAAAAAATTCCCAACTTTTTTGCTTCAAGGCTTCTACTAAATATAGAAAAACATTTTTGGAAAAATAAATGTCGGTTGTATGTATATCGTAGAATCCTGAATTTGAATTTTAAATTTTGAGTTCATGAATGGTATATATTGTAAGGTGAACTAAGCGAAATGGTTGTAATTGTTTTTGTGTGGAATTTGAGGACAATAATTATATTTTGAAATATAACAATAATAAGTCTGAGCACTTATTGCATTAGTAACACATGCCACATGAATGTGACGTTTTTTAATTTACCAAATTAAGATCTATCCATGTAAGTAACACAAACAGTAACCAACTTTTGTCAAAAAGTATTTATTTATTATTATTGTTTTAGAGCAAGTGAATAGCTTTAAAATGTAATAAACATTGTTTAAATTTATTTACCAGAACATGAAGGTGCTTATTTACGACCTTTATTATCAGGTTTTTAAATTTCCCGCTGCGTTATTTGTTTGAAATTGATGAAAGTGCCACATCGTGGGTCAGATGTTAACTGCGTTCGAGCTGCTCGTTGTTAAGCATGTGCTTCTTATGAGCGTTTTCTATATCTATGTCCCTTATCTCTGCTCCAGTACCCGCGTCACAGTGCATAAAATAAGATCCATAAGAAATAGATTGCATTTTAAAAATATTGATATTTAAATCACTAAAGTTAAACCAAAGATTCTGATAAGATAATTAAAATCGAAATTTTAATTCTAGAGTTTTATCTTGTCAGTACACATGCACAAAGATGATCGTAATCTTTTTTTCTGAGTTCTAAGTCAGAATAATCTATTTTTTCGAGTTCTGTCAGAAAAATCGATTTTTCCGAGTAATAAGTCGGAAAAATAAAAAAACATTTAATGGCCCTTATACGCTTCTGTAGTTTTAATTAAATAAACTATTATTAAATGAAACAATCGTTGCAATACCAAAAGGATGAGAAAATCCATTAGTGTTTAAAATTGTTATGAATTCGTTATAGATAAATTGTAGATGAGTGAATTTTAATTGGTTCTTTTAATTTGCATTATTTTTACACTGTCAAATAGTCGGAAATATCCTGTAGGATAAAGAATCTAATGCAAGAAAAATGATATCTTTAAAAACTCCTTTGTTCTAATATAAGAAACAAATTAATTGGCGGTTTTACGGTGTTACACACTAAGTTTAATACTGTTGTGCTACCAGATATAATACAAAATTAAACTAGTATTATTAATTCAAAGTGTTGCATTGGCCCAAAAATATGTACGGGTATCAATATCATTTATTATTCAGTTGTATGCAAATGATGATCTTAAAAACTGCATATTTCCTGCTTACAAAGGAAAATTCTAGATATCACGTGGAATAACAGTTTATGCCAAGTTTTAGGGATATTTATTGTATATCTAATGACTTCTTTGGTATTACTGAGGCACGAAGCATATAAATAGTACATTACACACCGAGGTGGGAAGAGTTTCATTCCTGTCGTTAGCTATGATCTCGAGACAGGAATGAAACTTCCTACCGAGGTTTGTATACTATTTTATTTACAACCATCATATTTCGATCAAAGTTAATAAATCTTTGTTTTATTCTGAACATACCTAAAATATTACATTTAACGACAAATTACCAAGCACGCGGTTTCCTCAGATTAATCAAGTAGGTAAATATATTGTTACTGTGATTACGGGGTAAACAACTGTCACCGATATAAATAAATGTCAGATAAAGCCGGATATTAAATTCCCGAATAATAAATATCAATAAGAAGTTTGTTATATTTTAAATCATTGTTGTTTTTTATTGTTTGCCATTAAATAGGTATTATAAAATTTGTCAAACAATGTGTTATTTTTTTTTAATATAAAAAATATTCGTCTAGAATAAATGAAATAAGGGCGGGAAGTCAGGACGGGAAGTGAGGGCGGGAAGTAGAGGTGTGTAATGTGACACTTCCCAACCTTCAATGACGTTAGTAATGACAACATTACATATATGGTTGTAAATAAAATATCTTATTTGTTTCGCTAAAGAGAAAACGTCGCTTGTCTCCCTGCAGGTGAAATTTACTGCCCGAGACCTTATATTCTTTCATTTATTTTAATCATTGTTCAGTTAATCTCATTAGTTTTAACTATAATAATTAAACAAGGAAGAGACAATCAGATATAATAACTGGAAAAACCGAAAAAAACAAAAAAGGGACGAAAATTATCAAAAAAAAAAATTCATCCGCTGTTATACTTCAACAAATTTTTGAGAAATTGGGCAAAATGCATAAACGAGTATACAAACTGAAATATGGCGCCCAATGAGCAATTCCTACAAATAGAAATGACTAATAACATTAGACTTTTAAAACACCAACAAGGCCCACAAACAGTCCAATATCTAGAACAAATATATGTGTGTCAAATAGGTGTGTGTCAAAAAGATGTGTATCTAATTTTTGAAACGCATTTCACTAAAGAGTCATACATCAAATTCAAAAGATACAGAATACCTGGATAACATATAAAGAGGAGAAAGTGTCGTTATAATACGAAAGAATCTAAAAAGCATTACCAAGAAACACATTACCAAAGACATCAGTTATTGTAAAAACTAAAACATATAATATTAGATTAACAGCTATATATTGTCCATCAAGAGAAAATGAGCAATATACCTAAAGAATGTCTAAAGACACACGGACATAGATTCATCATAAGAGGAGCCTTCTAACCGAAAAACACCTTCTTCTCAAGAAAGGAGTGCAGTAATTTAATTTTCAGAACGTAGTACTGGTTCAAGAGGTAGACATTTTATTTATACCTCATCCTTCAATGCTTATATGGTCGGCCTAATAAAAGTTTTCGTTTAGTTTTAATCATGTTTCCATGGTTTTTACTGTAATAAACCTTTCTTTTGACAGATAAGTGATATTTTATTCATAGCCATATCTTATGTATTTTAATTATTTCGGAATTTTGTATTAGTATTATAATTTCACAGTTATATAATAATGGCGAGTACATTAGAAAGTATTGCAACCACAAGTACGCGTAAAGGACCTAGAAGAAAAAAAATATCGTATACTTAATATATTTAATAATCATAGAAAAGACTGTTTTACTTTCTGTAAATAAAATAGCCACTAAATATGAGACCTATACTGGAGTATCTAAGCGAAATGTGTATAAACAGTATTAAAGAAGATACAGTTATTGGAGTTGTCTGACATCCGAAAAAGGCCCAAGATGGAAGACCTTTATTGAAATTTAGGTAAAGAATGTAATAAGACAAATGATACATTCTTTTTTCTATCGAAATGAAATTCCTACACTTAAAAAATTATACACAGAAATAGAAAATAGCCTCACTCTTCCAAATATATCATATTTTCATCTGCAAAAAATATTACATGAATTACATATTCGTTACAAAAAAAGTGACAGAAAAAGTTTAATCCCATTAACAACATATAATCCCTCCATGTTATTTATTGCTTAAATTTAATTTGTTTAATGTTAAAGTGCAACAATTTTCTTAGAAGCATAAGGTTTATTTTTCTTTTAAAATGTATTCTACGAAGTGCGCATATACCATTTTATATACCATGACCTTATTTATATTATAGAAACTTATTTTGCAAAGTAAGCCTATGGAATGTGACGTTATATCCCCACTTCTACTGCACTTCTTTTTTATTCAGACTATAGTATGCAAACAATATAAATGCATAACAATATCTTCAGAAAAACCAACATATTGGCCGAAAGATCCTGAAAAAATCCTGATCATATAAACTTCTTTATAGTCATAACATATAATTTAACTATATGCTCTTAAAATAAGCTTAGTATGTGAACCCAGATCATTCCCCTATACTTCTTACATTTAATATTAATTTTAGAAACCCGTTTTAGAGTAGTCAATAAACAAACAGATTCGAAAAGCTTTAAAATAAATAAAATCAGAAACAATTATCCAAAAGAAATTAGAGAAACAATTAAAGAAAAAGGAAATTAAGAAAAAAGTTGCAACGGTGCATTTTTAAATTGCACTTTATTTGATGTTTTAGAAAAAGGTAAAAAAAAAGAATGAGACA
Organism: Psylliodes chrysocephalus; assembly: GCA_927349885.1. Classification (NCBI taxonomy): domain Eukaryota; kingdom Metazoa; phylum Arthropoda; class Insecta; order Coleoptera; family Chrysomelidae; genus Psylliodes; species Psylliodes chrysocephalus. The sequence continues at coordinate 48,801,720 of OV651813.1, read as the reverse complement.
AAATAATAAAGTATATTAAACCGAATTTGGTATTTTACAGATGTATTGCATTGTTGAGTTTGAAAAATGGATGGTGACGGTCTGGCGGTTGTGAGGTGAGCAGAAAATGGCTGACGCTGCATAAAAAACAAGTCTTTTGGCCTCCTTTATAAAGAAATTTATAAAGAAATATACTATAATATAAGACTGGTGAGTAATGTTATACTTGTATTTTTTGAATATGAGTTCTTTCAGGGTATTTTTTTAATAGTTAATTTAAAAATAAAAGATTTGTCTGTTTGGGTTCTTCAAAAATACATTGAGAACTATCAGAGGACTAGTTGACCAGTGGACAGTTTAATAGTTGTATGCGACGAATAATTTGGAATTGAACTATTCCACTGGTTCTTGGATGATTTGCATTGAGTTTTAAAGAAACCCGAATAAACCTTTTATCATATCACAGAATATATGATCTTTTTTTTATTAACTTTTATTATAAACTCAGACTGTATGTATACCTCTGAGAAGGTAGTTTTTACAACTAGATACACAATTTACTTTCTATCTTTAAGAATTTTCAGTGGTCTGTATTTTAATAGTTCTCTTATTTTAGATGATAATGATAGGTGATGTATCAAATTAAAAAAGTCAAAGTTACCTCAGAACTACATTCCAAGGCTGATAAAGTAGCTACGAAAATAAAACAGGTGCCAACTAGAAAGCTGTCATGTGATGATACTGAAGATGATGAAATCGTAAAGCATGCTCACCTACCCCCAATTAAAATCAAATCTTCAATTTTAGGTATGTTGTGTCAACTCCTCTAATCATTTTATTCCTTTTGGTTTCTTGCTCATGACTTTTTTATTTACCAGTGTAATTTATTTTTTATAATATATTTTTCATGTGTTTTTTGGATTAAATAAATAACTTTCATTTGCTTATTATTTTTAATAATTCCATCCAATAGACATTCTCGATTCCACTCTGTAAGAGAATCTGTATCTGTATGTGCAATAAATCTCCTCGTACTTATGGCCGGTGGTTGTGTCAGGAAAGAAATCATAAAGTAACGTCCTCTAACCAAAATCAAATTTCGCTTACTCGCAAAGCTCAAAGCGGCCACTGCAGTTTCCTCCTTCTTCCTAACAGAATAGCACGAGGTCTTTTTTGCTAGGTCGATGTTATGCATATGTTTGTTAAGCCCTGTTAATAGGCCTACTAGTATTCTAGTATTTTTCCAATTCTGGCATAATAAACGCTCGGTGAGATTTGACTATGGTCCTTTTAAGAACTATCTGGCTTGTCTCGTCCTGGTGAATTGTTCCACTACAACTGAGATTCATTTTAACATCCACTGCATTGTGCAAGTTGTAATGGCTGTCTTTGTGGCACCGCAAAATAAATGAAGTTCTGAAAATCATTAGATTGGTACTGTAAGACCATTGGAAACAGTTTTTAATTTATCTTTTTATTTCCAAATAACGGAGCTATTATTTGTGACTTGGAACATCTATTGTGATTTGCAGGTCACTTCGTAAAGCGAAGCCCGTGGGTCTTCTTGATAAAATACAAAATATCCAAAGTCGAAAAAAACAATCCCTAAAAGGTTCTCCATCGTCTTTTATTTATTAAAGAATCTTTTATAATACAATCGAAATGTTATGGATATCAATAACGTGATAGACTCGTTATTGAATAAAATCACATGACTGTTTGGCAATAAGTAAGTTCTACCTCCGTCCAGTCAGCACTTTATGCATCTAATATAATTACCGTTTAATATTAATTAAAATAGTTGGTTTTCAAAAATGCAAAAATGCACAGATACTTCAGTTACTATCTTTATATTCGTTATAATTGGTCTAATATCCGAAGTAAGGTCGACCTTCACCCATGTGTTTAATGGATGAAAGTTTCTTCTTATTAAATAAAATGTGTTTATAAATATACCGCAAATGGGTTGCCTAAGGAAATACGGTCCAGACTATTTATTTTCTTAAAGTTAAAAAAGCGATACCCTGTAAAGTATTTCCCAGACGTTTCGACTATGCTCAAACTTTAATCAGCTCACTGCAGGATGGATTAAAGCTTAAGTTTAAAATTTGGTGTTTTTCTCTTCATCCGTTTTTGAGTTATCTTCAAAATTCGAAATTTGCACTTTTCCTCAAATAACTCGAATTAGGTCCATTTTAGGAAAATCATGTATAGAGACAAAATAATAAAGAATGACATTATAACTTTTTTCATGATTCATATACTTTCCTTAACACAGAAAGGAAAGTGACTATATTTTCTTAGGCAACCTATTTGTAGTATATTGAGGTAATATATTGTGTGAAGGTCAACCTTACTTACGAATCCTAGACTAAATTTACCCCATATAAATATTATATAATAAAAATAAGAACAACAATATATTTCATTACTGATTCAGTACGTTGTATCACCAAATTTAAAAATCTTTTAAAAATCGGAAACCGGCCCTGACCCATGACAACAATAAATGCAATTTAACGGTTTTTTAAATTCTGGGAAAAACATGTTTGTACAACTTGCATCTTATTTTAAGCGCCGAAGTACAGTGTTCTTCCTCATAGAAAATCTCCAGTAATTTAAGTACGAGTGCTAACTCTTTCACACTCGCAAATCTGTTTCACTCTCGCTAATAAAAATATAATAAAAATAGATCGTTAAACCCAAGAGCACAAGTGCAAGTAACAATAAGCTATCTTTCTCTGCAAAAATCACACGGAACCATCATGCAATGCTCCCTCGGCCAATCACAACGAGACACATACAGTAGCTAGACTTTCTACTTCTACACTCGACAGACAGACATCTTCGCTTTCCTTCGCGTGATCGATGATATTTTTATTAAAAACAAAACAAGAGGTGTATTAAACCTGCTGAATCAATTATAAAGTTAAGCACTTATAATATTTCACTATGTAAAGTTGTTATGTAAGCTGAAGCAAGTTTATAGTTTTAATAAAATTGTTAATTGAAGAACATATTTAAATTCATCATTATCAAATAAGTGTTTAGCAATTCCTCTTTCACACATTTCTACTAGCTACAGTCCACTGCTCCCAGCTGATAGGAAGAAACCTTTATTTCAGTGACGAAGATTTAGAAGCCATCGAAGTCGCAGATAACAATTGAAATATATAATATTTATAGATTTTTATGTGTTGATTCAAAAATAAATATTCCTTATTATTTTCATCGCATGTATACCCTCGGCCAGAAAAAGCATTTCTTGTCTTTTTAAGGTCTGTAAGTGAAGCTTACATGACACGGAAAAACATAAAAAAGCGATATACAAAACTAACAGTACAAAAATTTATTTTTGAGAAATAAAGTTGAACTGAACGGTATACATAAAAAAAAGTGAGGAACATCGGAGGATTATATCGTTATTTGTTAAACCAACTTTGATTTAAACAAATTTAACTCCTAGATTTAACTTTTAAACTTCTAAACTGGATTGGAGGCAAAAGGTAAACGATTATGAACTCTGCAAAGCTATAGTTTCCTGAAATGCTAATTATCCAATCGTTGAATATTACAAAACGACACTGTTAACATTTAAAATAATAAAATGATTTCATTAGCATTATCATTATCATTTTTATTGTGAGTATATCAATAGTTTAGGACGTTTTTTATTCAAGGTACATCCTTTATATCTACCGTAACAGAAATAGTAAAATGCAAAAACTAACAATCAATTTCTAGGTGGTTTTAATTAAGTATCTCTAATCCTTTATGTGCAGCATATCCTGGCACTTTTGAGAATTAAAATGAGTTTCCTATTACACATCAAAAAGTGATTAATTATACTTGGTTTAATTTCATCAGACCGTTTTTGATTACAATCTATTTTGAAATTGCCAATAAATTAATTTTCAGTATTATAGATATATTCTTCTTTGTTTTATTTGATAAATTGTTAATAGAAATTAATTGCTGAATAAATCGTTACATTTTTTGTATACCTTTACATACCTTTTTATATACCCACAATTTTCTAAAATAATAAAAAATTTAAAAATCATATTCACGCCTTGTCAAATCACCCAAAATTATAAAAAAATATGCTGACCTAACATAGGAATTATTTCTTGGAGGTGGTTTAATAAGGGGTTGAATCATATAACATATCTTTCATATATATCGTTGTTAAAAAAAAATTAATAAAATAAAATACTACATAATAAATGTCCATAATGTAAGTGGTTATTAAAATAATCGCAAAGTTAATATTTGTTAAGTGATTTATGTTTTATAGTTGTATCATTATTTAATATATTTTAAAAGATGAAAAATTAAGTTAAGCGGTCGATTCAAGACCTTTTATATTAAAAAAAATTAAAATAACTTTGTGTTGATTGTATAAAATAGTTGTTGAAAAGTGAGTTATCTAGATACATTGAACCATCACCTACATCATTTTAAATTACTACAGTTTAAAGCATATTTGTCGTAAAAGACAGTTTCGAAGGTTCCAAGTTCCATACCCCAATTATTTCTCAGTTATTAACTGACCACTGCCCATAGATAAATTAATAAAGAAGATCCCGTGTTAATGTTTGGAAACAAATAGTGCTGCGAATTAGTATGAAACGGATTTTTTTTTAACTACACTGGCTGATTGATTTGCCAGTTAGAGGCTGAATAAGAAAGAGAAGAATAAAAAAAGAAGAGCTTTAAGCGAACCGCGGTTCATTCAAATATAATTTATTATTTATTTACATTTTTTTGGCATTCATTACTACAAAAAAAACTAATATTTACATCAAAATAATGTATTTAACATAAATATTAGTTTTTTTTTTTTTCATAATAAAACCCCAAAAATTATAAACAAAAAATATTTACATTAAAATAAAATATTTGAAACAAATATTTTAATTATTTATTATACAGAAATATATACATACATAAGCTCAATATTAAATAACAATTGTAAGTAAATTCTTGGAAAAATGGACCATATTTTGTTGGGTGAAAGGTGTTTCCTATAAAAACAAAACAAAAAGTGTACATATGTCTTATTGAACAATTTCTCTTATCACATATTAATAAAATACAACTTTTCCTCTTTAGGACTTAAATTTCTGACTCTACTTTTATTTATTTATTTATTTATTTATTTATTTATTGTTTTTCTTCGTTTTTATTTATTTATTTATTTATTTATTTATTTATTTATTTATTTATTTATTTATTTATTTATTTATTTATTTATTTATTTATTTATTTATTTATTTATTTATTTATTTATTTATTTATTTATTTATTTATTTATTTATTTATTTATTTATTTATTTATTTATTTATTTATTTATTTATTTATTTATTTATTTATTTATTTATTTATTTATTTATTTATTTATTTATTTATTTATTTATTTATTTATTTATTTATTTATTTATTTATTTATTTATTTATTTATTTATTTATTTATTTATTTATTTATTTATTTATTTATTTATTTATTTATTTATTTATTTATTTATTTATTTATTTATTTATTTATTTATTTATTTATTTATTTATTTATTTATTTATTTATTTATTTATTTATTTATTTATTTATTTATTTATTTATTTATTTATTTATTTATTTATTTATTTATTTATTTATTTATTTATTTATTTATTTATTTATTTATTTATTTATTTATTTATTTATTTATTTATTTATTTATTTATTTATTTATTTATTTATTTATTTATTTATTTATTTATTTATTTATTTATTTATTTATTTATTTATTTATTTATTTATTTATTTATTTATTTATTTATTTATTTATTTATTTATTTATTTATTTATTTATTTATTTATTTATTTATTTATTTATTTATTTATTTATTTATTTATTTATTTATTTATTTATTTATTTATTTATTTATTTATTTATTTATTTATTTATTTATTTATTTATTTATTTATTTATTTATTTATTTATTTATTTATTTATTTATTTATTTATTTATTTATTTATTAATTTATTTATTTATTTATTTATTTATTTATTTATTGTTTTTCTTCGTTTCAAGGGTCGTTCAAATTGTTCATTACAAATTATTTAGTTTACGTTTGCAACTAATTTTTTGTTTTTCTTATGTTGCTATATTTGTGCTTCAGTTTCGACTTATTCTAAAATCTAATTCTCAGGTTTTATATTTGAACTGGATGCACAATTATCTAATGAAATTGGTACAGAATGTCCAACTAAGTTTACGTTTTGAGGAAACTTTACTAAAAGACTAAAAGAATGGTCTACACAAAGATAGGGAGTATTATTATCTAAAGTTAAATTTAAAGTCTTAAACCAGTTCTTGAAAATTTTAATATCGGAAGGAAAATGAAAAAGGTTTAATATTTGATTATCCAACTTTCTGAATTTTAGAATAATAATTATTTAAACAATTAGGAGCTGAACAGAATACTATACTCGGGCCAGACATTTTTTGTTTTAAATATTAAAACAGAATTGAAAATCCATGAAATATGAAATTATATAAGGTTAAGAAAACAATGATAAACAAAGTCTTTAAATAAATCTAAACACCTTTAATATTAAATTAAATTGCTAATACTTACTAATTACATCAAATCAACACTGTTTATCTTCCTAAAAATTACTTGCCGATCTTTAGAACTTTCATCATAATTCATAAAATAAGTTTTATCATTTCATTATCATATTTGGCCTTCCCCCATCATGGTTTTTCATTTTTTACGAGGTTGTCAACTCCTTCTTTTAAAAATCCCAGCAATAGTATGGACATTGTATGGAATCCATACTATGGATGGTATGGTGCGCATGTAGATTGATAAAAAATTTAAATAAGACGAATTTAAAATAACTCTCATCTCATGAATGTTTACGGAAACCGGCAACATCGCTTCATACTATTGCGATGGTGGCGCTAACTAATAGTATGCTGGAAACTACAACGTGTTGACAGTGACGTGCATTTAAATTTTTTTTTTTATTAATTTATCTACGCCACTGCCCTGTCATAGCGTATAGTTGAGTTATAGAGATGTGACGCATTTGTATCTCGAAAACTAAAAATTCAGAAATGATTCTTTTGTTTCATGACTTTTGTTTTCATCGTAATTACTATTATTTCTTATTATTTGTCGTTAGTAGTAGTAAATGCCTTATGTTTCTAAGTACAACACTACAACTGTCCATAGGGCTAAAACGTCTACAATAACTACATTCAGATATGACTTAAAGGAACCTATTAGGTATCTCCTCATGATATCAGGTGCATAGTCTTCCATCCAAATATATGTAATGGTAAAAGTTGAGAAAAGATCCAAAGTTGGATCCACCAAGAACAGAACATACTTGTAGAGACTATGAAGCAGTAATTAAAATATTGCAAGAAAACTATGAATATTGACATTCTCTATCAAGACACGATCGTGTATCAAGAGCGTTTATGTTATTTAGTGTTGACAATTACTGCTCTCAAACATGTTACATTGATTCTTTGGACATAATGTTATGGAAAACCTATAAAGACTAAAGATAAGGAGGCAAATCGGCATACTCAAAATACGGTCTCAAAAAACGCATATATACATACAATCGGTTCAATTCAAGAAAAATTTGACACAAAATTGTACCTATCAAATTTCAACATTTAACAAACCTTTTCGAATTTGTATTTTATATAGATAAAACAATATTTTTTTAATTAAAACATGCAAGACTAATTAAGAAATAAATACAACAGTATGCTCTGTGCTTTATTTAGCTATAAACAAGTTTATTTTTATTATGTATAATTCCCATGAGAAGCCATGTAGTTTGAACACCGTAAGCAGTACCAGCGCCCATGCGTTTAATTATAAAAGCTCAATTAGCGTACGTTTTTGGGACCGTATTTAGAGTATGCCGATTCGCCTCCTTATCTCTAGTCTTCATAGGATGGTAATAATATGGTGCAGGTGATACCGCTTCAGTGGATGAGTAGCGATTCTCCTTACTACCTACATGAGTAAAAGGTCTTATTCTTGGTTTGCGTCATTTCTAAAAGGCTGGTCTCAGTTTGTATCCTCAAAAACCACCAGTAAAGTTCAATACAAAAATATAAATTAGATTAGATTAGATTAGGAGTTGGACGTTATTTGTCCTTGTCCACCGTGACCTTTTCAGATCTATTGTGGGACTCCGTTTGTTTTAGAGTATGTCGTCTAGCCTGGTCTTTTTTATTAGACTTAGTAGCTTTGACAGTGGCTCCCGCATGTAGTTGCATGCAATTGGCTTTTCTTCGCCCAATGTTAGAAACCTCATTCCAGCCAAGCCTTCACATTGGCACAGGACGTGGAATGATGTTTCCTCTTCTTCTTCATGGAACCTGCACAAAGTTGCTTCTTCTGCTGGATTTATGACACTCATGTGCCTTTTGAGGCAACAGCGTCCAGTAAGAAGGCCTACTGTTATCCTAACGATTTGTCGTTTTTGATCCAGTAGGTCTTTCGTAAACTTGGCCGATGGTTCCTTGATGAACTGTTTGGCCTGTCTCAGTCTTGGATAGTTGTTCCACCATTCCTGAGACTCTTTTTGCATCCATTGTTTAATGGATGCCTTGCACAATGCCTTAGCAACTCCACAGAAGGGTTCAGGGCCTGTCATGGCCTTATCTGAGCCTTCTCGGGCTAATTCGTCACCTTATTTTACAAAAATATAATTCGGATCTGTTGTCAGTACAGATGGGTGTGCCATAGGGATCAATTTTAGGTCAAATGATGTTCCTCCTAAATGTTAACTATGTTGAATTAAATTGAATTGAATCAATTATGAAAAACAATTCTTATACAGCCTGTCGATGACTTTTCTATAATTGTTCCTGATAAATATACTAAAATTCTTGAGACAAAATGTGAACTGATTTTAACTTATGTGAGTACATACAGTAGTTGCTTCTTTTTAATAGAAAACAAAAACAACTGAAATTATTAGGCTACACAACGTGCAAAATAAAGTTGACTATATATTATATTTCTCATTTAATAAGTCAATAAGGACGAACAGCCACAGTAGCGTCAAATTTTTAGGCATTTTATTAGATGAAAATCTTAACTGGGAATACCATTGTAACCATAAAATATAGAATATAGAGTCATCTTTTTATTTCTAAATAAAACCAACCGGTACATAAAATGGTATTTATCTGAGAGATAATTTTTATCTCACCTATGAAGTTACTGATAAATACTCAACTGATGACATTTATGACGCTGATATCAATTTATTATTTCTGCGTATAATAAGTATTTGCCATAGATATAGTTTACGGCTATTATGGAAGTTGTTGAAGCTGTTGTATTTCATAGGGACCTTTAGTCAAAAAAATTAATCACTTTAATTATTGGGATGCAGAATTGTTTTATAAAAGATTTCGACTATCGGAAAGAAATGTAAATATTTGTAAATTTTAGAAATCTTGATTAACTACACCTGTGAAGAGACTACAGTTTTTCTGTATGGGTACAAGTACGTAATAAGTAATGCTCGGATTTTTTAAGTTACCAGACACTGGCATAGAGTAGGTCTTAGTACAGTAGAACTATTTTTTTTTTGTAGAAGAAATATCTAACAGAATGCAATCTTGATCATTTTCGTTTAATCTTCACCTTTTTTTTAAGGGGTTCCGGCAGATCCCCTTAATCAGACTTTCCCTTTTCTTGGGGTTCGCAAAGCGGCACTGAAGCGCAGTTGACTTGTGCCACTATTTAGATGCTCTACTCCTTCCCATACATTCGGGGTAGCTACTCTTGAATTCGAGGGAATAAAAACCGGTTTTTCCTCTTTATTTGCAACGTACACAATTTGTATTTTTGTCTTATTCTGGATACTCTGCTCATGCATTTTTCCATTGATTCTACGGTCCAAGGTGGGCTCTGAGCTGTACGAATTCAATCCTCTGAGGCATCACTGCTGGATAGTTGTGATCGATGCTTTGAATACCTTTCACAGAACCGAGCGCCCAGCGCTCCGGCAAACTTCACCTTAAACATTTGTATTTTTTTTTTTATTTTAATTTTTTTGAGAATTACTTTTGGAGAGAAGTTGGAGGACAGTAATTTTTAACCCGTTATTCGCAAATGTGTCAAAAAAAAAGTTAAATAAAAGTAATATTCATTTTTTAAATCGCAATTCAAAGAGCTACTTTGTATTTGGGCCATTACATTTCAAATTTCAGTTGTGTATGTCAAAGAAAGTCTCTGAGTAAAACGCATGTGACAGGCGGACACACCACGATGTGATTCCATAAGTTTTTCTTTTTAAATGTTCCTTTTTTTGCCAAATATGAGACAAAAACCTAAAAAGTCAATAAAATAAATCGGAAACCCAAAAGATACATCTCGTAATTAATCAAAATTTAACCATACCCCTTCAAAATTAATTGTACTTCCTATACGTTGATGTAGGCATGCAATATAAAATACTAATTTGTGTTACAGATGATTAATAGTATATTTTCAAGAGGCTTAGAAGAAATAGATCAAAAATATGAAAACTAGGTTCCTGCAAATTCTAGTAATTGAAAAATCGATTCATATTATCATATTTTTTTTTGGTATTAATGTAGATTTTTATTCTACAGTCATTAGATGTGTATATTTAGCATGCAATAATATTAAATAAATATTACTTTGTGAGCTATAAAACAGTAAGGTCAAGTTGGTTAACTGGAACCTGGAGGTAACTGGGCCCTATACTTCTAATTTTGTAATCCAATATTTTAAACTTCCCGCGCTTCGTAACATGACAGCTAACATTCCAAAGCTTCCGTTACATCTAGTTTTTAAGTTCTTGCTGTGAGTATCGTAACGAAAATATTCATGTTAAAGTATTTTTTTGGTAGAAGAATAACAACGTTAACATGAAAATCGGCCTGGTATAAGAAAAAGCATCTATAGTGTAATTCATTTTAACATTTTTAGGTTATATTAATGAAAACAAGTTTGACTGTATAGGTTCCAGTTGTCTTGGTAAATTCGATATGATGAGGCAACTGGAACTTAAGTTTTCGGGTGACTGGGTCTATAGGTTTCAGTTACCCAATACAGTTGTATTGTAACTGTTAGTTTGATATTTTAACGTTTATCTTCTATTTGATTCTACTGCAAATAATAAACGTACATAAAAGTGACAGTACCAAAATTTTCAGGACATAATAGTGCGTAACTACCAGCGTCGTACCCAAAAAGGGGCAGATGGTAAACGATATTCCCGAGAAGCTATTATTCATGCTGCCGAGGACGTTAAAAGTAGTAATAAAGCCATGTACGCCGCAGCAAAATTTTATAACATTCCCAAGTCAATCTTACGACATTATATTAAAGGTACAAGAGGAACTGGTATTTTAGCTAAAGAAGGACACGGGGGAGGAGGAAAAAATGCTTTAACTAAAGAAGCGGAAGAGCAACTAGTTTCTACATTAAATACAATTCAAAAGTGGAGATATGGGCTTTCACGCCAAGAGACGTTGGACTTAGTGCAGTTATATTTGAAGAATAGAAATTTAAATATTACAAAATTTAAAAATAATCGTCCCGGAGAACAATGGTTCTTGAATTTTTGTGAGAGAAATAAGCTATCTCTCAAAAAAGCTCAAGGAGTAGAGGTGGCTAGAAAAAGGCAAGAGAACCCTTGGACAATGATCTTCTAGAAGAAACAATTTTAAACTTAAAGTTACAGAATCGACCTAAACAAATATTCAACTACGACGAAATATCCTTCTTCAGTGACCCTTCAAAAACAAAAGTTCTTGGGGCAGTGGGTACAAAAGCTACAAGGACTATATCTACATGCGGCCGAGAAAATACCACAGTGTTAGTATGTTGTTCAGCATCAGGCCAGAAATTGCCTTTGTTGACTATTTTCAAGGGAAAAAATGTTATTAAGTCGATGTTACCTGAAAAGCATTTGTGGAAATACCTAAACAGAACATTATAAATGGGTTTTTAGCAACAAGTATCTATAATTTAGATACATGTAAACCAGATTGAACAAAATTTCCTGAAACAATATTTTCACAGCAAGAACTTGTAAAATATAACCACCACGGTAAACAAAACGAGATGATTATTGGAACGAAAGAGCAAGAAATTAATGAAAACGAAGAAAATGGAACAATTTATCAAATGGAAGATTTAGTTAACAAAGAATAGCAAACAAATATAGTGAATGAGCAACAAGGTAAAAAGGAGTTGATGTCTGAAGACAAACCTGGACCTTCAAATACCCAAAGCAATATTTGTCTGAATCCCGTTGAAAGTCTGGTGGTTGAACTTCTAAAAATAAAAAAAAAAAAAAAAGAAATCGTAATCTCCGACACCACAAAAGAGAAGAAAGATCTGCAATGGGGCAGAAATTATAACAACATCAGACTACTTACAGAAAAAGAAAGTAGAAGGTGAAAATAAAAAACTGGAAGAGGAGACAATTAAAGCCCGAGCAGAAACAAAGTCTAAGAAAATAGCTCAAAAAGTGAACTCTATCCAAAACATAGATCCTTTGAAAGAGAAAAACCTCCAAATAAATATCAAAAAAAAAAAAAATATAAAATCGAAAGACCGAAAGCAGTGAAGATTATTCAGCAGATTATATAGAACTGATGTCGTATGGGGATGCAGTTATATTTGAAGAATAGAAATTTAAATATTACAAAATTCAAAAATAATCGTCCCGGAGAACAATGGTTCTTGAATTTTTGTGAGAGAAATAAGCTATCTCTCAAAAAAGCTCAAGGAGTAGAGGTGGCTAGAAAAAGGCAAGAAAACCCTTGGACAATGATCTTCTAGAAGAAACAATTTTAAACTTTAAGTTACAGAATCGACCTAAACAAATATTTAACTACGACGAAATATCCTTCTTCAGTGACCCTTCAAAAACAAAAGTTCTTGGGGCAGTGGGTACAAAAGCTACAAGGACTATATCTACATGCGGCAGAGAAAATACCACAGTGTTAGTATGTTGTTCAGCATCAGGCCAGAAATTGCCTTTGTTGACTATTTTCAAGGGAAAAAATGTTATTATGTCGATGTTACCTGAAAAGCATTTGTGGAAATACCTAAATAGAACATTATAAATGGGTTTCAAGCAACAAGTATCTATAATTTAGATACAGGTAAGTATCTATAATTTAGATACAGGTAAACCAGATCGAACAAAAGTTCCTGAAACAATATTTTCACAGCAAGATCTTGTAAAATATAACCACCACGGTAAACAAAACGAGATGATTATTGGAACAAAAGAGCAAGAAATTAATGAAAACGAAGAAAATGGAATTTTTCAAATGGAAGATTTAGTTAACAAAGAACAGCAAACAAATATAGTGAATGAGCAACAAAGTAAAAAGGAGTTGATGTCTGATGACAAACCTGGACCTTCAAATACCCAAAGCAATATTTGTCTGAATCCCTTTAAAAGTCTGGTGGTTGAACTTCTAAAAAATGAAAAAAAAAAAGAAATCGGAATCTCCGACACCACAAAAGAGAAGAAAGATCTGCAATGGGGCAGAAATTATAACAACATCAGACTACTTACAGAAAAAGAAAGTAGAAGGGGAAAATAAAAAACTGGAAGCGGAGAAAATTAAAGCCCGAGCAGAAACAAAGTCTAAGAATATAGCTCAAAAAGTGAACTCTATTCAAAGCATAGATCCTTTGAAAGAGAAAAACCTCCAAATAAATATCAAAAAATAAATATAAAATCGAAAGACCGAAAGCAGTAAAGATTATTCAGCAGATTATATAGAACTGATGTCGGATGAGGATGCAGAAAATATCGTGGCTGTCGTGGAGGGTGATTTTGTGCTTGTTAGGTACAATATGGAAATGTATCCTGGAAAAGTGTTGGAAGTAAAAGACACAGAAATCATCATATCTCACATGATAATAAGTGGGGTGTGTGTTGGCATTGGCCTGAAAAGCCCGATATCTTAGCATATGACGTAATAGACATAGTAAAAGTTATCCATGAGCCCCAACAAAATAATAATAGGGGATCATATATGGTACCTGAAATGGAAAAGATATAATTAAGTACTTTACATAAGTTGTTTCATTTGTTGTTTGATTACTTATTTTGAATAAAGCGTTTTTTCTTCAATACTTAGATGGTTTTTAACATCTTAATTTTCTCGGCTATTTTTTAAGATAAATTAATGAAATTTTAAACGAGTATTTGTGATGCTTTACGAAACGTTTCAGTTACCTCAAAGTTTTATACATTGTACAAATACAGAATTATACTACCTAGTTCCAGTTACCTCAAATTCCTGGGTAACTGGAATCTACTGACAAAAAAAATAAAAAATTACCTTGAAGCTCAGAAAAACATTTTTGTTTTTACGCCGTTATTGTAATTGATTTACAAAGGTCTAAATTGCACACCCATAGAATCTTGACCAATTTTCTTTACAGGTTCGTCTCGTACATAGTTGTAAAATTTAAGTGTTGTAAAATTAGGTTCCAGTTGACCAACTTGACCTTATTAAACTAGTAACACAAACATTTTACTTTATTCTAGAAATATTTGTTGCCTTTTTCTCTTACATTTTAAAACTTGACAACAAAGAATACCATTAAAATACTAAGATTTTTGGTTGCTTGGACAAAGATACAATTATATTTTTAACCAAAATTATTTGTAAAAAAAGTAGTAATGTAAAACTTCTAAAGTGGTAACGGAAAACCTTTCTATACATTTTTTAATACCTAAAATCAAAAAATAAACAAAATTAAAAGTTCAAGAAATATCTGTAAAAGTGACTGTCTTCACTATAACTGGTGGTATCATTATCATTACCTTTTCTTAGGTTTATGATTATAGGGTCTGTTAAGTTTTCCATTGCTATATTGTAATATTATCTTCGGCTAGTAAGCATAACATTATTTTCTGCCAGTAATTAAAAAAGACAGACAATATTTTAATCAGCGTTACCTCGATAACGTTCTGGCAATTCGATTTTGGAACCCAAAATCAAATGTGTCTATGCTAATATCATCCTCTACCTTCCTTAAAATTGACAGAACTAACCTGCGTAGAAATTAGAATTTTTACTCAGGATTCAGTCATAGATAAATTAATATGTAAGATAAACCGTTTAAACCGATATCCGCCACTGGTAACAAGTAGTAATTCCTCAGCATACTATTTGGAGCCACCATCTAAATAAGATTAAAGCAATCTTGCCAGTTTCCATACACTTTCATGAGATTAGAGTTATTTCAAACACCTTATTTTGTTTTTTTGTCAAGCTCAATACCATCCATATAATGACATACTATTGTATACTATTTCTTGGATATTTTAAAGAGAGGTTTGACAACTGTGTTGACAACCTCGTAAAAATTAAAAAGGAAATGGTGAAAGGCGAAATGGGCGAATTTATACTGTGGAATTGCCATAAAATAAAAGCATAATAAAAGTTGTTTTATGATGTAAGTTCCATTGGAAGTTAAGTTATTTTTAGGTTAAGAAGATTGATAAGTGCTGATTTGATGTAATTAGTAAGTACTAACAATTTAATTACAGGTGTTAGATTTGTTTAAGGACTTTGTTTATCATTGTTTTCTTAGCCTTAATGAAATATAATTTCATTTTGAATCTATTTGCAATTCCTTTTGAATATATTGGTAACAATAACAAAACATTTCTGGCTTGGATAAAGCATCGAAGTGTAATTTTTTTTATTTGGCTACAAATTGTCTAAATAAGTAGGTATTCTAATATTCAACAAGCTGGGTGTTCAAATAAAACCTTTAATTTTCCTTCTGATGCTAAAATTCGTGGAACTGGTTCAAGAATATAAATTTAACTCTTAATAATAAAACTTGTTTTCTTTGTAAAGATCACTTTTTGCCAGTCTTTTAGCAAAATTGCCTTAAAAATAAATGACTAATTGCAACAGCTGTACCAATTTTATTAGATAATAGTACATTCAGTTTAATTATACCCAACTATACACAACCCGAGAGTCAGATTTTAGAAAATATTGAGGCTGAATAACATACACAGCAGCATAAGATTTATTTGCTGATACACAACGAAAAACAAGAAATGAGTTGCAAACGTAAACTAAATATTAGTGATAAACAATTTGAACAACCCTCAATAGAAAGAAAAACTGTATTGCAACAAATAAATGAAAGTAGAGCCAAAAACTAAACTCCTAAAGAGAACAAATCTTTATTTTATTAATAGAAAACAAAATATTAGAATTTGTAAGCTAAAGGAAGCTGTTAGTGTTTCCAAAAATAAACTAGTTTTAGACAAATTAAAAATAACTTGTACTTACAAGAGTAGCCAAAATTTTTAAAAGGGAAATTGATCAATAACACTTTTTTTGTTTTTATAGAAAAACCTATATCGAAATTTGGTCTATTAAACGATTTCCTTCTCCTGTTGGATTTTTAAATCCACAAGATACCCCTTCCATAAAGGCTAGTTTTTAGTTGTGATTGAGGTATCTTGCCAAATTTTTGTAACGCATGATCAGCATTAACCAATGCTTCATCTAAATAAAATACCAGTTTGTGCTGATTTCTTGTGTCCGCTGTTTTCTAAAAATAATCATGTCTTTACGCAATGATTTCGTCTTTATCTGTTAAAAAGCTGTTTCTGTCGTTTTTAGTCGTTTTTAGTAACGAAAATTTAATTCATGTATTATTTTTTGCAGATGTAAAGTAAATATGATATATTTGGAAGAGTGGGACTATTTTCTGTTTTTGAGAGTAATTTTTTAAGTGTAGGAATTTAATTTCGAAAGAAAAAAAATGTAGGATTTGCCCTATTACATTCTTAGCCCAAGTTTTTTCCATAAAGGTCTTGTTTTTTCCTGGAGGCTTTTTCGGATGTGAAATTTCTTTAATAACTGTATCTTCTTTAATAATGTTATACACCGTCCGCTTAGATACTCCAGTATAGGTCTCACATTTAGTGGCAATCGCATCCACAGAAAGTCTTTTTGAAGATTAATAAATACATTAAGATAATGCTTTATGTCCACTAGATCGTTTACGCGTACTCTAATGCACTCGCCATTCTATATAACTGTAAAATTATCATATATACTAATACAAAATTCCGAATCAAATAAAAAACACATACGATAGGGGCGTTTGATTTGAAACTCGATCGAGCGAGCGTCGAGGAGACCGAGAAGTGATGACGTCACAATAGAGCATTGAATCAAATCAAATAAAACAGAGTAAAAAACATAACCTCGCTTTTCTGTGATTCTTGTTTCTATTTTGTATGTTAATATAGTGAGCAAAAAGTAAAGAAAATGGAAAAACTTTTAATAATAAGGGGTAATGGCCCTGAAATGCAGCATTTAACACAAATGACCGCTTCGCTCTCATACTCCATGACTGTGATTACTGGTGATTAGATCTGGACAGAAAAAATGTATTTTTCAAACACACATTTTGTGTTTTTTTATGATGAATAATTTTAGCTATAAGACAAAAGCGGCTAAGTAATTTGTTGACTTCTTGTCTGGTCTTTAATTTTGAGATTCAAATTTGTTTGTAAGTTAATTAAAAAGAGATAGGTAGAGACAAAGACAAATTTCTCCCTCTTCTCGATCTTTCTGCTCTGAGAACATCGAGCTCGCTCTATGTTCTCGCTCCAACGCGAAACAAACACTTTAGAGGGATCTCTCGGAGTGTCAATTCAAACACTTTTGAAGCGCTCGGAGATATCCGATGATCAAATCAAACGCACCAGATGTAGCTATGAATAAAGTCTGACTTATCGGTCAAAGGGATACGTTTATTACAGTAAAAACCATGGAAACATGATTAAATCTAAACAAAAACTTTTATTAGTCCGATTATATTTAAAATTTTGAAGGATGAGATATAAGTAAAATGTCTACCTCTTGAACCTGTACTACATTGTGCAAATTAATTTACTACGTTCCTTTCTACTTTAGACTATAGTGATGGAAAACTTCTAAAGTTGTAGCGGAAAACCTTCCTACGCATTTTTTTAATTTTTCATTTATTTATGTAGGAAGATGACGTGACTTTATAGCATAGTTTCTTATATTTGTTGCATGATTAAGATAATTACCATAAACAGTTTTTCCTTGAATTTTTCGAGTATTTGCAATGTTTTTCTGTTCCTCTAAACGGAATCCATCTTCTGAATTTTTCTTACAATTTTGTTGTATTAATTACTATTTAAATGCGTTTTACTTTCTTCTTCTTCTTCCTCAGTGAACAATTTTTAATAATTCATTTTATTTATTATTATTTTATTTACTGACCACGTTTTAAAAACAAAGAGATGATAGGAAGTATGATACACTCAATGTTCCTATAACACACGCTGATTCATTGAGAAACGTTAACATTGGAAGTTGATTCTAAATAACCCCTATTTAATAGACGTTTAGGCATATATTTAAACTGTATTTTGTATTAAAATATCGACGACACTGGCACACATCTAGGGATTTTAACTTCTGTTTTCACCAAATCCTGTCAATATCAATTTTAATTGGTCACGTGAGATACAGCTATTGTTAGAAACCATTTATCATATGATGATGAGTCATCTATAGTACAACATGGACCACTTCCGTCAGATCGATTAGATTAACGGGGACATGGCATGCTCCTTCCTGACTATATATGTTCTAAGAATAATACTCTATACTCATAACCTATATTGTTAATGTCTCAAACGGTCAAAAATTTAAATCAGATAGACTATGTGGGTAAGGGAATAAGGGAAGTGAGGCATATGAAAAGGTTCGCGACAATCTATTAATTATTATTCCTACAATAACCATAACAGTTAACGAAACATTTTTGAGCATTTGCAACAGGTATTTACAATGTATTTGCCTTTTTATTTTAAATACACACCATTTTGGAATTCTTGTCCTCATACCCCTCGCTTATGTATTTTTATGAGCAAACTCACTATTCAGGTTGGCAATGAAATTTACCAGATAATCGAATAATCGTTGGTCAGCTGAGTAAGTGAACATGCACTCGTAATTTTCAGTTAAAATATAACTTTGATTGAAAGGATAAGAAATTATAGGCACGAGACCTGCAAAACTGAGATATTTATAAATTCGCACCAAAATGTAAAATCCCATTAATCGGGTGGAACATGTTTAATATCGAATGAAGCACTTAAATATATTACCTCAACAGTTTTCGGTCTTCATCGATTTTTCCTTCCTAATTAATTCTTTCTTTTCAAGGCGACTGGTTATTCAGTAAATCTTCTGGCAACGCGAGATATGCAAAAGGAAACAAATTTCAACGAAGAAAATTCCTTAATAAAAATTACGCCATTATTAAAGCTAGGTTGATTTCCAACGGAACTAAAAATCTTAGTTTCGAAATTCTATTTACAAAAAATTTGACGTTTGATTTAATCTGTCATAGTTATTTAAGCATTTATAATTAAAAAATGCATGTTAGAAAGTTCTAAAATAAATTTTTAAAACAAATTTTGTTACTATAATTTTTTAATTAAAAGACCGACTTCAAAATTGTGCAGATCAACAGATCCTGATCAATTATACACGGAACTACCCCTGAGGTATTCCTTCTCTAACAAAAAAAAAATAAATCGGACTTCTTGTTAAGAATTATCGCTGAACATACATAGGTAAAAAAAAAATTCCGACGAATTGAGAACTTCCTCCTTTTTTTGAAGTCGGTTAAAAATGCATTTAGAAAATTTAGACAATTCTAAAATTTGTTTAACAAATCCTGACAATTTCTTCATGAATTCACTATATAAATAAATTGGTAGATGTAAAGCCAACATTCACGTGAATAAATTCATAAACTTCTTCGGGGAATTCTTCATGATAAATTGAACATTTTCTATTTTGCAACCAATTTTTCCTTGAAATTCGTAGGTAACAACCTACTAAACAACCAATCTAAATACTAAATAGACGTTTTATATCATTATTCTAAATTATTTTAATCATTAATCGATAATCTTTATGTACCTTAGAGTATACAGAGAGGACAATAAACAATGTTTGTGTCGCCCTGATAATATGGTCGAGAATCTCATCCAAAAGTTCTAATTAGAGAGAAATAGATTGATATCTCTATGTTTATCTTTCGAGTTATTTTTAAACAATTATTTAAGTGTTCACTTAAATTCGTTCAAGTATTGTGGTGTTAAAAGGAACACCGAGAAAACGAAGTCTATTAAGCATGTTTAATAATAGAAAAAAATTTGATAATCACTAATAAATTACCTTATTTTCGGTTACTACCAATAATTAAATGAAGGTTGCTAGAAATCTATTAACCTGAAGCTGCTGTAATTAGTCATTTGTTTAATAGCCAATAATGTATTATTAAAAAACTTTAATATCCATAAGTATTGTTAATTATATTAAATTCACGATCACGATGACCACGCCAACTACATTCATTTTAAATTGATTTGTGTTAATAAAAAAGTATCTCATTTGTTGCATGGTTGGATTTTGATACCTGAGCCGGTTGTGTGTTCGTAGTGAGGTGTGAGTTTTATGTACATTTTACCAGGCGCAGAATGGATTATGATAAACAATTTAGTTACACATTTTGTAGTTAGTAATATAAGAAACAATCGCCCATGAATTGACCAATTAATGTTTTGCACACCATTTAGGTCCATTTCATATGTGGCTGGGATCGTATATGTTTTGTTTTTATTTATTTTTTTTTTTAATTCTCTTGTGACGCAATAAATTGTTCAGAAATATTTACATTTTTTTAATTTTTCTCACCTGTCCAATATATTCTTATTTTTAAAACGATGCAGAAATAAGTTACATAGATTAACATGTTTTGTGTTTTCTAAGGTTTTTGCAAATATGTCTCCAATATGAAATATATCCATATGCAAACTTTTAGTAGTACCCCAGTTTTAAAGTTTATTATATAAAGCTTTATTATGTGTAATCCTTGAAAGCCACTTTTATCAGTTGATTTTCTAAAAAAAATGGTAAAAAATTATTGAACTCAAGTTCCATTGAGATAGTGATGAAACATCTAAGTTGCTTTTGTGATAACGATTGTTGCCTACATTTTAATATTGGAAATATAATTTATGAAAACAAGGTGAAACTTACTGCGCAAAATGTGCTCACTGATTCAGAATCTGAGAACGAAGCTGGACCTAGCTCTTCCACAGTAAGAGCATTTACCAATGGTGATTACATTTTAGTCAAATTACTCGACCAAAATATAGAATATAGATATGTAAGCATAATTGACGAGATCGATGAAGAAGATGACGAATTGCGTGTGACATTTTCAAGCTCTATGATAGTAAAGGTCAAACATTTAAAATTGATTAAAACGATGTAGCAGATATTAGAATAGACCAGTTGATAAAGAAACTCACTAATCCAAATATACTTTTAAAAAGGAATGGAGTATTCTAAAAATTTGATTCACCTGTAAATGTTTTTGAAAAAAAGTTTTAATTTAACTATACTCATTTAATTCTATTTTTTCTTTACCTATTTGTGCCTTATTTATTTGATACTACTAAGTTTCTCTAATTATAATGACTGGTTCTATAATATAAGACTAAATGTGATATTACATTAAAATTTAAAGGTTAAAATATTATAGAACACTTGTTTTTTATTTGTTTTTATTTCCAAAACTCCAAAGCTTGTGAAAATAAAAATGTTTGCTACTACACCGGTGTTTTTTATTTAAATACACAGTCCTCTGTTATAGGTAACAGTCCACTGTATCAATGTTTCAGAAAATGCTCAATACTTTATAAAGTAATGGAAATATTTTTGGTTAATCTGCTGCTTACTATTAACAAGGTAGATATATATTTCAATAATAAGATTCTTTAAATATATGTAAGTAAAAAAGTGATCTAGACACTTTCTTAAACCGAGTTGCCCAGTTTACAGAGAAGCGCCCACGTAAGTAAACAAATTGACAAATTATTCATAAAAAATGAAAATGTCTCAAACTCAAACTCAAAAGTATTTTCTCTACTTATTTCAAAATTTATAAATTTTTATAAATAGTAATATTAGTGCTTATCAATTATTCTGTTTGAATTTACTTCAATTAACAATGATGTTTATATAATCAAATATAAAATGAGTTTTGAGATGCAAGTTTCTGGCTTTTAATGTTTTAATAAATCTAAAATAAAAAATAAATTTTAGATGAACTTACCTTAATTCACAATTCACAACACAAAATACAAGTCTGTAAAACTACAAAAAACTAAAATTTCAAAAACAGATATCTTTTACCCCATGCACCTTTTCGCTTCGCTAAGTTAATTATCGATCTGGCATCTGGCAACAAATAAAATCGCGACCGATGCAGCGCTTAATATATAAAGATTCGTACATTACAAGTTCAAACAGGAAAAAAATGCTTGTCAACTCGTTGCAAGCCCAAATTTCAAGCTCAAACATGAATAAAATCAGATTTGTTTAAGTTTACGCAATTCATGTTATCATGTTACGTATTCAATCGAATTAATGATATTATTGCGTACCTACTCTAATTTGGAAAATAATTTATTTTCTAAAAATTCGGGTCCCTCGTCTCAAAGAATAAAAATAAAATAATAAATAAAAAACAATGTATTAACTAGCAATTCCTTACTGTTTTTTTTTATCATTATAAATTTTGTTTTGACAATGTTGTTTGTTGCTTTATCTTTTTTTTTTACTTTTGAGTTTTGAGACTTTTCGGCGCCATCGTGCACCACACGACTTTGCTCTTATGTACGGCGCGGGCCTGCTCAAAGGACTTAATTTGGACTCTGTGGCAGAGTTTGTAATTAGGTCATGGTTCCGAAAGCAGCCGCAAGAATTTTACCAGCTGATTAGTGCAACAATGGGACTCAATATTAATCTTTTCGTTAAATAAAAAATATTTTTACAGTCTTTAAACCGGTTTCTATTGAACAATACTCGTAAAATAAGTTTGTTCGAAAAAGTAAATTATTTAAAAAAATAATGTTAATGTTAATAAATCTATCATACCTTAGGGTCTATTTATACTCCCTTATTATTAGTATTTGCATTATGATTATTATTATTATTAAGGATTAAGTTGAACCTTCACAATATATTGGGGACATTTATACTCGATTTATGATTAGTATTATGATTATGATTATCGGGTCGGTAGTGTAGCGGTCTAACGCGCTTATGTTCATTTGTAGGCAAGTTTATGAGTCTGAGACTGCTGGGCTTCGATTCCCACACCAGACCATGTGGATTTTTAATTAAATTGCATGGTTCGGTTTAGGATTTGATGTGTGCCGTATTAATAGAAATTGAATTTCTGTTGATATGACATGCAGATTAAAAAATCGTCATGCATTACCGTCTCGATGATGGTGGGTGAGGTTTTCCGGGTTTTCCTCACCTGTAAGTCAAATGGCACCATCAATCATCTTTAAGTCGCCCGGAGCGCCATGGCAAATAATATTAATAGCCGTCTCTTTCTCTACACAAGTCGTTCAGTCGACTTCAGGGGTTGAAATTCACTCGTAAGGGGGTGAATTAGGGAGAGTATTATTATTATTATTATTATTATTATTATTATTATTATTATTATTATTATTATTATTATTATTATTATTATTATTATTATTATTATTATTATTATTATTAATATTATTATTATTATTATTATTATTATTATTATTATTATTATTATTATTATTATTATTATTATTATTATTATTATTATTATTATTATTATTATTATTATTATTATTATTATTATTATTATTATTATTATTATTATTAATATTATTATTATTATTATTATTATTATTATTATTATTATTATTATTATTATTATTATTATTATTATTTTTTTTTTTTTTTTTTTTTTTTAATTTGGTGTCATCGGCGTCGACTACTACGGCCATTAGCCTCGTGTTCTGTGTAGGCTTTGTTACTGTTTCCCAGCGCCACTTTAGGAACAGCACTGTTAATTAGAACCCAACAGTGAATGGTCGAGTGGGGAATCCTACCAAGGCATCAGAATTAATTTTAAATAATTAAATTAAATGAAAAAATCCCGGCCAACGGTGGGATTCGAACCTGAGACCTTCCGATCTCAAAGTCATGACTCTAACCACTGAGCCAACCCACCCCCTATTATTATTATTATTATTATTATTATTATTATTATTATTATTATTATTATTATTATTATTATTATTATTATTTATTATTATTATTATTATTATTATTATTATTATTATTATTATTATTATTATTATTATTATTATTATTATTATTATTATTATTATTATTATTATTATTATTATTATTATTATTATTATTATTATTATTATTATTATTATTATTATTATTATTATTATTATTATTATTATTATTATTATTATTATTATTATTATTATTATTATTATTATTATTATTATTATTATTATTATTATTATTATTATTATTATTATTATTATTATTATTATTATTATTATTATTATTATTATTATTATTATTATTATTATTATTATTATTATTATTATTATTATTATTATTATTATTATTATTATTATTATTATTATTATTATTATTATTATTATTATTATTATTATTATTATTATTATTATTATTATTATTATTATTATTATTATTATTATTATTATTATTATTATTATTATTATTATTATTATTATTATTATTATTATTATTATTATTATTATTATTATTATTATTATTATTATTATTATTATTATTATTATTATTATTATTATTATTATTATTATTATTATTATTATTATTATTATTATTATTATTATTATTATTATTATTATTATTATTATTATTATTATTATTATTATTATTATTATTATTATTATTATTATTATTATTATTATTATTATTATTATTATTATTATTATTATTATTATTATTATTATTATTATTATTATTATTATTATTATTATTATTATTATTATTATTATTATTATTATTATTATTATTATTATTATTATTATTATTATTATTATTATTATTATTATTATTATTATTATTATTATTATTATTATTATTATTATTATTATTATTATTATTATTATTATTATTATTATTATTATTATTATTATTATTATTATTATTATTATTATTATTATTATTATTATTATTATTATTATTATTATTATTATTATTATTATTATTATTATTATTATTATTATTATTATTATTATTATTATTATTATTATTATTATTATTATTATTATTATTATTATTATTATTATTATTATTATTATTATTATTATTATTATTATTATTATTATTATTATTATTATTATTATTATTATTATTATTATTATTATTATTATTATTATTATTATTATTATTATTATTATTATTATTATTATTATTATTATTATTATTATTATTATTATTATTATTATTATTATTATTATTATTATTATTATTATTATTATTATTATTATTATTATTATTATTATTATTATTATTATTATTATTATTATTATTATTATTATTATTATTATTATTATTATTATTATTATTATTATTATTATTATTATTATTATTATTATTATTATTATTATTATTATTATTATTATTAGCATTAATATTTATGCTTAATAATTGACAGGTTCAACTTTTTATGTTAAATCATAAATATCTTCTTTTCTATCAAATGAATCAATGACGTATTTGGCCTTTGTTTTTAATAGACAAGGGATAATGACAATTGACAATACACATATGATAATGTTGTCAGATGTTGTTTATAGTTTTGTTCCAACAAACTCGAAAACGATATTTCGGTACAAATCATTCGCTGTATACAATTTTTGTGAATCAGCAATGTTTAACGAGTATAATGTTGACAAATGACATGTCACCACAAGAAAGTAAAGGCCTCTTTGTTGTCTGATTAGTCTCAAATTTATGCTTCTTATAAATTTGAGACGTAAATCCCTTAAAAAAATGTTCTTAATTAATCCTATTTTTAAATAATAATATTTTTAAATAATATTAATTATTAAAAATATTAATAAAAACATGATTAAAACTCAAATATCTTAAAAAATATTCTAAAATATAATTTATAACCACCGTATTGTAACTTAACTTAACGCCGTAGAAACTTAACCTAAGATATAAAAATAAAGTCTATTTATAAATGTCCGTAACGTAAGAGTTGAGCATGCGTGTTTAATTTCAAAGATTATCAAATTACTGACAACCTTAGAAATAAACAAATGTTAACTATGTACGTAACCTCCAAATAAAATCCATAAATTAGGATTTTGCTATAAAGAACGAGTATATTAACTATTTTAAAAGCAATAATATAAACATTTAATAAAACAGAATAGTTTACCCAAGATGTGGATTGTTTTTGAGCAATAATGAGAATTAAATCTTTCCTAGCAAACTAGTTTTATATCTCATTTCAGTTCTAGATTTGATGTTAATATAGGTATATGTAGCAATATTCATATCTCATAAATAGTTTATCTCCATCTCCAATAACATAAACACAAATCTTTCATAATATAATGTGTCCATAAAAAGGAGAATAATGGTTTACAAATAGTATTTGTCCATTCATTTATAAAAAAAATAAAAATAATAATTGACAGTTATCACATGCTGAACTCAGAATTATCTCATTGGCTAACCGTAAGGTCTTAAGTTGTTAAGTTAAAAAGTTGGCGAACTTTCTACGGTATGTTAAGTTCTTAAGTTACGTTACGAACTTTATAAATAAGTATACGTAAATTCAATATTTCAACTTCTTACTTTAAGTTCTTAAGTTACGTTACGGCGGTTATGAACACAACTGGCCTCTTACATATTTTTTCAATAACCATCATTTTGTTGACTGGAGAATTATACCTTATTAGGAAAAAGATTTTTAAAAAAGAAGCACTAATGTTAATTATAAAACGAGTATAAATAATACCCTTTTTGAATATGTAGTCCAGTTTAATGCTTAATCATAATAATAGAGAGTTATTGCAAGTTCACTTAAGGTCAGTCACTATTAGTGCCGCTCTTATTTTGACATCTGAGCATGCGTAGATCACTAACTTTATTAAAGATTGTGCCTGTCCATAATAAGAGAGTTATTGCAAGTTCACTTAGTGCCGCTCTTATTTTGACATCTAAGCATGCGCTGATGTTTATGTTCTAAAACTGACTTTATTAAGGATTGTGTCTGTCCTTTTTTGTGGATGTTTAAGGGCAGCAGGTAGTGGCGACTTTTATAGCTTCTAAAATTATAATTTCTAATGCCTCTTTAATATTAGGTACTATTATAGAATTTATTTGACTCTACTTACGATATCTCTCTATTAAGGACAGGCACAATCTTTATTAAAGTAAGTGATCTGCGCCTGCTCAGATGTCAAAATAAGAGCGGCACTAATAGTGACTGACCTTAAGTGAACTTGCAATAACTCTCTATTATTACAAATACTAATAATAAGAGAGTATAAATAGACCCTTAATAAACAATTAAGTAATCTAAATCTTAATGCTTTCCTAAAATAACAGCGTCACAAATGTATTTAAATATTTTTCCGGTAAGTATCTAGTTTTTTTATATAAATAAAAAGTTCACTGGCTTATGCGGTCGTTTTTATTATTTTTATAAAACTAAGTACAGGTACTTCATATGTTTTGGGAACACTGTTCCATCTTCTGGTACCAATCAATATTTAATAAAATATGGGGGCGATTACAAACATTTTAAAATAACAGAAACCCCGTCTTTTTGTTTTACATCGTGTGAAGGTGTATTTGGAATAATAATTTGGTTTAATCAATCACAATTAAAGATTAAAAAGCTTTCAATTATTTAATAAGGATTAAATTAAACGTTTGAAAAAGCTTTGTTAGTTTTATCAAATGTTTATTTTAATATTATTTGCTTATTATAAGCTTTTTAATCTTTAATTGTAACGCTACTGATAAGTTTTAATTTTGTAGAAACTCGTCCTTTTTTCCCTACTTTATCGTGTTAAACCAAATTATTATTCCGAATACACCTTCACACGATGTAAAACCAAAAAAAAGGTTTCTGTTATTTTAAAATGTTTCTAATCGTCCCCATATTTTATTAAATATTGACTGACACCAGAAGAAGGAACAGTGTTTCCGAAACATATGTAGTGTCTGTACTTTTTTATAAAAACAATAAAAACGACCGAATAAACCAGTGAACTTTTTATTTATATAAAATTCTACTACGGTCAGGAAATTATCCTTTTTCAAATATATATTTATCACATCAATAACAACTTCACTCTTAGACATATTTCAATAACTAATTATTAAATTCCTTTTTATAATTATTATACCACTTGCCTTTCTAGAAATAGATAAGCTCTTCATAACCACCGTAATTGTCTTAACTATACCATCAAGATTTGTACTGATATCTGTTAATTCTCGATTATTTCGGGTAATAAAAAATCTGCCCACTTACAAGAGTTTTAATTGTGAAATTAAAGAACAATTACCCCTTTACCCAAATAAAAAGGTAATTAGATCTTTTAAGGAGCGACACGAAAGTTTTGTAACTTAATTTTTAGGAAGGTTATTTGCTGATTGAATTCTGTTAACGACTTCTTCCTACGTGCTCATTTTTTAATTAAATTGGTGTTGAAGTTAATTGTTTAATTGTGTTTTTGATTAAAGTATGTTTTTACTTTGGTCCTTGCTTCAATATTACCATGAAGGACTGTTAATTAATTATTGTTCCTAGCGTAAAAGAAAACAGCTAGAGGTTTTGATTATTTTATTTTTCAAAATATTTTTTTTCTCTCTCGAATATGATACCATTGTTTTAAAAGTATCATTTTTCGTTTTTTTTTTTGTAGATTTGTTGTGAATTTTTTTTTAATTTAAATTAGAAGGTGTCTGGCGCACACGCACGACTTTACTCATATTAGGCATTCCAACGACCTGTCAAACAATAGCTATACTCGGACAAAATATTGGAGAAGGTGAGTCATATGCATGATCAACACTGTTGTGTATGAATGAAAATTCCAAATAATTATGTATTAGGTATTTGTTAGTAAACTTTATTAAATTTGTTTGTCCACATCTTTATTTAAACAAAGATGATGCGTTAAATATACGTTTCTGACAGTTTTCAAGAAATCAATATATTTATTCCCTAATGACTTCGTTATCTGTGTATAATGGTTTTAAAATGTGTTTTAAGTAAATAAACGACAGACTGGTTACAGATTGAATATTGTCAGCACAGGCAAAAAGACAGTTAAAAACTAACTTTCGACGAAGTTAGATTTGTATCGCTTTAACTATTTACGATAATTATTTTATATTTTATGAACACTTTTTTGTATAAGTACTCTTTTCTGATATACGAGTAGGTGTTCATGTTTGTACCTTAAAATTTGGTAGTGGTAGTGCATATTCGAGGAGTTATATTTATTGTGTAGTATATTAGGTAGGTACTTTAAAGGTATATTAAATAGTAAAATATTGGTGTCTTTATAAATTTAATAAAAACAATTTAATAAAAGAATTATATTGTTACAATAGTAATGGATTCAAAGGCGGGTTCAAGTGAAACCCAATTACGTCGGCGAAAGCCCTTATCAAAGGATGAAAAGAACATTATATGGAAAGTGTATGATGGGCTGAAACAGACACTTCCTACAAATGAAGCTGTAAACCGCAGTTCTTTTTTAACTGGAGCATCTGTTTCAACAATTGAACGTATTGTACGCGAAAAGACAAAAAAGGCTCCTTAGAGGCCCCTAAAACGCATACCTGTGGTCGAAAATTGTTGAAATGGGACGATAACCAAAAACAAATAATTTGAAGAACTGTACATTCTTTTTTTTTTTTTTTTCGAAAACAAAGCCCCAACACTTAAAGCTGTTCTTACGAAATTAAGAGAAAACGAAGAAATTCCATTAATGAGTCGTCAAACTACGAAAAATTTTATGGGGCCTAAAATTTCGTTTTGTCAAACGGTGTAGGAAATAATTTCAATTGAGAGGTCAGATATAGTGTCCTGGCGACGGCGTTATTTACGAAAAATTAAAGAGTTTAGAGCGGCTGAAAAAAAGATATACTATCTCGATGAAACGTGGGTGAATGCTGGACACACGGTATCTAAGGTATGGCAAGATACTTCTGTAACTAGTCATCGCCAAGCTTTTATAGAAAGATTATCTACAGGTTTGAAAGCACCATCAGGTAAAGGACAGCGCCTAATTGTTACCCATATCGGAAGTGACAGTGGATTTTGGGAAAATAGCGCTCTTGTGTTTATATCGAAAAAAACAGGAGACTACCACGAGGACATGAATGTAGAATGCTTTGAAAAATGTTTTACTGAAGTATTACAGCGTATAGAACGAAATTCAGTTATTGTACTAGATAACGCTTCTTATCACAGTCGACGAGTTGAACGCATTCCGATAATGTCCAGTAGAAAAGCAGATATGCAAACCTGGTTGCGGGATAAAGCAATAACATTTGCTGAGGAGATGCTTGAAGTGGAATTAATGGACCTAATAAAGGAACACCGCCATAAATATATTCAATATGTTGTCGACACAATGGCTCGTGATCGTGGTATTACGGTACTAAGACTTCCCCCTTATCACTGCGAATTCAATCCTATTGAACTAATTTGGGTGCAAGTAAAAGGGTTTGTAGTTCGAGAAAATTAAACTTTTAAAATAGCCGACGTTCAAAGTTTATTAAAAACCGGTATAGAACGTATAAAACCTGAATATTGGCAGAATGCTATTTCCCATGTAATTAAGGAAGAAAATATTATGTGGCGCTTAGACGGTATGATCGAAACGGTAGTTGAACCTTTAGTCATAACTTTAAGTTCCGACGATAAAGACGATTCCAGTGATAGTTCTGCAGAATCAATGGATTATGAAACTTCATAGATTTAGAATTCAAGTAAGTGATACCAAGCTTAATTTACATATTTTTATAATAAACAAAGTACAGTTATAAACATAGATGAATTATTATAACAAAAATAGATAACCAACCTACTTTCATCTAGTAATATTCACAAATTTTAATTTGCCAATAGTATGATAACGATACCTTTTGCAGTTTTTAAGGCCCACATTCTTCAATATTTTGTTCTAGTATAATACCCCATTTAATTTTCCAATAGTGTTTTTATGCCACTGGCATAATATTTACATATTTTAACAATAAACAAAACAAAATTATAAACATAAATGTTTATTACTACAAAAATAGATAACCAACCTACTTTCATATAATATTATTTACTATTACCGCATATAATTTGCCAATAGTTTTTATACGCCACTGGCGTAATTCATTTTGGCAATAAACATCCATTTATGACTAGTTGTCACGTGATTCCGATAACTTCTTCAGTTTTAAGCGCGTGATTCCATTCATTATGCTCTGGTATAGTATGATTGTTGTACGTAAACAAGAAGTAATCACCTTCTTCAATATTTTGTCCGAGTATACCAGTAAGAAGGTCTCATATATCTGAGGGGCTAGCGACATAGTCTTGCATCTTGGACGCTATTTTTATTCGAAATAGTAGTAGAAGTAGAAGTAGTAGTAGTAATGCCTGCTAATTTACGACAAAATATATAAGCGGGTTTTTTAAATAATATTTTTATTGTGTTCGACATAAAATTTTTTAATGTACTCCATTATCCATGATTTTACGTATTGTAGATAGAATATATCGTAAGTCGCAACCCTTAGATATATCAAATCTTTCCACTGGCAATTCATTTGTTTGGAATGCCTAATATACATAATATTCTTTTATTTATCAGGACAAGTTATCTTTGCTTTGACATTTGTTGTCATATCCTATAAAAGTTTCCTCTTAGTTCATGAATTTTAAACGAAACAAACGTAAGTACCTACTGAAAATTATTTATTATTATGTAATTTTTTTTTGCTTTTTTTGCAAAAACTGATGTTATTTTTCAAGGATAAAGCTATTTTTATCCATATTAAATGGTTTAACAACGATCTCGCACTGTCAATACAAATAATACCAACGCAAATAGAAAAATCGATATAAAAAGTACACAAAATTCAAATTCAAAACCACTACTTGTATTCTATTCAAAATGTAAGTCACAGATTCGTTTATTCATGCAGACATTTTTATTTTAAATTTTTTTTAAATGTCACTTTTTTACTTGTGTTGCATTGATGTTAGTTTAATATTTTAATTTTAAGTTACTCGAAGTAGAATGCTCTTTATGTTTTCCACAGGTTGTACAATCTTAGCTTAGTGGGGGATCTAAAAAACCTTTCATTTTCCATGTTCAGAACATAAGAAAGATTAAAAAAAATCATAAAATGTTATCTAGATCAAAATCATTTGGATAAATATAATTAGTTGGTGTACTCGCCAACAATGGAAGGTCTTTATTGCAGATTTTGCTTAATTTTTGCCCCTAAAATCAAATTGCGTCATGGAGTTATAAGGTAGAGAGACGCTATAAATATCTTTTTTAAACATTTAAAACGGTATCACTTGACGTGGATGTTGTCAACCCAATATAGCCGATCCGCCAGATACACGGACTTTTCTGAATGAAACCCAAATCTACATTTTTATTTTTTTAGAGAATGTAAGCAATAATAGAGAGATATTTCAAATTTCTATAACGCCAGCCACTAATAATGACAACGTAATAAGAGAGAAATAAATTCCGTGCTAAAATCAGACTTATTGCAAACCTGAAATTTTGACATTAAAATCATGTCCTTATACTTATTTCTAACCCTATAAGGACTAACTTTTATTTTATTAAACAAAATATATACAACACAAATATTACAAGATTAATTAATAAAATATTACAACTTCTTATTCTTGTTCTTCTTCTTCCTCTTCCTCTTCAAAATGTGCTAGATTCGTCCTTTACTACTCTCCTCGGGTTACGTATGCGTCAGTTGAACAGAAGAGAATTTTGGGTGCTGCCATCTGCGAGTGTGGACTTGAACTTACCGGTGTAATCATGAACGTAATCCTGGTTGCCGATACTTCAGGGGCGCACGGTTATATTCTCCCCCTCTGGTTGCGAAGTCTTCTGGACGAGGAAACAGTAACTCTTTGTAACCGGGTGCCTAAGGGAGATTCGTCGGGCGTTACATGGAGTAATGGTTTTGTAACTTTCCGTGGTCTACCTCGCCTTCTGATAGGTTTCACAGGTTCAGGGGTGTCGATGTCACCGACAAATGGAGTAATGCTAGAGGCATGATATACCCCTAGTGGCGTTTCAGGTTTGCCAAGCTCAGCTACTTCATAACTGGCAGGACCTCGTTTACGTAGAATGAGATATGGTCCATCTCGACGTGGTGCCAACTTGGAGGAAAATCCTTTGGCTGCGTTACTTAGATTGTGACTTTTAATCCAAACCCGGTCTCCTTTATTGTAGATGGGATGGAGACGTCTACTGGCGTGCTGCATAGATAAGTTATGGTCCTGTTTTAGCTCGGTAACTTCCTTAGCTAGTCTTAGTGAGGAAACAAGTTGTTGGAGTTTCGGTGTAATTTCTTCAACAAAATTCTCATTACTTACTACTGCACTTAAATCGTCAGTTACATCTTGAATTGTTCGCAGCTCTCTGCCAAAAGTCAAATAGGCTGCAGTTTGCTTCGTACTATCACACGGCGCCGAATTCATAGCGAAACGAATAGCGGGTAGATGAACTGGCCATGTGGTGTGGTCGTTTCCGAGCAGAATACCTAATTGTGTTTTCAAGTCTCTGTTTTTGCGTTCTACCATGTTAGTCTCTGCGTGATATAGAGGTATGAAGGTCTGTTGAATGCCAAGACAAAAGGTCAACTGTTGCATTACAGCCGATATAAATTGTGTACCAT
The DNA here is from genome assembly GCA_927349885.1 of Psylliodes chrysocephalus. Classification (NCBI taxonomy): domain Eukaryota; kingdom Metazoa; phylum Arthropoda; class Insecta; order Coleoptera; family Chrysomelidae; genus Psylliodes; species Psylliodes chrysocephalus. Next base: position 48,767,774 of record OV651813.1, on the reverse strand, counting down.
TGTCGCTGATAAGCCGTCGTGGCAACCCGTATCGTAGGAATACCTCATTTAACAATGTTTGGGCACAGTTCTCAGCAGTAGCTTCCACTAAAGCGAAAAGTTCAACCCATCGACTGGCTGTATCTTCAATGATTAATATCCACCTCTGTCCATCAGATGATCTTGGTAATGGACCAAAAAGGTCCACCGCTAATACTTCGAAGCGCTGATTCACAACGTGGGTTTGCATTAACCCTGAAGGTTTTCTGTTAGATATTTTATATCTTTGGCACTCTAAACATGTGCTTATATGTTTGGCGATATCTTGTCGCATCTTGTTCCAATAATAACGTTTGGCTATTCGAGTCGTAGTCTTATCAACTCCATAGTGTCCGGCGGTGGGATTGTCATGGTAGGCAAATAAAATATTTCTTACTTCACTCACTGGGACGACTAGTTTGCCATCATCATTTTCTTGCTCATCAGTGTATCGGAAGAGTACGCCTTTATGAAGGAAATATCCCCGGTTAACCCATCTTTGGTTAACTTCTTCATTGTCTACATCTTCCAATGCGTCTATAATTATCTTTAGGTTCGAATCCTCTAACTGCTGATTTCTAATTGTCTTTTCGGTCTTGCTAGGAAGATCTATCTGAACGCTACAAACTTGACATTCATTAGTATGATCTTCACAAGGTGGCCTGGAGAGAAAATCTGCAATCTTGTTGTGCTTTCCAGGAGCATATCGTACATGTAAATTATATGCTTGTAATCGGAGAGCCCACCGAGCTAGCCTTCCGGTTGGTGTCTTAAGAGTAAGTAACCATTTTAAGGGTTGGTGATCGCTTATTACTACGACTTCCGAACCTTCTATATATCCACGAAATTTTGACACTGCCCATACAATAGCCAATGCTTCCCGTTCTGTAGTGCTGTAGTTTCTTTCAGCGTTATTTAGGAGTCTGCTGGCGTATTCGATAGGGTGTTCATTTTCACCCTCCCCCTGGACTAAAACTGCTCCGAGGGCGTAGGCACTAGCGTCTGTTTTTATTATAAATGGCTGTGAATCATCAGCTTGTTTCAACACAGGCGTGGTAGTTAGATGCATTTTTAGTTGACTAAAGGCTTCTTGTTCAAAATTATTCCATTTCCACGTCGCTTTTTTCTTTGTTAAATTAGTTAAAGGACGAGCGATTTCTGCGAAATTTGGTATGAATCGTCTATACCACGAGCAGGTTTGTATGAAAGACAGCAATTGTTTGAGATTCGCTGGTGGTGGCAGCGATATTATTGCTGAAATCTTCTCTGGGTCCATGACTATACCTTCAGTGGTTATTCGATGTCCCAAGTATTTAATCTGGGAGCAACAAAATTTACATTTTCTTCTGTTTGCTCGCAAATTATATTTTCGAAGTTGAATGAATACCTTCTCCAAATCTTCCAAGTGTCTGTTGAATGTATGAGACCTAATTATCAGGTCATCAAGATAAGTCAATATGTTTACATCATTTAATGTAATAACAAATCGGTCCATCATTCGTTGAAACGTTGACGGGGCATTCCTTAAACCGAACGGCATTCTATTGAATCGGTATACTCCAAAAGGAGTAATGAATCCGGTTTTGTCTCTATCGTTTTGGTGAACAGGTATCTGCCAATATCCCGATTGTAAATCCAAGGTAGTCATATAAGGAAGTCCTTTTGCAGCATGAAGAAGATCATCGATTCTCGGAAGAGGGTATCGGTCTGCTACGGTTATGGCGTTAAGCCGTCGGTAATCTACGCATACCCTGAGATCGTTATCTTTTTTTGGGACAAGGACTACTGGAGAAGTCCAAGGTGTACTGCTTTCCTCGATGATACCTTTTTCCAACATATCATCTAGTTTTTCACGTAAAATAGCTTGTCGACTCCCATTCAGCCTATAGGGGGCAACAGCTATTGGTGGGTGTGTTCCCGTGTCAATGGTATGTTCCATAAATTCAGTAGATGGACCATCCTGCTTAAAGCGGTCCTGGTATTGCAAAAGCAATTTATTTAGTCTAAATCGGTGTTGTCCGATTACTTCAGGAGCTTCTTCAGGTGAGAGTTCTATCTCTATTGAAAACAGTTCGTATCCGGTGTAATTCCTGGGTGGACTGTACGTAGCCGGTAGCGAATCTCTAAATATGTCTTCAATGGTATTAGGCGAATATTGACCATGGTTGTCATATATTTCAGCCAGGGGTCGACGAACAGGCGGCGGTAAATCAATTTTTTGCAACTTGTACGGTCGTTCTTCGTCTGCTAGTGGTGAAGCGAAAAGATCGAGAAATGGAGAACTGTACTGACTAACCTCATTAGAACAGATTGGGTTAGTATTTTGAGCAGTGGGTGTATACCTTAAGTCGGATATGTTTCCCTTGTCTGCTGATATGAATTCGAATATCTCGTTGGGCTTGTCCATATAAAACCAACATCTCTGGGGTGGTATTAAAGCCATACCCGATTTTTCCAAAAAGTCAATGCCCAATAGTGTGCGATTGTCTTTGACTGTCGGTAGAATTATGAATTCAATATCGAATATACGTGTCTGTATTTTAATATCTACTGTTGTGGTTAGTATGTTCTGGGTTTGACTAGAACCATCTGCCAAAGTTACCGTAGCTTGTCTACTTCTGAAAGTTACGGAGGGTACTTGCTTCAGGCATTCATACAATGATCGACCTGCGACGCTAGTCTTAGCTGCTGTGTCAATGTGGGCTATGCCAGCTATTCCTCTCACTATTACGGGAATAGTAGGTACTTGGGGACCATGCATAGTAAGTGTATTAAAAGAATAAAAATTAATAGCTTGAGTGACTTCCTCCTTCTTGATGCTACACGTCGGGCAATTACTCCTGAAATATCCATCTTTACCACAACCATAACATTTTATTGTGCTTAGTAGTTTGTTTTCTGTATTATTGACAGGATCCGTTGTTTTCCAAGAAGCGGGGGGTTTCTCATGTTCTTTGGATAATCGCTTTCTACATTCCTCGATTCGATGACCTCGAAGGCGACAAAATCCACATCTGTTTTTCTTGCCTTTTAACCCAGGTTCTTCCGAGTTAGAGTTTGCGATTTTACTGCAAGTAGGTTTAATTTTTGTTTCTCTTTGAATTAGTTCGATTTCACGACCTTTTTGTAATAGGTCTGTGAAAGTCTGTATTGATTCTCGGGATACCTTTTCTCTTATTTCGATATTTATTAAGCCGAAAATCATGTCGAGCTGAGTGGTCTCATCGTGCCGGTTATTGGGTAACTGGGCCAACAAAGCTCTTTTTTTACAAATAAAGTCATCTATAGAGGTATTTCCATCTTGACGTTCTTTAAAAATATCCATGTAGACTTGATAAGCAGGTATTGGTGGCGAAAAGGCTACTCTTATTAGTGACATTGCCTCGTTCCATGTAGTGGCCTCATTTTTAACACCTTGCCACCAGGTTCCAGCTGTGTCAGTCAGAAGTAATGGTAAGCCCTTTATTGCATCAAGGTCACTGATTCGCTCTATCTCCTTATAAATCGTAATGGTAGTTATGAAATTATCTACTGTTGCCGGACATCTCTCGCCATCGAATCGCGCAGTACATTTACTAAAACTTCCCGTGGCGATCGGAGGTGCTGCGTTTCGTGCGTTGGTAAGAGTTGACAACAATTGTCGGAATTGATCATCTGTCATTTGCATGATGGTATTATTCGCTAGTCGTTCACTTCGACGTAGACCTGCAGAAGTACCTTTTCTTGATTTCGGAATATTGGAATCTCGAAGAGAAAGCAACAAATAAATAGATAGGTACCGCCGTCTTCTAAAGTAGATGTCCAATCTCCTGGTGTAGATTGTAGATGTCCAATCTCTTGGTGTAGATGTCCAAGAAAAAGCCGATATACAGCAAATTTCCTGTACGAACTACCAAAATTCCGACAAAACAACGTCCACAAATCAGCTAGTGTTATCGAAAATTCCGACACAACAACGCCAAAAAAATCAGCTATTGTTCATCTAAAATTTTGACAACAACGCCAATAAATGAGCTATTGTTCATCTAAAATTTTTAGGCCCCACGTTGGGCGCCAGATATAAGGACTAACTTTTATTTTATTAAACAAAATATATACAACACAAATATTACAAGATTAATTAATAAAATATTACAACTTCTTATTCTTGTTCTTCTTCTTCCTCTTCCTCTTCAAAATGTGCTAGATTCGTCCTTTACTACTCTCCTCGGGTTACGTATGCGTCAGTTGAACAGAAGAGAATTTTGGGTGCTGCCATCTGCGAGTGTGGACTTGAACTTACCGGTGTAATCATGAACGTAATCCTGGTTGCCGATACTTCAGGGGCGCACGGTTATAACCCCATTTTAATAACTTTAAATAATAGTTGTTCTCCAATAGTACATAATATTGAAGGGGCATTAGAAATTATAATTTTAGAAAGTTTAGAGGACGATTATATTACATTTTTAATATTAAAAAGCTTCGAACGGATACGAATGTCGGAGAGAGCACCCGAAAGCTATAAAGTCGCCACTAGCTGCTGCCCTTAAACATCCACAACTAAGGACAGGCCCAATCTTTAATAATGTCAGTTTTAGAACATAAACATCAGCGCATGCTTAGATGTCAAAATAAGAGGCGGCACTAATAGTGACTGACCTTAAGGCCAAGTTCAACGCGTTGTGAATGACAAGTGACGGCGACTTTTTTATCACAAGAAATACAGCTCTGAACGATAATATTTTCAAAAACTGTTTTCATAAATGGCTTCAAAAAACTGTAAAGAATGATGGAAAGTCTATGGTTTGATTTACTTTTAATGCATAATATTTTAATAAGTGCAATTTATCAAATATTTAAAAGTTATGGACTTTCCATAATTTTTTATAGTATTTAAAAGTTAAAACGCAAAATACATTCTTTTATTTTTGCTAATTATTTCAGGATTCTTGTGATAAGATTTAAAAATGTAGGGCCCATAAGATGCTGCCATCTGAACAGACGGAATAGACACTAAATTGAAAATGTAAAATGGCTTAGCCCAATTTGACCATGTTTCTGGGTGAGGGGCGAGGTGGTGTGCGGGGAAAGGTTGCAAGTAAATAAATTATTCTATAAATGCTATTTTCTGTTTGGAACACAACACAAGCATTTTTGTTTTGAAAGTTTAACGTTTATGGTTTGACGTGTCATTTCAATTTAATGGACTTTAATAATTTAAAAGATGCAATGTACTTATATTATTTATATATATTATTGTAGATCCAGGTATGTTTTCGGTTTTTATTTTATTTTTATTTTCTTTATTTGGCTAGTTTGCTAATATCACAATATTCAAATTTATTAAAAAATAATGTAATAATATAACAATTATTTTAATAACATTCTAAATAGGAAATGTAATTTAACTGCAATTGTTTTGATAACAGTATTTGCATATGGTCTGTGAATTTCATCTGTTTCCGAATAATTACCCTTAATATTTGAATTTTTCTACTAACTGTATAGATTTTCTTCCAATTTCCTATATTGTTTGTCCACAAACTGCATATAGTTATTACTTATCAGCTTATATTTTGTTTTAGGTATTTGCAGAGTTTCATTGACAATTAACTCTTACTAAGTTATCTGAATCCTTACAACTTACAAGAAACATAGATAAGGACATCATAGGCAAACAGGTAAATGTCATATTGATTATTGCGACATCAATAATCATTAATATAAATTAAAAATAACAGGGGACCTAATTTTCTTCCTTTGATGTGGTTAATTTATCATTACATACAGAATAGAGAGCGACATTACATCAAAATCGCTGTCTGTCGAACAAAGATAGGAGACGTACTGAAAGATGAGAATCCCACTACATATGTTATTTAATTTTAATCTCTCTGACCTGATACTTAGATAATCTACATGCTGCCCCAATGCACTTTATAGCAACGATGGGATTCGAACCTGAGACCTTCCGATCTCAAAGTCATGACTCTAACCACTGAGCCAACCCACCCCCTAATATAACTAGTTAAAAATAAAACTCTTGTTAGTTAAAATATGTTTAGAATATTTTTTGTACAACCTGCCCATAATGTATTTTGTAATAATTAAAAATCATAATATTCTTGTAAGTAAGTTGGAAAGCTTAGGGTTTGATCAGTCACTGTTGAGATTATTTTCATCTTACCTAAATCATCGTTTTAATTATGTCTTTTACAACGGATTTTCATCTTCACCCCTCACAGCAACATCTGGAGTTCCACAGAGCTCCAATCTGGGGCCACTATTATTTAGTATATTTATAAATTACTTGACAATAAATTTAACCTGCTGTTCCCTGCTGACTTAAAAATATTTACCTCAATCTCATCAATTCAAGACTGTTACTTTTTACAAACCCAACTTGGGAATCGTTGAAAATTTGTGTAACGAAAACAAGCTGTTTATGAATGTGTCTAAATGTAAAGTATGTTCCTATACTAGAAGTATTAACAAGGTGGAGTTTGGTTATTTATTTAACAGCCTACCTTAATCGGACTTGTGCAAAAATTGAAGATTAAGGTATATTATTCAACCAAAAAGTTACTTTTTCGGATTATATTGAAAATACCGTTGCTCCTGCGTTGAAAAGCTTAGGGTTATTAATTCGTAATACTCGTTCTTTTACAAACTCTTAAAGCTTGGAGATCCTTTACTTTTCTTTAGTTCGTTCCAGGCTAGAATATGCATCTCTTATCTGGAACCTTATTTACAATATTCATAAAAGATCATTGGAAAATGTTCAGCGGCGATCTCTCAAGTACCTTTCTTTTAAAATAGATGAGCTGTATCCTATTCGAGGTATTGAAGAATCTCTGCTTCTTTCGAAAATAGAAGGGTAGTTTCCAGTGTTACATTTTTTATAAAATATTACATAACACTATTGATGTACTATTTTTGATAAATTAAATAAATTTTAATGTTCCCCAAACAGCCATTAGATATCATAAAACATTTTATACAGCAAGTATTTGAACGAACTTGGGAAGAAATTCACCTATAAGGCTAATGTGCTCAAATTTTAATTAATTTTGTTCTGATTGGGATATTTATTTCGACCATTAGTTGTACTAATTTGTAGCTAATGTATTTAGGATTCTTTCTTTTCTTTTTTTTTGCTGTTGCTAAAATTATTTTCTGTCGAAATATTATGTTTAACATTTATTTCATGTATTTTATTCTGTAAATGGATTAATTTGTTGGGCAATAAAATTATTTTTATTTTATTAAGCAAAAAAATGTTTATTTTGATGCACCTTTAAAAGTTTGTCAGTATATTAATGAGAAATCCTATATAATTCCAAAAGAAAAATATTTTTGGAATAAATTCCGAATTCTATTTATTGATATTTGTTATTTTTTAGGTTCAATGACTCGAAACATGATGATCAGCTACACCAAGAATATCCTTGATACTTAAAAAAAATGGTAAGAGATTAAGCAAATTTGATGCTATGTCACATTGTGGTGTGAAGACGTGGCTTGCATAAATTTGGGGTATCAGTTGATAGAAAACAGTACGCAAAAATAAATTTAAATCTGCAGATGCATCAGAGATAGCCATATTCCATACCACAATACGTCATACGTGAACTCGATGAGATTTCATCGGCTAAGTATCATTCCTCTGTAATGTTTTGTATCATTAGGAACACCAACATTGTAAACAATTATGACCAGGGTTTTCTAACCTTTTCCCTAGGTCAGAGAGAATAAATGAAAACTAAATAATGTATAGTAATAAAGATTGAAAATATATATACTTTTATGAGTTTTATTATATCAGCCATAGTTTTATACCAAAAATGAAAATAAACTGAAATTGTACATTAAAAATACATTCATAAATTAACTATATTTATAACACTCATCGACTCTCTCCTGGCTAAAATATTACTTATCTATCTATTCGGCTCTGTTCCGTCTATTTTTTGCTATTAGCCTCCTTCTGACACTTCCATTCGTTCTTATTCAGTGTAGTATGCATAGTTTTCAGAATATCAAGTGTTATACCTATCTGATGCTTGGTCCTGCAAAGTTCATCTTCAGTACACCTGCTTATGTGACATCTATCTCGATGTCAAGTTTGATTGAACACCCGTTTCTTGCCTATTACTCTTATACTTAACCAGAACTAGCTTAGACTCGAACGCATATGTCTAATTCGGCCAAAACACAGCCTTGGTACACAAATATCTATTTTACCGCTGGTTTCATTACAAAAAACTGGAGTAAAGGGTAAAATTATCTCTTGTCCAGTACACTCGTATACACTTGAGTATTAGCCTATATTATTTTTGATTGAAGACGTATACATTTAAAAATGTCGTTTACTTAAAAATAAACATTTAATTTTGATATTTTATTTAACTCAATCAAAACATTAATTATTCTCCATTTATATATGGCTTATACCGGACCTGTATGTACTCTAGTAGCCATGGAGTAGCTGACAGTGTTGCCGTCAGTTGCCGCCACATATTCATTAGTGACATACGTTTTATAAATTCATCGTGTTACATATTTGTTGAAATAAAGAGATAGAAATTTAAAGTGACGTCTTTTATTACTTCGAATCGTGATTATATGTCAAACGAAATTAAACTTGGCCTTAAGAGAACTTGCAATAACTATCTATTTATTAGTTGTTATAAAATGGATGATAATGGTCATAATAACTAATTTTTAGTAAATCCACCGAGAATTCCACTTATTGATAAAATAAGTTTCAAGGGATAAAAAATGTGCAAGTGGCAGATATAGTATTTTATAGAATAATAAAGTCTAGAAATTTCATTAAATATATCATGGTTTAACAAAACTGTTATTTTAGACCGAAACTGATATAACATAGAATAATCAAACAGTTGGTAGGTTAAAAAGGAAATTAAAAAAGGAAAATTTTAACTCTAGAGTTAGGCAAAATTTTCTTTCAAACCGAGTTTTCTCTGTATGGAACAATTTACCTGATAACGTTGTATGCGCACCTTCAGTTAACTCGTTTAAAAACCAATTTGATTCATTAGGCTAAGTATGTATATATCTGTATAGACACAATAAATTAAGATCACAACAAATTTTAATGTAACTTAACCTAATTTATGGTCTTTATACTTTTATTTTAATTTTTTTTTTTTTTTTATTATCAATTTATAGTTATAGTTTATAAAAAAAAATTGTTTATTTTTAAGTAAAATTTTTTTGAATAATATGAGCTTTATAGGATTTCGGTTCTCAGCTCATGTCAGTAAATTCTAATAATTAATTGAAAATATATTATGGCAAAATAACAAATATAAAAATTATGTTTATATTGGTCATTAAAAAATACAATTTTATTGTTATGATGTCTTATGCTATCACATTTTTTTATTTTATTTTTAATAAGGTAAAACATCCTAATGTTTGTATATTTGTTAGGTTATACAAGGGATGCTGATCAAAACTGTACAATTTGCAAATATATTTTTATTTATAAATGACTTGTAGCACTGAACACACTACACATTTTACTAAAATAAGGTGGATAATTTAAAGTAAATTAAAGACAAACGTCTAACATCCATAGAGCAAAGAGGGATATACTATAGGCTTTTTTTTGTCAATAAACGAAAATGTTTGTCCCGGTTTAGGCGGGTCAGTCCCGATTAACGTGTCCCGCTTTTGTCTAACGAAAAAATATATAAATATTTCAATTTTTATGATGACGTGACATCCCACTCTTTTATATATATTTTTTTGCTCTTAAATGAACCAAACCGTCACTACTGCAAAGAGCATTCGTAGAAATATATTCTTGTTTTCGATTTGTCCCGCTTTCTACTTTTCAAAATATGGTCAATTTAAATATATGTATAACAATATATTTTGTAAATCCCGATGGCGTGGCATTTAGTAAATAATTTAATCATGCTCAGTAACGTCTAGCACACTAACGTAACTCTCTGATAAGCCAAGAGCTCTATAGTCTCTTGACGATTTGTTGATTTGACAAAGAGGACATTTTAAAATTCGAAGCCTTTCTAGAAAAATACAATTTCCACGAAAACTTCAACATGTACCTACTAATAATTTTTGTAAGTTACGGACTTATTTTCATGTAAAATTTCATATGTAAACGTGAAAACAGTATTTTTAAAGCCAATGAGAATTCAAATTTTTGGGAGAATTTTGATCCTCTCGAAATAAACCAAAAGAAACAGTCTGCGAGTTTTCACTGGCTTTAAAAATACTGTTTTTACAATGAAATTTCTCATGAAAATCTTGAGAGGAATTACTTTCTCTCGAGTTTGAAAATAACCTCCAAGAAATTGCTGGCCGGTGGAGTTATTGTTGTGGCCTCCATGTAAGCGAATACAATGGTGTTGAGATATTTGGCATATTGGTAAAAACTGTAAATGTGAGTTGGTGTTGTAAATTACGTGTTTTTAAGACACCAATATACGTATCCGTCATTTAAAAAAGTTTCTATACATTCATAATTTTTTTAAAGACAAATGCTTTTTATAATGAAACTTAAGAGGAAAATTTACATTACAAACTGAAAGACCTGCGGGGCAACGGTAGTTTAGTAGGTATAAAAATTACAACTTTAGGGTGAAGCCTAAATACTACAAAATTACTTCCGAGACTAAACAAAATCCGGATTCATTCATAATTTTAACAATTGCCTGTAGATACGAGGGATACGTATTCCAAACTCTAACGCGCGAAATTAAGAAAAAAGAACCGAAAACACCTAACACGGCTGCCGAGTGAGTCAGAGTTACCTAAATTAGGGGAACCAGAATCGTATTTGTTTTTCTCGGTGCATTGCGAGATATTGTTATAACGCAGTTCGATTTTTAGAGGGTTTAACATTATTTTTATATTTGAATTTAGTGAATAGGTTTAGTTAGATTAAATTACATTTAAGAGTATAGAGTTGTGAAATATAAATACAAATAACGAAAAAATAGACGATTGGTTCGAATAAGGTAATATCAATTAATACAGGGTATTTATTAATTGAGTGCCGATACTTAGAGGTGTGAATCCTTTGGGTGTTAAAGTTTTAAGAACAAAAAAAAACTATTTTATCATAAGTTTCTTATCACTCTAGATATTTTTATGAAATTTTGCCCAAAAAAAGTGTTTCCACTCATGGTGGGTTCCTACCAAATTTCAACAAAATATCAAAAGCAGTTTCAATAAACTGGTTTTTATTTTCTTACCCGAAAAGGGTGCTTTGTACGAAAGTACGTCATAAACCAAATTTGCTCCAAAATAAATAAGGATTTTAAAGATAATTTGGTTTTTAGAAAAAGCAGTGGCGCACCATATTTGTGTTCAAAAATATTCAGTTCAAACCCGGTACGGACGTCACTGGTAAAAATTTAAAAGTCTTTTACGACAAAAGGTGAGATTGAAAGTGAAAGTTTAGTCTGTTATATATATATATATATACTATATTTATATATCTAACTTTTATTATTACACTGAATGTGATATGGCTTATTTGTTTGCATTTTTTGGATCAACAAAATATTATTTTAATGATTTAAAATAAACTGCCAGTAATAATAATTATCTGTACTTAAACATATGCAAAGTGAAATCATAAAACGACGCATCAAGAAAGCACCAAATTATTAAACTTTTAATTTACGTAAGATGTATTAAAAGTAATTTTAAAAAACCGACTTTAAAATCGTGCCATCACCACATCTGAACCAAATTTATATGGGACCACCCCTGAGGTACCCCCTTACTAACGAAAAGCATTATAGAAATCGGACAAGGTGGTAAAGAATTATCGCTAAACATACATAAAAAATGAAAAGTTTGAGGATTTTCCCATTGACCCAATTATTAGATTTTGACCAAATTTTCAAGGGACCATCCCGGAAGTACCCCCTTTCCAGCAAAAAAGAATCATTTAAATCGGACATTGTGTTAAAGAATTATCGCTGAACATACTTAAAAAAAATATATACAGACGAATTGAGAACCTCCTCCTTTTTGAAGTAGGTTAAAAAGGATATAATAATCTATATTATTTGTATTAACTAAAAAACTACTATGTGGAGTTATATACATCTTCTTAAATTAATCTTATATGTAAAAATTTGGGTTCGATTCCTAGAAGAGTACCTAAGTTCACTGTGCAGCCAAATTTATATTTATGGTACAGAATTTTTTGAATAAATAAAGTTTTAGGTTTAATTAAACACCAAGTTTTATCAGGAATAACATTTTCTGAAAAAAGTAACATAAAAAGCAGACTTTTTGCGAGCCACTATATATATTTTAGAGGACAATCCATATTATTTTAGAAAAATAAATAAAATTTTTGTATAAACACATAAATGTGATTTATCTTTTAGAATATTTTATATGTTTGTCAAAGTTTACTAATTTAAAAAAAAAAAAGAAATATTCTTCAAAATTTTTCTTAAATTTTTTAACACGGTACAAAATACCTTAATCCGTTTATAGTTATCGAAATTAGTAAAGAATTTTAACTCGTTTAAAAAGCGTTCTTTCTCTTTCCATTTCCTATAAAAACTAATAGACCTTTTTGAAATCGGTATTCGGTGACTTTTCTTCTGTTTTATTGCCTTGAAAATGATATGATTTACATAAAAAACAAAAACTGACTTATTATTTTTGTGAAATAAAAATATGTTGTTATTTTCACAATTTTCGACTACTTTTTGTTTCCAAAAAAGAAATACGATGTTCTTCTGTAGATATTAACACATTGTTTAATTGGCTTTTTTTTTTTAATATTCTTTAGTATTTTCATAATTTGGGAAACAGTATAGCATTGAAACTTCTATACGTGAAAAATTGTGAGTACGCTTTTAATTAATTGTCTGTTTTTTATCTCACAATGTCTCGACAAAAAGTTATATAGAAAAAGTTAGTATTCAATATCATCTAGACAAAAAACAAAAACATGTTTAAATGAATATATTAAATAAATTATGAGTATTCTTTAACATAGATATATTTATTTGTATTATGGAAATGTTTATGTCGACAAACTTATGTTCGATATTTGTATCAATTTGTAAAAATAACTCTTGTATAATGATAATATTAAATTTAAAGGTTTTAAATAAGGACTTGCAGATATCACAATTCGAATTTTTTTTTATTGGCCATAAAACTTTTTTTGGAATGAAAGCATTAGTTTCTGTTTTTCAGTTAAGCTCCATAAATTCATATTTTAATCTGAACGCTACTTAAGCACAGTAAAGTTGCAACAACTAAACAATATAGTGAACTTTTCGAAAATTTCTAAATGAAAATCAATTTATATTTAAAATTAAATAAATTAACTAACATTTTTGACCGTTATAAAGTTAATAAAGTTATAAATAACGTCGTTACAAAGATTTATGTTTGAATTTTAAATTTCTATTGATAATAGTTACTCATCTACGTATTACAATAACAATACCTACATGACTTGGCTTTGACACAAAACCCTGTATAGTAAAACTTCTAATCCGAATCAAAATCTTGAAACTATTATTTGGGGACTTAAAATCGTGGTCCACTAGTTGGTGTAGCCTTTTAAAACATTTGGTATAATAATAATAATTATATATCATCAATTACCACTGCCACTGGTAAAATCTTAAATTTAAAATAGTGTATTATAATAATAAGACATTAATCATATCTTAAATGGATCGCCTACTACCATGTTTTAGAAATAAATAAAATTTAATTCTTAAATTAATAAAAATATTCAAAATAATATAAGATTCCTTGCGTTATGTTAATAAACATTAATCAAAATTTCTCACGAATTATTTAATATTCTGTCCCATACTTCCATGTCTCTATTGCTTCGCTGTCAACAAGTTCCAGCAAGACATATTGCATATAAAAAATTTTAATTTTATTTTGTATCTTTTCTTCTAAAAAGCTGTCAATATGAGATATTTTCTCCACTTTTATTCCTCCAGAAGTCCAAAAGCACAAAAGCACAAAATGCAAAAATCCATTTGTGTTATGTGCAGCTAGCCCTGAATTTGAAAATACCAATAGTGGTTGTCCTTAATGGAATTGTTCTTTTTCCAAAAAGTTATTTCTCTACTGCATATTTCTTCTGCTACAGTCAGCCCTTCAGCTCTATATGGACATTTTAACTCTATCATAGAGTTTTGTTTTTTTTTTAATTCCATCCAGACTGGCAGCAACATAATCAAATTCGAATTCAATAAAATGTCCACATTTAAAAACTTTTACTTGCAAATAAATTTCCAAATCTTATTTTGCTCTGAATTTATGGTCCATGCCATATCGGGTGACTTTAGAAATAAATAAAAGATTTTAGGAGATTTTTTACAAATTTTTTCAAATTTTAAAGCAGTGGAAACGAGTCTTTTATTGTACCACAATGCACAATCAGCTTGTTACAATCGTTTTTCTCTCATTTATAGACATTGGCTAACTTTTTAGAAAATTTTCTCTTACAACGCGCCTCAAAGGGTGCGACAGATCAAAGCCATGCGCGAAAGCAAAAAAAAAAAATTACATTACTTTAACGGATTGAAGAGATATTAACATGCTGGAATTAATAATTATTGTTGACTCGAAGAAGTATTCATTAAACAAAAACATATAATTCACATCTCAGTGTATACCTTCCAATTCCGTATATATATTTTTTAATAAATAAATGATAAAATTAATTTAATATAATTGAGCGAAATTACTGTGTGTAAAAAATAACAACATGAATTCAAATCACTTACGTATTGTTTATCACTAAAGAGTAGAAAAAGATATATATTTTGTTGGTATCACCTTCTAGACGAAAAAGCTTTTAGCGTATTTTTATTATTATTATTTTATTATTATTATTTTTATTATTATTTTTATTGTAATAAAAATAAATGCTCCTGTAGGCAAAAATTAAATATATTTTTCTCTTCTAGCATTTTTTAACATTTCTATTTCTTTTCTTTTCTTAGATTTTTTCAAAAGAGGCATATTTTTAAAGTAAATCCGGAGAGGTATGGATTAAGCCTTTACCTGTACTTACATAAAATTTCTTTTAGTAAAATTAAAAAATAATCCGTAAAATTGGTGTACTATGAAACCCTTGCATATAATATATATATATATGCTAATCTTAGTATTACAGAAATAAATTACGTAAAACATAAGGTGTACAAATACGTAAAATTTATTTAACCCTCGTAAAATATCAGTAAAATATATTATAAATTGTTTTCATTCACAAATATTAATTTCTTAAAAATCTAACAGAGGCGCCACTTTCCAGACGAAAAATCTTGCAGTGTAAGGGTTTCGTAGTACCCCACTTTTAAAGTTTATTTTTGACTATTTTTAAAATAAAAAAATATATATGTGTAGGTAAAGGTTAAATCTATGCTCCTCTGGAACCACTTTTTCAAAATTCAATTTAGTTTTTTCTAAAAAAAATTGAGAAAATGGGTAAAAAAAGTCGAGATTTGTATTTTTTTTTAGAAAAAACAGTTTCAAATTTTAAAAAAGTGTTTCCAGAGGAGCATAGATTTATCCTTTACCTACACGTACATATTTTTTTCTTTCAGAATAAGTCAAAAATAAACTTTAAAAGTGGGGTACTACGAAACCCTTGCATGCTCCGGTCTACAGCCAAGTAAATACTCCTCTTAAGTAAATTTCTAGAATTGCAGCAAATTCTCTCATTTTTAACAGACTTCAAAAAAGGAGGAGGTTCTCAATTCGTCGCAATATATTTTTTATTTATGTTTAGCAATAATGCTTTACCACTTTGTCCGATTTATATGATTGTTAGTAAGGGGGCACCTCAGGGGTGGTCCCATATAAATTTGCTGTGGTGATGGCATCTGCACGTTTTTGAAGTCGGTTTTTTTTTTTAATTTTTAATTTCTAATACTTGTTTTGAATTCATCTTTACAAAACCCTAATATGGTTACAACACTAATTCAAATCACAATTAATATCTCAAATACGCCCCTGCACATTGTTTATTATGTTGTATATGTTGTGGAATGTTATTTCAGATAATTTCTTCATATAAATATATATTAGGTTGCTAAAAATACGTTGAGCACAAGAAACCAATGTTTAACTTTTAATATGTACAATATTTAGTTTGCAAACGACATAAAAATAGAAAAAACATTGATTAAAACCACGACTAGCTGTTTGAAGGATTCGTCAACGCAATATGGCGGAAGTGAGCCTGTCTTGGACCACGTTGGAAGAGACCCAATTTTGCAAGATCTAATAGGCTCTCTTGAACAAGTGGATTTATCAGAAGGTATGTAGATAAAATAATTTTATATTTAATTAAAACACAGAGGGTGAAATTAAAGGATTATTTATGTAATTTTTCCAATAGAAATCATTGGTATACATTTTTTTGCAAGTATTGCGTCAGTAACAAAGTTATGTATATTTTTTTAGATTCTAAAGTAGTTCTGCAGCTTGCAGTCTTGCTTAGAATTATACCACCTAGAGATAGCAAAAAAATGGCTAAAATCACTGGAAATTTAGTACAACTGAGGCAGTAGATGGGATTTAGGTGCACGCCACGGTAGGTTTGCAAGTTTTTAAACATTTCTAGGAACAAAATTTGTTTGAAAACATGGTCATGCCAATCATATTTGAACAAGTTCCACGTTAGGCCAAAATTTATGATCTGATTGATAGTTATTTTAAATTAAAATTTAAATATACAGGTAGATTCATGCATTTGTAGTAATTATTGGATCACACCCTGTATATTTTTATTAATTCTACTTGATAATTTAACTTCAATGATAAACACCACTATTTTAGTTTTATAATCTGATCGATAGTTCTTTTAAATTAAAATTTAGATATACAGGGTAATTCATGTATTTGTAGTAATTAATGGATCACAACCTGTATATTTTTATTAATTCTACTTGATTAAGTTGACTTCATTGAAAAACAACACTATTTTAGTTTTAGATACCCGGGGATGTAGAGAGGCAAATAGAACACCAGGTAAACCGAGCCCTTAATAGAAAAATATTCAGACACGTCCAGCCTTATCTACTTGCAGAAGAACCTCAGCTCTCCCAAATTCAAAATAACTATCTGGTGAGACACTGTAGAAAGTGCTCTGAAAGGACTGTACACTTTGTTTAAATGTTTTTTTGCCCTTCATACAGAATACCCAGTGTAGGGTGAATATATTTGGTCTATAATACAACAGGTTGCATATGGAATTGACATTCTACCAGAAAAATTTCTTCAAATAGTGTTGATGTTGTTAGTTTTGTAAAACTTGATTGAGTAGGGACAAACTGGGCATTACCACTGTATACATCTTGAAAAGTTAGGGTAGGTATCATGTAAACCTTTTTTCCCGATTTTTAACAGTTTTGTTACCACAATTACCTAAACTAAAAAAAAAATGTGATTTTCAGGTGGATGTAGAACATGTACCTACATAAAAAGACAGTGTAATACACCGTTGAAATCAGCGCAAGTCGAGAGGATTACAAAAATGTAAATATAGAATATAGGGTATTCTCTTTAAAATGACGAAATTTGGGATCACTTCCGATTATCCAAAATATATTAGATCGATAGAGGAAGCACCCCTGAAAACCCCTCGTATTAAATTTTCAGACTTCAACTCCATCTATAGTTTCCCCAAAACGATAGGAACTCATCGTGAATCACCCTGTATATTGAAAGTTAGTTTTGGGTTTAGTTTTTGTTTTCTTTTTTGTTTTTATTTATTTATTTATTTTTATATATACCGGGTGTTCAAATTAAAGTGTTACAGTTAAATACCGCCGAAAATATGCATTTTAGAAAAAAAAGTTTCAGACAAAAGTTTTATAGTTTTTTAGGGGAAACAGTTTGGCTAAATTCATTTTTTTATAGCTGACCATAATATGGCCA
The DNA here is from genome assembly GCA_927349885.1 of Psylliodes chrysocephalus. Classification (NCBI taxonomy): domain Eukaryota; kingdom Metazoa; phylum Arthropoda; class Insecta; order Coleoptera; family Chrysomelidae; genus Psylliodes; species Psylliodes chrysocephalus. The sequence continues at coordinate 48,749,819 of OV651813.1, read as the reverse complement.
TATCGAGGTGAACTTTGTTTTTTTAAATGGGAATCCCATTTTTTTCTTACATATTCTTAAAGTACATAAAAAAATAAGAAACTTTTGAAGAAAATATTTTTTTTATTGGACTTTTACTTTTTGAGTAACAGCTACTTGAAGATGTTGCTGCGCGAAAAAAAAGTTGGCCATATTATGGTTAGCTATAAAAAACGATTTTAGCCAAAAGTTTTTCCCTACAAAACTATAAAACTTTCGTCTGAAACATTTTTTTTTTTATAAAAAGCGGTATATAGCTGTAACGCTTTAATTTAGAATACACGGTATATATAATAAAACTAGTCAAATAATAAAATTTGTTTTATTTTTGTAGTTAATTGGTGGTTGACAATAATAATTGATAAATTATTTAAATATACTGAACCACCCATACCAAATTTTGACGGAATTAAAATAAATGTTGTAGATATTATTTAAAATAAAATTACCAGGTGTTTTTGAAAAATTATATTTAAATGACGATTCGGGAAAGACTGTTTTCAAAGTTAAAAATAACATACAATAACCATTTTTTTTTATAAAAGCGAGTATATTCTTTTTCTCGAGATGTTGCTTAAATATATTTTATATTTCTAAAAAAACACCTGGAGATTTTATTCCAAATAATATTTATAAAATTTGTTTTAAATTTCGTCGAAATTAGGTGTAATTAAGTGGAAAAAATATTTTTTTAATTCATTATGGCTTATTCGTGTTTCAAGTGAAATTATTATTTAAACCAATAGGAAGTAATATTAAAATATTGTTCTAATGATTATAGTGATCATTTGAAATAAAAAAATATAAAAATAAATAAATAAAGTTCTTTTTTTATACAAGGCTTTAGTTTATTCAATATTCCAATAATTATACCAAAAATTTAATCACCCAAATTATATTATATTCTGTTGCAAAGAAAGAAACGTTTAAACTAACAATAGGTTCCATTGAGATAAAAGAAAACTCTTGTTGACATCCAAACGAAAATTATTTTTAAATATTCCATCGACAACCAATGAGATCTTATTTTTATTACAATTATATAATAAATTTAACAAATAATGATAGCTTTAGCATTGAACTTAATACTATTAGGATCGTGAAATGCAGAATAGAGTGTACCATTGATTTATTGGTATTCTTATTGTCTTATTGACAGTACAATAGTGTTTTCTCCGTGTAAGCAAAATTATCCAGAGGCCATAGCAAATGAAGGTAATTTTAGAGCATATATAAAGATGCGAATTTGAGCTGAAACATGAATCTGATAGAACATCTTACGACTGCGTCTGCTTTAAAGTATAAATTGCTGCGAGGAAGAGACTTTAGGAATTATTTGTGATGCCAAATTGTATTTAATAATGCTTGATGAAACTACGACATATCGGCAATCTCGCAGCTAAGTGTACTTGCGTGATATATTCACGGTTTTGAAATAAGATTTTATCGGATTTATTGACATCAGAATTCGATAATAAAATTCAAACTAAAATCGATGGTCAGCAGTTGGGTCAAACGGTGGTAAAAAATTATTGAAAAAAATAATACAGAAATAAAAAGTTGTGAAGTATTTGTACTGATACTTGTAGCGTAATGATGTCCGTTAAACATGTGAAGTAAGGAAATTTGAACCACTATTCAAATTCCTTGTTATAGTCATTATTTAAATTTTTCGTTATCAAAATGTATTGAGGTATCTAACATAAAAAATTGTATTGCTATTATAAAAGAAGTGATTGCATTTTTCATGCATCAGCTAAACGAAACGTTCTTTTAAAAACAATGTTAAAAACAAAATTAAGTACCGTAAACATTTTCATCTTTGAAAGACTATATACCCAACACATGAAATGTTTTCGAATGGAACTATATTTTTTTAGGTTACTTTAGGCTAAGCAGAATCAGATAGTAAATGTAGATTATTAAATTAACCCCTCCTGAGGGGTTAATAGAGTTATTTTGAAGATGCCCCACGGGCGAGGCGGCTTGAAAATTGCTTGTTTTTCAAGTTGTTTTCAAGTAAAACGTATAGCAGAGGCGTCTTGAAAGTAAAAAAAGTTAAAATTAGGTATATGCGATAACCACATAGTAAAAATTAAGGAATAAAACGTGTTGGTTTTAAAATAACACAAAATTTTAATAAATAAACTAAACAATCTCATACAAAACATAAAAAAGAACAGAAATGTCATGGTTAATAACAAAAATAATCACATTCTTTGAAAAATACAGATAAATAAATATTAGTCTTAAACTGTAGCTGCCCCCGTCTTAAAACTTTCGGTTCAGTCAGCTTCTTAATTATTTTTGACACATTCACGATTTCTTTATCCTCTGCTGTGGGAAAAACATATGCATCTTTTACTTTACTCTCCCTAAGAAAATGGCAAAAAAATGTGCTTTGATTTTCACGGGTTAATATTTTGGTGATTCTATTTTCTGTTGCCATTTGAACAAAAATAAAGTCACCAGCAGTCAAATCATGAGTAAAGTTAGCGTCTAAAAAAACATTTAACGAATTTTATCTATCTATCATTATCAATAGTCATTACTTCCATTTCTTTATCGCTATCCGAAGAAGAAGAATCGCAATGAACAATCGACTTTCTTCGTTTTTTAGAATTTATAACTTTCATAGTTCAAATTTGGAGTTTGAACATTTGAAGTTGTTGGAACACTTGTTGGAGAAAAATCTTCCCGTGAGATGCTCTTTCCAGCTTCTATGTTCAATTTTTTTTCTATTTACAGATGAACCAAGAGTTTTAAAGCGAAATTTTTCAAACATTATTGTTAGGGATTTGATCATATATCGTCTACTTGTTAACGTCAGTCCGCTTCTGTCTGGGGCAGTTTTTTTAAAATTTTTGTTTAATCGATAGGTTGAATGCCTATAGCTACAAATCTACACTTTATATATGTTGGTTACATTATTTGTACCAATTTTATTTAATGCCTGTTTCAAGACCCTTGGAAAGACATCTTTTTAACAACCCCCGTATTATTCTATTTCCACTGTCTTAAAATTTGTCTCCATGCATTCTTGATCGGACGAAATACACTGACACCTAACGTTTGTGTGCTGTTAGGTGGGAGTAGGACGAAACGGATATCATTCTCTTGGCATTTGTCAGTTACATTTATTGATACATGGCTTGCTAAATTATCTCCTACAAGAATCTTCAGACCCTGTGGTAAACTTCTGAATTAGGGAAGGATTATATTTGTGAACCACTCTTCAAAAATATAAGCGTTAAACCAGCCAGACTTGCTGCGATTACATCTTGCATTTGCTGGTCCATTTTCAGTCCAAGTGGACCACAAATTATCCGCCTTGTAAACTATATAAACTGGAAGTAACTGTCCTGCCGCTGAACATGCAAACATCACAGATGTGGCTGCTTTCTAGGTATCCATGAGTTTTTCAGCCTTTTTACATGTTTTTCGAACGATTATTTTAATTCGCCTAGGATCGTCAGTAAAGTTTGTTTCATCATAGTTCACAATGACTTCCGGGGTATACCGGTTAAAACATCTAAAAGATGTCAAAAAATATGTTGATAGTGTCTGGATTAACTTTAGCCCTGCTTTGTTTCATTGATTGAGATAATCTTGCTGACAGAGTTTTTTTATGACTTTTCAAGAATTTTTCTATCCAAGTTTCGCCTCGTCTATTTTGTATGAACTTGTTTATTATTTTACCACTTCTTTTGAGATAGTTTTGTAATAAATCTTTAATTTCTTCACTATCACAAAGAAATCCCTACTCAGCTGCAATGGAAATACATTTAACCAGAGTTTTTTTCTCATTATTTGTAAGGGCCTTCTGACCACCAGCTGGTTTAGTATATGTATGCCTTTTATTTTTCTGTACAATGCAGCGTACGGCATGTCATATTTTGTGGCAGTGGCTATCAAATTGCCTGGCTTATACTCCGCCACTGCCCGTTCTAATTTTTCTTGGGTATAATTGCGATATTTTCTACTTCCGACCTTTCTTTGATATTTGCGTACCATTTTCAAATCACCTCTAAAAAATAAAAATAAATAATATAAGACGCCCATGTTGGAAAATAAATACCAGATGCAGTTTGAGGTTAGAATAAAATTAACAACTAAATAAACTATTAGAAAAAAAAATACATTGAGTTTTTATTATTTACCCGAGTCTCCGTATGATAGAAAGTATATGAGTGACAAAATAATTGTATTTTCTTAACTCAAACTTGGGAATATTCAGTTCTTTAACAACAATGTTTACCGCATCTAATACCACCTGTTGTTTCTAAACAAATATTAATGCAACTATCTACGCCGTCCCCAGAGTTGCCAACTTTTCAAATTCCATTTACGGTACCGAGCAATTCATATTACCGTACATGGCTTCCAGTACCGCACACTTTTATTTTGTAAAAAAAACTATTGTGTAAATATCTTTTTGTCGGGCTTTTAAAAAAAAAAGTGCCTCCTCATAGGGTTGCCACCTGTTCTTTTTTGAAAAGGGCTGTCCTTTTTTCAAGCAAAATGTCCTTGCGACTTTTTAAAGCTTAAAATGTCCTTTTTTATGGCATACGTCCTGTTTATGAAGACTAGAGAGAAGGAGGCAAATCGGCAATGGTCAAATTTCCGTCCTTCTTTTTATAAAGTTCGCGAAATTGACTGTAGTTGGCATGTCTAATGACAGCGGAGTCAATTTTCTATGTAAGTAAATGTAAAATGAAGTGATTTTTTTAAAAAATTGGTAAAAAGAATCAAAATAATGTGAAAAAAGTACCTGAGTACAAGTGACAGGAGTGACAAAAAACATCAAGCAAGATTTACGCTGTTCCAGATTGTAAAACAGGATAAAAATTAAATGTAAAACTAAAGAAAACACAAGAAGAAATCAATTCAATGTCTTTTTAAAGCTTTTAATGTAAGTAAAATAATATATTCATGTCTAAATATAATATTTATTGTAAACAAGTCACAATATGTATCTTACGAAGTGTAGTTTATTTTATTACAAGTTTCTTTAATATAAAATTTTACAGTTATAGATGCTGACTTACAAACAACAATAATTATACATTAAATTTAACTTACTAGAAAAGAAAATGTATTTTTATAGAGTTTTAATGTTAGATAAAGAGTTGCTACTGTATTTTTTTTTTTTTTTTTTGACCCCAATTGTGTCCTTGTAAATGTTTTTATAGGATACTAAACGTTTAGAACAGTGGCAGCATAATATCGTTCCTAATGCCGATAAAGCACTTTCTAGAAATGATGCCGTTCTATAGTTTTTAGAAGATATTACCAAATATTATGAGACTATTTTTACTGATGGTACTGTTAGCAAAATAAAAAGGAGAGAGCTGAAATGAAAGGATGAGGTAAAATTGTACTTATCAAATTTCAGCATTTAAAAAACCTTTTCGAATTTGGTCATACATACCTCATTTGTATTTTATATAGATAAAATTAAATAATTTATCAATTAAAACGGTTTAGTACCACTTCGGCCGTTCCCATATCGGCCGTTAAATTAAAAAGTTGCATTTCGGCCGGTCGCCCTTTTTGGCATATTTAAATTAAGATTAGAGTTACATTTCGGCCGGTCAAACTTTTTGGGATATTTAGATTAAGATTACTTAAATAATATCGGCCGTTGGTTTATATAATGTAAACTTGTTAATTTTTTAATATACAAACAGTTAAAAGAAAAACAAATTTAATAAACTCAAATTCTTCATTACAATATTTTTTAGAAAAAACAATCCAATGATACAATAAAAAATCAATAGATAATACACAGTATGACAACACAATTTTACTCAAATTTAGTAATGTACATGAATTTGTTCAACGCATTTTTTAAGTCAATATTTTTGTCCCTTAAATCATTTAATGTTTTTTTAATTCTAATATCAATATCAACGTATTTTTTTAATCTTTTTGGAGTTGGTATGTATAGATTTATTTTTTGCAATTTAATTATATTTAAAGCAGCCTCCTCTTTCAATACAGTTATTAACTCGAAAATGTTTGGATGACTTTTCCCAATTTTTTTATTTAATTTACTATGCCATCCTTCCACTGCGTTTGTAGTCCGATGTCTGTGCCCCGAACATATCCAAATATTTTGGATAATTGGATTATCTAACCATTGTGAAGTAAAATAATCATTAAATTTAATAACTAGATCATTCATAGGTGAAGTTTCCATTATAATCAGCCATCCCTCATCGATATTTTCTTCGGGTAAATGAGCCAGAGCAGCACACATTCTAATATGATTTCGTACTTCACTTTGATTACGATATGATAACACTAAACCTAAATCTTGAACTTTGCGCCATATGGCCTGATTAAAGTGAAAATTGCATCCATGAATGACAGTTTTGGGAAATACATATCTTATTGCATTTATGGTAGCTACTTCAAAATCCAATTTAAATACTTTCGGTGAAAATTTTTTAAACTTTGAAACAAATAAGGAAAAAAGTCTTATATAGGTTTTTTCTTCCTTATTCGGCAAAAAAGCAAAATTTACTGGAATAATAGAAGTACTATCTTCGGTACTTTTTACATCTGCATGTATAGTTTACAATTGAAAAAATAATAAAGAACAGCTCTTAAATGTTCCGTCTCCAAAAAATACTTCACTTTCATTTAATAAAGATTCACATACGTTACTAAATATTAATATTTTATCTTCAACAAGGTCTTCTATAACTAAAAAGTTTTCCGCTAATTGTGGTGGCAACACAATTTCAGATCTGTTTCGGTAATGAAACATTTCCAAATGTTTTTTGCCTAGTACGACAAAGGTTTGATTTTACTGAATTTAACTCAGGAATTTTGGTCACAAACTCCAGTCCTAGATTTTTAATGTCTTTGAATTCACTACTTACAATTTGAGGAATAGGTGTAAATTCTTCTCTTGCTCGCTTTTTTACACTGAAAAACACACTTTTCAACTTCTCTTTTAGCTATATCCAAAACACAAGTATGATCTTTTTTCCCCAAAATTTGTTTCTTGTCATTTGTTGTAGAAACACGTCCACCACAGTTTCTATTAGAACACCTCCAAGATACATTTCCATTTTTATAAATTTCTTTTATCTGATATCTGTAACCACCATTAATAAGTAGAGGTTTGCCTTTGCTGGTTTCAGTAATTTCAATCTCATTGTCCATTTTTAAGAACATCTTTCACTTTCAAATCTTTACTGATAATAAAAACAAATATTTATTATTTACAAAAAGAACATAAAAGGACATATCCAAATGGCAGGGTAACTAATCCTTTATTGCTTTTTTATGAGTATTTATTTAATACTCATGTCTATTATTTTTTTAAAACATAATTTGGTATTTCTAGTAATAATTATGCATTACCAAGCAATTACTGATAATAAAGTTCAGGTACAAATTGGTTTTCTATTAGAGATAATCAATCACCCTTTAAAATGCCCTTAACACTTCGTCTACAATTATTTCTTAATTAAACGACTTGAATGAGAGTTTTTGGAAATACATATCTTATTGCGTTTATTGTAGCTACTTCAAAATCCAATTTAGGTAAATACTTTCGGAGAAAAAATTTTAAACTTTGAAACAAGCAAGGACAAAAGTCTTATATAGGTTTTCTTTTCCTTATTCCGCAAAAGAGCAAAAATGACCGGAATAATAGAAGGACTATCCTCGGTATTTTTTACAATTAAAAAAATAATAAAGAACAGCTCTTAAATGCTCAGTCTCCAAAAAATACTTCACATATTTTAATAAAGATTCACAAAATAATAAAGAACAGCTCTTAAATGCTCCGTCTCCAAAATATACTTCACATATTTTAATAAAGATTCACATACGTTAATAAATATTAACATTTCGTCTTCAACACCGTCTTCTATAATTAAAAAGTTGTCCGCTAATTGTGGTGGCAACACAATTTCAGATCTGTTTCGGTAATGAAACATTTCCAAATATTTTTTGCCTTAAATTGAACGACTTGAATATTTTTTTATAATTAACTCTGCTCCCAAAATTGCCAAACCAAAGGGTAATTGCCACCCTGTACTGTACATTGACCGGCCAAAATGCAGCGTATCCGTTTTACCTGAAACGCATGAAAAGGACAAGCGGCCGAAATGGGACAAAAAGAGGTAGATTTTTCAAAACGGCCGAAGTGAGAACGGCCGAAGTGGGATATCACCATTAAAACATGCAAGACTTATTTATAAATAAATACAACAGTATGTTATGTGCTTTATTTAGCTATGTACAAGTTTATTTTTATTATTTTGACAAAATTATGTATAATTCCCATAAGAAGCCATGTATTTTGAACAACGTATGTAGTACCAGCGCCCATGCGGTTAATTATAGAAGCTCAATTAACATGCGTTTTTTGGGACCGTATTTTGAGTATGCCGATTCGTCTCCTTATCTCTAGTCTTCATTGTCCTGTTTTACTCTTTGAAAGGGAACCGGAGTGTACAAAAATATATAAGCTGAGACCTGTTTTTTTTTTTTGAAGCTTGGCAGAAGGACGAGGACTTTTTTTTGTTATACATTTGTGGACCTTTTTTTTTCTGTAGGAGAATTGACCTTTTGTATACCGGATCCTCTGTCAGCATCATTGTCCTTTTTACACTTTTTAAAAAGGTGGCAACCCTAGGTCCTCATCATATTTTAATCTCTGGTAGTTCTAACTACCTTCCAAAAAAAATCCCTCAGCTTATATTTTTGTACAAACCAGGTCATTTTGAAGAGCATGTGCTGTAAAAAGATTAAAATGTTAAAATGGTATTTTTACATTAGACAATGTCATTTTGCTAATTCTGTTCAAAATAACGTACATTTACCGTACTTTTTATGTAAATACCGTACTTTTATGTATGGTAATGACTTTGGACCGTATGCCGTACTTTAATAGAAATTACCCTACAAGTACGGTAATTACCGTATGATTGGCAACCCTGGCCGTCCCGTAGTTGCAAGATAAAATGTCGGTTGGCTGTAGGCAATAATCCAGGGGCGTTACATAAGTTTTCAAATGGCCCCGTTTTGCAAGTAGCCCCGGTTTACAGTAGTCTTTGTGATACTCGATAAGTGGAACCATAGAAAAACTCTAGAAGAAGGTTTAAATAATAGGCGGGAATTGTTTCCTTGTTTGTAGTTTACTGAGGTTCTAAGGATGTCATTAATTTATAATACCTTCATCAAATTCACTTGAAAAAAGAAATATAATTAGTGATGTTTTGATTAAACCATCTTTTTCAAATATAACTTCAGTTAAAAAAATCTAGAATTTTGTAATGATAAAATTGAATGTGTCGAGAAATCTTTAGTAGAGAAACCGCGTGTAAGAAATGGGAAGTGTGTACAGGCAATTTCTGAGCAGGTATTGTAGAACCTCATCATAGGTTTACACATTTATTAAAAGAATATGATCAAAAAAGGCATTTGATTTATGCTCAAAAAGAAATTGTTCAATTTTTGGGTACTATTCATGAATACATTTATCAAATACTACCCAAATATGGACATTGTTAAAAAACTAATTTTATATTTGCGCCTTTATTATTTTGATTTGTTTTATATATCCCTGGGTATGCAGACTTTTGCAATAGACATTGCAACTAAGCTGGACTGAAATAAAGAGTGGTTCAGTGCCAGAGTTGCCTAACCAATAAAATTTCAAAACAACTGGTCTTCGTATATGTTCAGGCAACTCTGGCCCGACACTCAATAGAGCTTGAGAACATTAATGGATGAAGGAGTCAGAAAAAAATTCTTGAATAAGTGGGTTGCATGAACGTTCATTAAAATTTAGTTGCCTGATAAACTTTGACAGTGATTTAGAATAAATAATTCTAAGTGTTTGTAAATAAGATATAAAACAATATTTCAATTTTACATATTATATAATACATATAAAAAACAATTAACAATTGATTGGCTTAGTAAGGAAATTTAAGACCAAAATTTCAGTACTGGCCCTGTTTCTTTAAAAAAAAAACAGATAATGTAGGTAGATAATATAGGTATTATGTTTTGGAGATAAATTTTCAATTGTTTTAAAGTTTAATGTAGGTATACGTTTTTATGTTAAATTAATTGAAAATATTAATTATTTGTTTTCTGTGAAAAATTACTTATATTTTGTGTAATAATAAGTCAATACTAGGGATTTTTAAAACAATAATTGTGGTTTTTATAGATTGTGTTGTTTTTAATTTTTTTTAAATGAATTGTGTTTTTTAAAAATTGTACCCAGTTTCTGTTAATAATAAAATAATTGTCACCTTGTTATCTTACATTTTTATGCTTCAATAATTTAGTGTGAGATAATAGTGTTTATATTGTGAATATGCTGTTGAATATATAATGTAATGATATAGTTACCTATTCTATAAATAAAATAAATTATTACAAATGCTTTTCTTTTAAAACAAGTTTTCAGCATTTACTTCTAATAAAAATTCATTTTATTTATTCATGGTTTTAATTATTGTAAGTAAAAGCTGTAAATGTTACTTGAAATTGCTTCAAATTTCATAAACTTGAATCCCGCCATTTTTTAAATCGCTTTAATTAGTAGTGTTCTACTTTACCGACTATACCTAATTATAGTTTATCATATTGCGCTGCTGTCGAGGTCAAGCAAACTATTTACAGGAAAAGCGGCTACCCTGGGTGAAACGGTAACAAACTTCCATTTATTTTTAAAATAAATTTTATTCCTTTTGTAGCATTCTGCAGAGTATTAGTCAATGGAAAGATAATATTTCCAGTGCAAAAGAAAGCATATTTTGTACTTTTTCAATTCTCCTAATATCTGTTTTTACCTTTGGGGTTCGAGGGTTCGTAGGGAATTTCACGATAAATAAAATCACAATTTTCATACACATACGTTTACGTCTCCTAACGTACATTGAAAACTTACGCAGATGAAAATATGAGCTTAGTATGCATAAATGCATTTCTCATATATATATATCGATTCTGGACCTTATTTTTAGTTGTAAGTCAGTAAGAGGAAGCAGGATATTATTTTATTCGGAGGACTTTTTTTTAGAAGTCACTAAGAGAGGAAGGAGCATATGATTTAGTTCGGAGAACCTTTTTTTTTTAGAAGTCACCAAGAGGAAGGAGGATATGATTTTGATTTTTGTGGGGCCTCCGCAAACAAGGGGGAGGGACCTGGCTCGGAAAGACGATACGGACCTTTTTGGTAAAAATGTGTTTAGGGCTCCGTCAAATATTTCACTTTTCAAAAAGATTCTGTCACCAAAAACGTTTGAGAACTACTGGTCTAGAGGAAAGGCCACATTTCTAGCAAACATGCATGTCCACATTCGATTAACGGTTAAGACAGGCTCTTTTTTCAAATCTCCAAATATTTGTTTTTACATTTGTGGTTCGGGAATGGTGTTAATAATTCGTAGGGGAATTTTTGCGATTTATTTCAGAACTTTCAAAATCATTCAGTTTACTTTTACTTTAAAAAAAGGTGTATTGAATAATTCTACTTTAAAATTCTTTAATAGGTACGACTTTTGTATTTTTAAACAAAATTCTATTGATAAGAAAGTTAAGCTGTCCGCAAACTTACTAATAATTAATCTTTTTTTTTTAAGTTATAAGTAACTTTATTTATCAAAGATAGTATCATACAATAATTCAAAATAAACATGAACTTCATAATTAATTCAAAACAAACATAAAAACTTAACATAACATAATTGTTCCTCATACATATAATAAAAAAATAGAGAAAAATCGAAAGAATAAAAGAAACGGTGATATAGGTATTTAACAAAACAGAATGGTTAAAAGTATAACAAGCAAACGAAGTAAAAGAAAAGAAAAGAAAAGAGAAAAAGAACAATATAATTCATAAATTATTTTTAACATAAATAATAAGTTCTTTCTTAAATTGACTAGGATTCTGAACATTTTTAAAATTTTGAGGCAGATGATTGAATTGATCGACCCCTTTATGAAATAAGCTTTTCATAGAACTACTTTTATTAGTTGTTTGTACATAAAATTTGATAGAGTTTGCTGCTCTTGTGTTTCTTTTAGGCAACAAATTATTTATTATTTTAAATATAAAAACCATTGTTTGTACATACACCAGTTTTTCAGCACTTAGCCAATTTATGGCGTCTAACATAAACTGAATACTGGTATATTTGTTACAACCTAGTATCACTCGCATCGCTTTGTTTTGTAGCACCTGTAGTCTATCAAAATTGGAACATCCTGTATATATTAAAGAACAGCAATAGTAAAAGTGGGATAGATTAAGTGTATTATATACAGTCAATTAAGTTGAAATTAATAGATACTTTGACACTCTTCGTAAAAATCCTATTTTTTCTACTTTTTACAGATATACTCAAGGTGTTTAAAAATTTATTGTATAGAAAGTTGTTAGCAATGAACATAAATTTTGATTTCATCTCATTTACTTTTAATTTATTTTGTTTGAATTTAGATGTTAATAACCCCAATTCATGGTTGACGGTCTCAGCAACTTCAGCAAAATCATCCCGATAATAATAGATAAACGTGTCATCTGCAAAATGTTGTATTTTACATTTTTTAAGAACCTGTCCCAAGTCATTTATATAAAGTATGAATAGTAAGGGTCCAAGCACGCTTCTCTGTGGCAACCCAAAAGTATTTAATTCTGGATTTGATACCTCATTATTAATTTTAGTTACTTGATATCTATTTAATAAGTAATTATACAACCAATCATATACAGTTTCCCTAAATCCATATTTTTTTAATTTTTGAAGTAAAATGTTACGGTCAATCGTTTTAAATGCACGTTTAAGATCAATAAAAACTGCGCGGGTATCAACTCCTGGTTTATCAAGAATATTTTTCATATCTGAAACAACTAATTGTAAAGCCGACTCACAAGAGTGTGCTTTCCTAAAGCCTGATTGATAACTGCATAGTATTTTATTTGAAGTTATAAAATCCATGATTTTATTGTACACAACTACTTCTAAAAGTTTTTCACAAAATGGAAGCATATTTATTGGTCGCAACTGATTTGTCTTGTTTGTATTAGCTATTTTTGGGATTGGAATTATTGTTGATGTTTTAAATCTCTTTGGAACAATACCCTTATATAAACTAGTATTTATTACGTTAAGTAAAATTCTCATTATATTCTGTTCCTTCACACACCAAACACATATTAACTTTGGATTTCCCTTGTTTTTATCTATATTTATTTCATAAAAATTACGTTCGGCTTCCCTTAAGCTCCGACCACATTAATTTCTTTTTAGTTTATACTTCTTCCAATCATCTGCATCATTTGTAAATGTAAATGTTTTGTAAGTTATATTTTATCTTTCTGCTTTCTGCTTTTCTGCATTTATTGTCAAACCACTTATTATTTACATTATTTACTTGAATATATTTTGTAGGAGCTTTAAAATTAATTACTGATAATACATTATCTAGAAAAATATTTGCTAGAACATCAACATCAACTACAGAATATCCCCAATCCCTTTCAATCAAGATGTTGACCATTTTATCATTATTTATATTCATTCGAATTTTTTTAGTTTCCTCTAAATTAATATTTAAATTTTGTATTTTGATTTGTATAATGAAATGGTCTGATATTATGCAATGTTATTCCACACAAGCAATTAAAGTGAAATCATTAGTTAACACTAGGTCAATTGTTGACTTAGCATCCTTATACTCTAGTAAATTCAGCAATTAGTTGTTTTATCCCATTATTTTCAATATATCCTTGGAGTTTTCTTTTTCTTGGCCGGAGTGGCCCAAAAGTCTGGACCAATTATCTCGTAAATTGCTAATCCTAATTGTACAAAATTTGGGGTACATCTATTTTGGGATATGGAGATTCCAGATTTGATATTTGCAATGTTGCCAGATTTTTTTTTTCTTATAATATTAGTCACTTTGGTTTTTCAAATTCATCACCCTGTATATTCAGTCAGTATTGGAATCTCCTATTCCATACGAGTTCAACTGTATGTAACTATATAGTCTGGAAGGTCTTAAATTAATAAAACAATCATAGAGAAATGTGGTATACGCATTCTACCATCGATTAGGGTACTGTCAACTCACAAATGGAGCACATTTTGAACACTTGATAAAGTAACCATTATGTTAAAAATGTTATAATCTTTTAATTGTTAGGTTTTAATGTAGTTGCCAGACTTATGTTATTTATTTAAGACCTTCCAGACTACATAAGTGTTACATATGATTGAACTCGTACTCATTAGGAGATTCCAATAATGACTGAATATACAGGGTGATGGATTTGAGAAACCAAAGTGACTAATAATTTCAGAGAAACGGCAAATCTGGCAACATTGAAAATATCAAATCTGGAATCACCTTATCCCAAAATAGGTGTACCCCAAATTTTGTACAATTAGGACTAGCAATTTAAGAGATAATTGGCCGTTTCCAGACTTTTGGGCCACTCTGTACATCCACCCATTCTGAAAATGATTTAAAGAATAGGATAATATTAGCGTTGGGGGATCTATAAACACCTGCTACACCGACAGGTATATATGACTATCAAGACTACTAGATCAACTAAAGGAGACGGGGAGAGTGGAAGGCGGCCAAAGCGGTGCAGTTCACACACACTATTTACTATTTAATAATTAAAATTAAATTAAAATGAATGAAATTATCCATAAAAGCTATTTTACGTATATTTTAGAATGTCTAAAATAATTTCTGTGAAATTGTATATAAGATACTTGCATTTTTTGGGCAGTCTTCCAGCTCTACCACAATTATAAAGCAATGGCTACTGATGACTATTATAATCCTTATAAAAATTTTAATTTCTTGCCAGCAGTTCAACTAAATCTAAATTTGTTAAACTTATATTTTTTTACAAAGAAATTATTATAATAACTAGTATTTTTCATATATAATACCTATCTATTAATTACCTAATAGTAAAAGTAAAATAAAACTTTTTTTAATTTACTGAATAAAAAAAAAACATGCATAAGTCATTTAAAATCATTTGCTTTGTTACACTTTCAAATTTTACTGTTTTACTGAGAAAAAATTTCCAGCGAATTACATTGTTTCTAATTTGTAAGAGTTGTCATTGTTTTTGTTTGGTCTACCATTTCTGTAAGTCATTTCCTATGTGTTTATAGTAAATTAGTAGGTACTTCTTGCAAATGCATTTTTTATTCGAAACTAATTTTAGTTAATGCAAGAAAATATGAGCGTTTAATTGAACCTTTCTCGGTTTTTTATAATGCCTGTATAAGTAACTAAAGAGGGATATTTACTCCGGTCAGCATAATGCACAAAAAAAACCCACCCACAGATTCTTATTTAAATAGTGTAGCACCATGACAAATAAAACAAAAGTATTAAATTGGATAATATATTTTTCTAAGACTACGAAATAAATTGATATTAAAGGTAATAACAATTTTTGATATGAAATATGTAAATATTCTTCTAAAAAAAACATTTGAAATTTTATGCTATATTAAAATGGCTCACAACGTGGGGCTGTGACACTGACGGTCAAATTAAAGGGTGGTCAGTAATTAACAAGGTGTTAACCTGTAATTTTTTTAATTATCATTATTGTCTTCTAACAAATTTTATCTCGTTAACTATCGAACTAGTTATATTGAATATAAAAAATAGTTATATAGAATAAAATAAATTATGAAATACTAAATAAAACAAAATAAATAATAATAATTATAATAAAACGACCAGAAAGAATAATTAAAAGAAATCGAATAAGACAGGAAGATATACCTAAAATGGAAAACAAAAATGAGGAAAACAAAATCGTTGATAGAGAAAAAGGGGACTATAAAATACATTATGAAGACACACAACAATTTTTAAATTGTCGGTGTATGACATGTCTATTAAAAAAGAGGAATAATCGTCACAACCGGTTTAAATATTGACAGTTTCATGTTTAGAGGAGAAGTATTAATTTAATTTAGTTTTTTTAACAAGATGAGTCACAATTGGGATAGATAGTTTTGTTATTATAGAAGTTTTATAATATTATTTACCAATTTACTAAAAATTGACCTATGCTTATTTAGAATCCATTCTTTTAATTTGACTTTAAAAGAAGTTTAAATTCTACCAAGACACGAGAAAATTTGTACGATTTTTTTCCGTACGAACAAAACCGTTGTGTCTGAAAGAACCCTTACCATTACAAAATTCGCATACAAACAAAATATCGGAATATTCTTGGTTGGAAAATTGATAAGGCATTTCTAGATTTTGTTATTTAATAACAAAGAAACCTTAATGAATCTTATTTATTAGCTGTCAAAAACTTTCCACATTTTTCTTGCCTTCTAGACAAAGTTATTTAAACAGAGAATACATATGAAATCATAAAAATAATCTTAAGATTAGCAAAAATTTATTGAATGGGGTATATGATAAAATAGTTGCCATTTTGATAAAATATTAGGAACCCAGGCTGTTTTATTAGTTAGGTTTTTCTTATGCCCCTTATTTACAAAATAAAATTCGAGAGAAGCTAAAATGGTGGTTCCCACCTTATCGAGACTAAGGACGTTGAATTTATCCAATAATAATTGGCCTCTTTACCGCTTAAGTCTGCTCATGTAAAATTTTTGAGCTCGTTACTTCGCCTATTTATTAACAGACTTCAAAAAAAGGAGGAGGTTATCAATTCGTCGCGATATTTTTTTTTTTATGTATGTATGTTCAGCGATTATTCTTTAACACGGTGTCCGATTTTAATAATTCTTTTTTTGTTGGAAAGATGATATTTTAGGGGTGGTCCCATATAAATTTGGTCAAAATCTAATAATTTGATCCTTGAGAAAATCCCCAAACTCTTCATTTTTTATGTATGTATGTATGTTTAGCTTTACCACCTTGTCCGATTTATACGATTCTTTTTTGTTAGTAAGGGGGTACCTCAGGGGTGGTCCCATATAAATTTGGTTAAGATATGGTGATGGCATCTGCACGTTTTTGAAGTCGGTTTTTTTTAATTTTTAATTTGTAATACTTGTATAATATTAATAAAGGACATAAGGATGAGTATTGCAACTATGTTAAAAGAAATAAATTGGCTTTCAGTTCAGAATTATGTTCAGTACATGACTGATATTTATTTATAAAATAAAAATGACCTAGTACCATCGCATCAGATCTATTAGAAAAAATTGAATATAATTGGCAATATCACAACTATAATACAAGAAGCCAATCTGACTTCTTTCACTAAAAGTTCCCAAAATACAATTTCTATTAAAGGTTTAATAAATTTAATAGATTGCCTACAGAAATTAAAAAAAAAACCACAATAAATGTATTCAATCTCTTGTGATAATACTCTTTAAACCTGCCCTTTTTAAGTATTTCCCTTAATTTATTATTATTTACTCCCTCATATTACCCGCATTTATTATAAATTATTTCTGTTTTGAGATCATATACTTTATTTTAAAAAATTACTGGATGTTATATTAATACTACCTACTATGTTTAAATTATTAATAGTTTTGCGACTATAGGTAATAGCAACTTATAGCCACAAAACTATTTTTATATTAAAGTAGATCCATAGAGAACAATATAATTTACAAAGGCCTTCTTTCAACATACAAATAAATGACAACTTTATAATTAAAAAGAAAATCACAACAAAATACCTCGGTATCATAATTTATCAAAATTTGAAATGGGTTGATCACATTAGGTCATTAACAACCAAAGTTAGAAAAGTCATTTTTAAATTTTATGAATTGAGGAAATTTATGACTATGAGTTTACTAATTATTATTTACAATTTGCTGGTTGAATCTATTTTGGGATATGGTATAATGTGGACTATATGGTGTTGCACTTCAACCCCTTAATGTAATCCAAAATCGTATAATTAAAATTATGTACAAAAAACCAGAATTATATCCTACCTCTCCTTTATATAATAAAAAGTGCTTTGTATAAGAGCATTATATTATCTGCCTTGCTGTACCTTTATTTATGGAAAGCCTGAATTGAGATATACTACGAATTATTTGCAATAAATATCAAAAGAAGCATACAAACATTTTAAAATAATTTGACATTTAAGAGTCATTTACACATCACAGTTGACATCTTGATACTTAACAGACACAACCAAGCATTATTCTGATTTTTTCAAAATAAAATGGCCGATTAATTATTCTATGGGGTTGCGACAGAGAGCCAGTAAATTTGATGAGGGTGTTTTTGCGGCTAGGGGCGAAATAGTAGTAAGCTTAAGTTAGCACCACAATAAAAAAGTTAATTTTTAAGTAACTGCTTATATATTTTTTATAAATTGGCAGGCTTGGGGACTAATTTCAAATAAAAATAGCCTCCAAAATGGCTATGGTTGCATGTATGAAGGTCGCAACCCGCTTTCAAAATCTCACCTTTACAATCAACAGCTGTTGTTTGACAGGTCGTTAGAGAATGTTTGCAATGTATGGAATGTTAAGAATGTGAGGAATGATAGACGTTATGAATGATTGGAAATCGTGAAATTAGTCACATAAGAAATGCATAGGCGGAATTTAAGAAAATTCATATTAAAGTAGTTAGGATAAACCGATAATTCTGAAAATCAATAGAGTTCTAAGTTAGAAGTAATTATCCTGCCGGCATACATGCACACAGACGACCAGACGACATTTTTTTGCATTTTCGGATTCGGAATGATCGGAAACATGAAAAAAGTTTAAAAAAATGAGGGTAAGAAAATTTTTTCGTCTGCACGAATGCAATACTGAGGCCCCATATGAAGGGCCTCAGTAATTAAATAGTTAAATATAAAAAGTTAACTGTACGAGTAATTATTACCAAGTTATGTTTAAAATTTATTGTTAGTGTTAAACTCATTTTTCTTGTGAAAATAATATATTCCTTAATTTTTCATTATACAAGGTATTTAAAAATAAATTTAAGAAATTATTGGTTTAGCTTACTTAGGTTCTGTAATTTATTTCTAACATTAAATCAAAGACTGAAATAGTGTAAAATTAAGATATTTGAAAAGTACTTACTTGAAAAGGTAATATTTTCTGTTTTTTATCATCAAAAAATCATTTTTAAAGTCTGAAGGTAACAAATTTTTAAAAATATATTTTTTATCAAAAAATTAGTGCCTCTAGAATGACATGCGCAAATTTTAAAGGACACCTACCTGAATTGAGTTTTTCCGTTCTTTTGAGATATTTAATCAGATATGCTAAATTTGGTTATAAAGGGTGTTGTTTTTGAAGCTGAAAGAAATGAAAAAATTTTGTAAAGCTGGACCTGGATTATAATTATTATGGCATTATTTTTGTTTTATTGAGACGAGACTACCTTTTAATTTTTTATACCAAGTGGTTGCTGAGTTTTGGCTAAAAACAAATTCAGACAAAATTCATAAAACACCGTGTATTAAGTAATGAGATGTGATAAACATCTATTAATAACTGATGATTCCGAATCATCCAAATGTCTCACACTTACAGTTAACGTATGTCCATTACACTCTAAAACACCCTGTATAATTAAGTCGTACCCACGATTACTATTGTTCAGGCAGTTAACAACTGCAACACACCAAAAGTTAAGGAAAGTTTACCGGCGCGCATTTTTCCACAAGCCAACTAACTGGTCATTTGTATAATTTGTATTACCACAAAACAAAATATCAAAATTAATTAATTTATTTAATCACAGTTATGTCTATTTCATTTAATGAAAATAATTAAAATAGCTACAAGTGCTATGTAAACCTGCTACTAAGTAAGGCAGCAAGAGAGTTTAACATTTCTTTCTAATTTACATAAATTGGATGAAACGGAAAGTCACCAAAAAAGAGAATTTTGTGAATAAATAAATATGAAGATAGCTTCCAAGAAATGGTCGATTAACTACGAATTTTTGTTTTGTTATTAAACTATTACATTTCCTTTCGATTTCATTTTCATGTTGACTTCATTTTAGTTCCACTGGTTGGTTTGAATAATAAATAAGATTTTAACTTGTTTTTATCCTTTTCGATGTTTAATTAATTATCTGAATAAACCTTCCATAAAATTAATATAATAGTTCCGTTTTAACGGAATTTTGTTTACTTAAAGTTCAATATCTCCGGGCATTATGTATTGTAGAAAAACTTTCATTATCATTACTTTCCTCTCTACGCTTTGATTTTCTTTTAAATATAGTATCTGTCATCAAAAGATCTTAGATGAACTAAGATTTGATTTAATAAGAAAAATATAAAAATTTCATTGGTAATATATCAGAAAGTCTTGATAAAAACGGAGTTATTAAGAATGCCCAAAAATCTCGAAATATTGTTTATAAAAAATTTAAATTAACAAGAAAAATGAAGATTACAAAAGTAAAAGAAATCAAGTTATGTGCATAACCAGAAACGAGAAGAAATTATTCTATTAAAGATTAATAGACAACTCAAAAAATAATAGTAAAAAATGTCGAAAACTATTAAAAAACAAAAATTTAGATGTCAAGAAAATATCTTTTAAAGGATATGATGAAAGCCACGTTGAAATTTTTAACAACTACAGTGACAGTGTGGGAGATAGGGGCGGTTTCTCCATTGGTTCATTTGTGCAGTAAACACCCAGTTAAATTTCATAAAAACACATTATTTTAAAATTCCATATATAACAAAAAAATATAAATTTAATTTTAATATTTTTATTTTCATACGTGTTAATCCATATTTTTTGGTACATCATTGTCCTCTGGCTGATCGCATCTCTGTAGCACAGTATACATAAGTATACTGTGTCTGTGGCGCATTACTATGAGTGAACCTAACACGAGTGAGACGATATGGTGAATGCATATAGCTAAAAAGAGAAGAAAACACGCCAACAGATTCTTCAAACTGTTAAAGAACACATTAATTGGCGCGCCGCTCACAAGCAAGGTTGCCAAACCAGTGTTGCCAGTCTAGGACAATTCAGAATTGTACTAGATGTAGTACATTTTGCGTGTTCACGTGTAAATTATATATATTGTGTTCCTTGTTTGGGTTCGTTATCAATAAAGACTCCATTTTTTCCCCTTCAATGAATTAGATGTCACTGCAAATATAATTCTGATACATTTAAGGAATCTGGTACATTTTTTAGACCAATCTGGTACATAACAAAAACATATTCTGGCAACACTGTACCAAATAAGACAAACTATCATTTCGTTTTCCGTCATTCGTCATTATAAAACGGTTTTAATAAAATTAAGATTATTTTATTATTTATGATCATTTAAAAAAATGTGTTTAATTAAGAACTGCAACTTTAATAAATTGGAAGGATGTCAATTTAACGATTGTTCCCGAAAAAGAAAAGGTAAATAAAAACTTTTTAAGGTTATGTTGTTTACATAATAATAAAGTTTAACAACTCTAATTTGTTTAATATTTTGTTTCAGTGCCTAAGACCATCCAAAGATTAATTTAAAATGGTCTATTTTGTACCCAATTGTAAATAGTAAGAAGTAAGCAAAAAATTTGTAAATTTTTTTTCCCACAAAACCCGCTAAAAGGATAAATTTTATTATTTTGATGAGGTAACTACTTGACATCATTATGGAAATGGAAATGTACAATAAAAATTTGATAAAGATAAAGAGACAAATGGTTTTTCACTTTAAAAGTCTGAATCGGAAAAATGGATTAACTAGTTAATTTAATATACTCGATGAGAAATTTTACCTAAGAAATATTATGTACATTTAAATAGTTTACCTATGTAAAGTTATTTTGCCTGTAGTTATCAATCGTGTTACCCTCTAACCAAGATCGTTTGTTACATACAAACCAGAAATCTTTTATTTTAATGTCACTTTTTTATTGCCTTGTTCGTATAATTTAGTATTTTCAAAAAGATTAGATGTCTTGGTAATTTGAATCACTACAGGTATTAAATAAAAATAAGGCTATTGGTAAATTAGTTTACAGTTGGTAATAAAGAATGTCTCGAAAAAAGTCTCGAAATAAGTATCAAACATAAATTGTGATTTTTATTAGGCACTTAACAAGTCACATCCCACATATCTACATGCTCTGGCTAATCAATCCTATAAGTACATATCAAAACATTAATATACTATCTACAATTAAACAATAATTTGAAAATACAGATGAAGCCGATTTACCTATTTAAACAAAATTACTATTATTCTATTATTTATTAAAACACATTATTTTTTAGTAATCTTGGACATGCAAAAGCAGCCATGAGGATAGGACATTAGTGAAAGCAAGAATACTTTGGAATGTGCTGTAAAATACACTTAGAAATGGTCATATTATGGAGAATTTGATAAAAAGTTGAATATTATTGTTAACCTTTTTAAATTGTTTATTTTACCTCATACAGTTTTTTTCTACTCTTCATACAGTATTCTGTGAAGAGTATTATAGGTTTACTTTGTCTGTCTGTCTGATGTCACGTTTTTTGTCTGCACGATAAGTCAAAAACGAGAAATGATATCAACTTGAAAATTTTAAGCAAAAATCAAGCTCTATAAGGGGACAAAGCCTATTGATTTTTAACAAATCTGATTAAAAATAGGGGGTTAAGATGGAATTGACAGACAGCTTTGGGATTACTTGAAAATTATTTGAAAGATCGGTATCACGTGAACAAGTTAGGAAATCTTAAATCTAAAATAATAATTAGTGAATATGGTGTACCTCAAGGAAGTGTTCTGGGCCCGTTATTGTTCAGAATCTATATCAATGAGATACATCATGTATGCAAAAAAGCTTTTGTAAATCTTTTTGCAGATGATCCGGTAATATATGTAGCCAGCAAAAATTTAGAGGAAATAACTAACATTCTCAACAATGGATATTCTGTATGATTGGCTTTGTGGTAATAAATTAAAACTAAATTCTACTAAAACTAAGTACATAATCTTGGGAACTAGGGCAAACTGTCTGAAGTATAAACAATAGTAGTTTGTTAAACAAGAGTGGATATGATGGCCATAACGCACGAAGACGAAATTTGAGCATGACGCCATAGGCGGAGTGCTCAATCGTCTGAGTGTGATGTGGACAATCCACTCAAGTTGTACAGTGTATTTTTTCTACGGCCCACTAACGAAAATTCGCAAATAAAAAAAATATTTTAAGTTATTAAGACAAAATAACTAATTTTAAAATAATTTATGACTTTTAATAATTTCTGAAATAAAATAAACGAAAAAAAAAAAAGAAAAAAGTTAATTTAATTTTTCCCATCCGAGAATCGAACTCGAGTCTTCCCATGTGGAAGGCAAGAACGCTACCACAGGGCCACCTATTCTTTTATTTTTGTTGCTTTAATAGTCGTAATTAAATTGACTTCATATAGTTTTATTTAAATTAACAAATTATTTATAATTATACATCCGAAATAAAAACAGAAATGCTATTATTTATCGATTTTACACAATAATAACCCATTTTAATGTATATTTAATCTCAATAACTAAAAAATATACTGACAATTAGTTTGAGAGAATTGTCACTTATTTAAAATTTTAAAAATAATAGCAGTCTGTTGATCAAAATATGAACGGTGATTGGTGGATTTCATTTTTTTGCAGTGTTCTCACTACCTAGAATGGATATGAAATATATTCGTTCAGTTGAAGGAAATAGCATACTTTTTCGTTTTGTAATGTCTGCGTAGATAAGCTTATATCCATGTGGGTGTAGAAAAAATAATTATTCTCTTAATATAAATAGCAAATCACTTAAATGTGTAGAAGAAATCAAATATTTGAGAGTCATTATTGATCCACAATTATTATTTAAAAATGTAAAATATTTGTGTAAAAGAATGTCCATGGATTTGACACGGTGGGCAAGGATGCTGGTATATAATACAATTATATATCCGTATTTTAACTACTATGCTTCACTTTTTCTAGTCCAAAGAAACAAATAGCAAGGCTACATATTTTACAAAATAAATGCATGATATTAATAAATTGCAATATATATAGACCTACAAGCACAATGCTGAAAGATTTAAACTGGATGTCGGTAGAACAGGGTATTAAGAGATCGAATCTGCTTTTTGTATATAAAATGGTAAATAGGAAAGTGCCAAAATATTTGTGGAGCTTGCTATCTACCAGCTCCGACATGCCCGGGCGAATTTTACGGTCTGGCTCTTTTAGATTTTAAATATTATACCGTATCAAGACAAGGCACGTAGTTACTCTTCGCCCGAATAAGAATAACTGCTTGGACATGTCAAACGGAATACGTCTATATTATCTAGTGCCATATATGCACAGTGGCGCGCTAACACGGCCATCCTGAAATTGGGACGCTCTCGGCCCAATAATAATTATAACTCGATTTATAAGAATAATATTAGCTTTATTCCTAAAACATTTACAATAACGTAACTATAATAACTTATTAAGACGACTCGGCTTCATCCTGACGATTATCGTTCTGAAACAAAAGAAATCCCTATCAACAGAGGTTTTCTTTGTAGAAATATAAAATTCCTCATGACACTTCAAGGTTAAAATAACCGACCAGCAAATCATAATGTGACATTAAGGTCCAAGCACTCCAAGGCAGAAACGTTGCCGGCCCGAAAACCAAAATGTACATCAAGATCCAGGTACCCCAAGGTTAAAATAACCCGTCATATTTCTTTGCAATCAACACACAACCATAATATATCATTAAGGTCCAAGCACCCCAAGGCATAAACGTTGCCGGCCAGAAAACCAAAATGTATATTAAGGTCAAATTACTATGAACATCTGAAACTAGATAGTCGATCAGAAAACCAAAATGTTAACATCAAGGTCCAAGCACCCCAAGGCATAATCGTTGCCGGCCAGAAAACCAAGATGGTCCAGGCACCCCAAGGCATAATCGTTGCCGGCCAGAAAACCAAAATGGTCCAAGCACCCCAAGGCATAATCGTTGCCGGCCAGAAAACCAAGATGCAACATGAAGGTCCAGATACTCCAGGACTAAATAATTTCCATCGCTAACACGGCAAATTAATACAGTAATAAACATACCTTGACATTTTCATCCATATCAAAATAACTTTCTAATATCTCTGCGCATTCGTTCGGGAACCATTCTTTGGTCCATAGCCGCATTTGACTTGGAACAGCTACTGTCATTCGTATGGACTCGGAAACGTCGTCAACTCTTCGAAGTTCATATCTGCTATTTGGTAATTTTTTTGTTATTTTATAAGGTCCTACCCAACCAGATTCCAACTTTTTGGGTTTTAAAGCTTCTCTTGAAATCAAAACAAAATCTCCCACATTATATGATTTTGTGGAAGTTGATGAGTTCCTTTTAGCGTAGTTATCCTGAGCAGTTGCGTTTTCTGAGAGACGTCTATTAACAAACTGTCTCCATTTTTCACGTTCCATTGTGACTAGCGGTAATTTATCATCTGAGGCATTTTCAATGATCCGGCTTATCTCTGGTAGCCTGTTGTCACAACCAAAGAGAATTTGAAGTGGTGTCCTCTTAGTTGTCTTGTGAACTGTTGAATTGATTACCAGTTGAATTCTAGATACCATCGAACTCCATTGAACGGTACAGTCGGCCTGAACTCTTAGCAAGTTAGAAACAAATCGCATGTAACGTTCCACTTGCCCATTGGATTGGTGTACATAGGGCGTAATGAAATGCCACTCGATGTCCCATTCGAGATTATTTTGAATGGCTTTTAAAGAAGAAGCATTGTCTGTGATAATACGAGCTGGAGTGCCAACCAAAAACACAATATCCTGTACGCAATCGGCCAAATCTTCAGTTTTCAAGCTCTTAACAGCATATAAAAATGTATATTTTGAGTATGCATCGACTGCTATAAACACATGAGTGAACCCTTCTTCAGTTTTCGGCAAAGGTCCAAGAAGATCGACATGAATGGTATGAAAAGGGATATCTATCTTCGGAATGGAGTGAATTTCGTTGAAAACTCGACGAGGCTGGCGCTTTCGGGTAAGGCAGGTGAGGCATGAGTCAATATATTTTTTTACAAATTGACGCATTCGAGGAAACCAAAAATGTGAAGCTATACTTAAAATGGTTTTATCCAGACCAACATGAGCTTGCCCATCGTGATATTCCTTAATTAACGAATACCTGGCATTTTTGGGAACAAAATATTGAGTAACTTTTTCGGAGTTAATATTACTCAAATGACACAGGGTACTTCCAATAATACAAAACTGATTTTTATCTATTTCACCATTTTGTAATTTTTGCTTTAATTCGGTTGTTTCGCTATCTGTACTTTGTTGAATAAATAACCACCCAGACGGCATTAAGTTTTGACTACTTGAGTCTATTTCTTCGACAAATGGTATTTCAGAAATTTTGATAATACAAACGCTTTTAAAAGTATCTTGACTTGGAATTGGTGGGTTTCGACTCAAATAATCAACATAAGCCATCTGGTCTCCAGATTTATGTAAAATAGTAAATTCAAAATCCTGAAGGTAAATCCACCAACGACTTACCCTTGGCACAAGGTTACGTTTATGTTGCGAATTTTTTAGAGCATTGCAATCAGTGACCAATGTAAAAGGCACACCTACAAAATAATGTCTAAAATGTTTTAAAGCATTTACTACCGCCAAAGTTTCAAGTTCGTATGAATGATATCGAGATTCCACATCTGTGGCTGCTTTGCTGAAATAGGATACTACTTTTTTTTTTACCATCATGATTTTGAAAAACAATAGCTCCAAACCCACGACTACTAGCATCAGTATGGAGTTCTAATGGTAGATTTGGATTAAAAATTGCCAACACAGGTTCTTCAGAAAGAATTTTAACAACTTCATCAAAAGCTTTTGAATGTTCATTAGTCCAAGTCCAAGTTGAATCTTTCTTTAAAAGATTTGATAGTATTTTTGTTTTAACAGAAAATTGTGGTATGAATTTTCTGAAATAACCAGCGAGTCCCAAAAATTGACGAACCTCCCTGACATTATTTGGATGTTTCATCAATTTCAAGGTCTCTGTTTTAGAAGGACTTGGTTTAACAATCCCGTTTACTATTAAACGACCCAAATATTCAACTTGTTCTTGAAGAAATTTGCATTTATTTATATTTATGTAAAAACCATGGGACTTTAATGTTGTTAAAACTAACCGTAAATGTTCAAGACCTTGTTGCTTTGTTTCTGACGGAATAAGGATATCATCCATATAAACCAACGCAATACCCTTTAGAATTTCCGCCTGTAGAGCAGTGTTGATTGCTCGCTGGAAAATAGAGGGGGCATTAGCCAAACCAAAGGGCATTCGTAAATATTCAAATTGGCCATCTGGAGTAACAAAAGCAAGTTTTTCTACTGAATCAGGATGTACTTTAATTTGATGGAACCCAGCGGCCATGTCAAGAGTAGTGAAATATTTTTTATTACTTAGCTGATCGATTTGATCATCAATTCGGGGAAGAGGATACCGATCTTTTACTGTGATTCGATTGAGCGCACGAAAATCACAAACCAAACGAGAATCCCCATTTTTCTTCTTGACAAGGAAGGCAGGGCTTGCGTAAGGGGAATTAGACGGCCTTATAATTTCGTTTTTAATTAAATCGTCGATAAGATTTCGTACAGTCTCTCTTTCCACCATTGAGAATCGATAAGGGCGAAATTTGATCTCTGTATCAGATGTGAGACGAATTTTAAATTCCCCTGTTGTGATAGGAGTGGGTATCTTATTTCCAGAAGAAGAAATGTCGTTAAATTCTAGAAGTAACTCTTCCAATTGCTTTTCAACGAGATTTGAAGGAACATATTCCAAAATAGGTGAACTTTGAGTAAATTTTAAAGACATTCCAGGAATGTTTATAAAATCCAAACCAATTATTGCATCACAAGGAATATAATCATTTGAAACAATATGCATTTTAAGAGGAAATTTAAATTCTTTTTTAAGATTTATTTCAACATTGACTACACTCTTAGACGTAAAGGTGCGGTTACCAACGCCTTTAATAGTCATATGTTCGTAAATTGGCAAAGAATACATATTTTTAACAGCAGATTGACGCAATAAAGACACTTGAGCACCAGTGTCGATTAAAACTTCATAATCGTGATCATCAATATTAAGTGAAAACAAATTTAAATCTGACGAAATAGGTGTAGGAGAATAGCACAAATTAACCTTCTTATAATGATTACCTTTTTGCTTTTTTCTAGCAAAACAATTATCAATTACATGTCCGGGTTTTTGACAAAAATCACAAGTATTACTAGTGTTGGGTTTAAAATCATCTCTTTCACGTTTAAGACCTTTGCCTTGAGTACTTTTTTGGGGGCATAAAAATCTTGGATGTCCTAAAAGACCACAGCTATAACATTTTAAAGAAGAATTTTTTACTTGATTTAAACTTTTGTTCGGTGCATTATTTGAAACTATAGGCACAAAGGAACTAATTTTATTGCTAACTGATGGTTTAGTTTGAATTCGGCATAAATGAGAAATAAGATTAGTCACAGATGAATGACCAACTTGTGTCATCTGAGCTTGAAGACTTACATCCTTTATGGTAAAGCAAATCATGCTAACGATTTGACTTTGAGTGAAAGGTAATTTTAGGGCATTAATTTTTTGAAGTTTTAAACGGGCATATTGACCAAACGTTGGACAGCCCTCAGAAGAAAAAGAAATTGCGTCATACATCAATTTTCCAAAATTAACTGTACCTGCGAAGCTCTCACATAAATCGATTTTTAAATTTGCCCATGAGCGGCGGTCAATCGGACTCCAAACGTTAAACCATTCACCTGCCTCCCCTTCAAAACAACCTCCTATTTGAGCCATAATAGTGCTGTCACTCCATCCAAGTTCAGACGCCATCTCCGATATTTCGTTAACCCATTGTTCAGGATCATCTCGCCGCGGCTCAAACTTTGGCAAGTTAAGTCTTTCATGAGGCACTGAACGATTTAGGAAATCCCGTAGCAAAGTCGTTAATGTATTTTCGACAGAAACTGGTTGAGTAATATGATGTTCATCAGTCATTTTGTTCAATATTATACGCACAGTTTTCGTTTTAACGTAAACTTCACTTCAAAAAAAAAAAAAAAGGAAAGCAAACTCTATATTTTTAACTGCACAAAAACACCACTGTTCACAAAAAAAGTAAGTGTTTGAGCGAAAATATTTTTTAGACTACCTAATCGACAACCGATATAAAAAAATGACAATGACTTAATTCATGTTTGAAAGCGGCATCAAATCAAACAAAAATAAATAAATAATAAAAATAAATAAAAGACGCTGAAATACATTAGCTATTGACAAAATATACTTAGCTGAATATCTTCTTATAACGTGAAATCAAATAGTCCCATCTTTAAAAACACAACTCTGCCATTTTTCTTTGACGGTCAACTTTTATCTTCATGATATTATAAACAATTTTTAGTCGCGACGGCTCGAGCAGTATAATAAATTTTTAGACGTCGATTTTAAATAATGGATTCTTTGTATCCCACTTCTGATTTTAGATTTTAAATATTATACCGTATCAAGACAAGGCACGTAGTTACTCTTCGCCCGAATAAGAATAACTGCTTGGACATGTCAAACGGAATACGTCTATATTATCTAGTGCCATATATGCACAGTGGCGCGCTAACAGGCTCTAATTTTAATATAGAAATATAGATTATACGACGAAAGCATTTTTGAAATTATCTACATTTTGTGAAGGGATTCGACTTTTTAATGCCTTGCAAAGCGACATAAAAGAAAACAGAAAATAAATTTTGAAAGTTCGAAAACAAATCTCAAAAATGCCTCTACGAATTATTAAGACTGTCCACGAATCCCAAATGTGAAAACAAATACTTGGAAATTTAAAAAAATAGCCTGTCGTCACCGGGATTCGAACTCAGACAATTCCTAGACATTAAAATATAATAAGAAACTGTGTAGCTTGTCGAAAATATTTAAAGAAAACCTAAACTTCGCTCTCTCGAAAGGTAGGTTCCCAACAAACATTTTGTGTTGGTGAATAAAAGGCCCAATAACTGTTGCCCTCCAATTGTAATGATGACCATTTAACTTCTATAATCAAAAGGCCGGAATATATAACTCACTACGGCCGACAGTTGGGCCGAAGTCACTTAGCTATTAAATCCAATTAATACACCTTCATTTTCCCTTAATTCTAAAAATTAATATTATGGCAATTAATGGCCTATTGATGGGAAGTAAACGGAAAATTGCAAGCCTTTTACCATATTAATACTGACTGCTGATTAAAGGCCAATACATAACCAGAAAGGTGATTCGATAGTGCCTCTTTGACCAGTAGTACTGTAAATTCTATACTAAAGCAGAAGGCATTTCAATATAGAATATTGTAAACATCTTATTTAATTCAGTGATATAATATAATAGAGAAAAAAATGTCTCTTACAAAAAGTATATTCATAAAATATTCCAAATTAACAACATGTAAAAGTAAAAAATTGCAATGTATACTGAATAGTGAATATCAGCAATGCGAGACTGGTCGCATAGTACATGTCCACTCGTTGAGTATGTATCAAGCGATTATCGGTGTCTCCATCTACAAACGCGGGACGGAGCCCTTCTAGACTATTGGAGTTGATTGGGGTTGAGTTTGCGGCGCAATTAAAAACCCTTCGACTTTTACCATGCTTTTACCCAATACAGACCCTTTACAAGGCCATCATCAACCAACATAATACTGGGCCCAGGCCCGTAGCGAGGGGCACCAGGGGGACTGAGCCCCCCTAAAGCTTGTCTGCGCTCCCCCCTAGAAAATTGCCCACATATAGAAGCGTGATTAACGGCCGTTGAAAAATGCAAACAATGAACAATGAGTTGCATCGACGATTTTTAAAATTGTACTGATTTTTTTTGGAAAATGTGAATTGGGAAAAAATGTACTTACTATAAAAATTTTATAGTAGAACCGTTATATCAATATATTTTTAGTAATGGTTCTGAGTCACTTATATTATATTCTTTACAAGAAAATACTTTATTATTTATTAACAGTTACTTATTGCTTACTGTTCATTTTAATCAAAACATAATAAACACAAAGCCACAGACAATAAATTGCAACTGGAAATCGGAAAACGGATAACCATAAATTTTATTTTTGTAATTCCCCTAATTTCCCTGTAGTGTCAATATGTTGTTAAAACTTAAAACTGCTTACTGATAGATAGCAGTACACGCAAGGACAAAATTATACAAAGCAGGGAGACCACACTGACTGACATGATGAAAATAGTCTCAGCCGTTTTGCAAACGCTTGAAGAAAAGCGAAATAATGATGAGTACCACCGGCTCGTGAATATAATGAACGAACAAATTTCAATTATTGATTCAGAAGACCCATCACCGCCAAGAAAAAGAAAACCCAGAAAAGTGTTAGAAAATGTTGTACTTACCGAGCCTATGAGATCTACAGTCGTTAGCGAAGCAGATTTCACACAAATATTTTTTGAAGTTCTTGACATAATACTAGTAGAGCTAAGACGTAGATTTAACGACAACAATGAATTAATTGAGCTATTATGTCAGGAGAAAAATTAGATATTGAAAAATATCAACCACTGGCCGAACTGGGCATTTCAATTGACAAGTGCTGCGGAAATAGGAGTCGTCAAGAAATATATAAATCGACAGAGAAACGAGAATGCTGCAGAGAATCCCGATATTTTTCAGTATATTTTTAGGCAAAACACTGCTTTTAAAGAAATTTTTGAATTTCTAGCGACTTGCCGTACTTTCGCCTGAAGTACGGCTCTTTGTGAATCCAGTTTTTCTGAAGAATTGATAGACCTCAGCCACCTCAGCGGAGGTTAATGTTACATCCGAGACTTACCCATTTAGCATTTGAAAAAGAGAACAAAAAACATAAATATTAAAAATCTGCTGGTTGAGTGTAATAATTTAAAAAATAGGAAACTGCAATTATTCTGAAAATTGATAAAAAAAATAATTTTTTAACTCTTTGGCATATTTGATGCCGCTTTTACTAACTCAATCCTCAACCAGTTAAATGTTCATCGGAAAAGACGTCTTATATTTTTTTTGTTGTAGAGTTCATTCTTTTGTTTAATCGAAATATTTTTTATTGAATAAATGTGTTTTGTAATTGCTTGTTTTTTTTTTAATACCCTCCTCGGAGGAAGGAATTCAAAACAAAACTCCTCATGTCTTTTTGGAAATTTTATACTATAATAAAAAAAATGAAGCCCCCCCCCAAGATTTTGTTTAGCCCCCACCCCCCTGAACCATGGGGCTAGCTACGGCTCTGACTGTGCCACTATCGAAAGGCCAAATGTAGGCTTTTATCTTTTAATCGTCGCATTCATTCATAAATAATGTAATCTTAACCATAGTTATAACAAATTTACTAGGATTTTATTTATTTCTTGATATAAATAATTGTAGGAACTGGGTATTTTGAATATACTGTTTTTCGTTCTCAAAAGAGGTTAATA
This sequence comes from Psylliodes chrysocephalus, assembly GCA_927349885.1. Lineage (NCBI taxonomy): Eukaryota > Metazoa > Arthropoda > Insecta > Coleoptera > Chrysomelidae > Psylliodes > Psylliodes chrysocephalus. The sequence goes on along the minus strand of OV651813.1, from coordinate 48,717,230 downwards.
ACATGGCGAATTACAAAATTCAAAACACACTGATTTGTATTCATCGACACACACATAATATATCAACCAATGAAAACAGTGTATATTTTCTACCTAGTTGAATAATCTCGAATATTATGTTAGTCGATTTCCTTTGCTGAATATGAAAGTGTCTCTTGCTTTGCCTCTAACTAACCTTAGATAATATCAATTTACTTGGTCTGATGCTTCGTTTTCTCTCCACATACTATTATAATAATACTTATTATCCTTCTATTTGACTTCTATATTTCATGGGCTAGCATTAATATACATTAAGAAATTTCTCCAATAAATTAGTACGAAACGCATGTAACAATATGTATATCTTAAATTACTAATCTAGATGTGTATACTCCTAATGAGTGGCTTTCTAATTATTATGAAAAAAGTAATCAGCTATCATGAAGTAAGGCTTCAAGTTCCAATTATTTCATTATGGTAAGTAATAGATGTGCAGTCGGTTGTGTATTTGGAACATTTTCAATAAAAAATATATATAAATTCATTACGTCAGATTAATTAGCCTCAGATTATTAATTGAAATGAAAAAAGACATTTGGCATAGCTGATGTTATTTTAAACTATATATACCTATTTCTATTGTTTGAGCAATGCATTATATAAAGTATTCTTAAAATAAATATTGTAAATTAAACCAACTCTGCTGGATACTTTTTAAGATTAAACAAATAAATTAATATAATGCAATGCCTGTTGGGATCTTAGCCAAGGGAGTAGTTATTTTCAAGATGGAAGCGGTTGCTAGACTTGACTTTGAGATGTTCTCTTTTCTGGTGTTTTTTAAATAATTATTTGCCTTCAACTGCAGTCATATAAAATAATGAAACCACCATATACAGGGTAGCCATTTGAAAACCAAACAGAGGCAATTTTAGGCACCCCAGGTCATTTACTAAAAAACGCTCGGGCCTGTCACTTTTAGGGGAACACATTTTTTTGCCGGTTTTACCCCTTAAACGAAAACCCTCTAGCAGGGGCGAGAGTCATCCCTAAAATCTTAAATGGAAAGAGGCCGAATGATATCTTATTTTAAAGGTATTTTTACCTAGATTATAACCCTAAATCGCTACTGTCTTCCTAGCTACGATCTTTTAACGATTTTTATTTTTATTAAATGCTTACCAGTCACTTGAGTAAATTCTGGAAATGCTGACCTTAAGCCTCCATGCAATAATAGAGGTTTTGTTTAAAACGCTCTCGGACATTTTGAACCATCTGTGGGGTGATTTGATGACATTCCTCAATTATCCGTTGCCGCAGACTTTCCAGTGATGTTGGCTGGGTGACATACATTTTAGTATTTAAAAAGCCCCATAAAAAAATATAACGGGGTTAGATCCGGAGACCGTAGGGGACACTTAATATTTCTACTCCTTCCGATCCATTGTCCTGGAAACGTTTGATCCAAATACTGACGAACAGCAAAATGGGGTGGGGCACCGTCTTGCTGAAATATTAAGTTGTTTGCTATGTACTGATCGTCATTCTCAATCAACTCAAGTAATGCTGGATAAATGCCATTTTCTTATAATTCTAGATACATTTTTGCGGTTAAAGTGCCAGGTGAAAAAATGGGCCAAATATACGGTTTCCAAAAATGCCAGCCCAAATATTTAGTTTTTTCGGATGTTGCGTATACACTTCATGAAATATTCTGAGATTTGAATCGGACCAATAACGACAGGTATGACGAATTACTGTACCATTTAGGAAAAAAATGTATTCGTCAAAAAAACACACGTTAAAAAGAAAGTGCTAATCATTTATTGCCCGTTCAGTCATAATTTCACAAAATTGTAATCGTCTATCAAAATCGTCTTCGTTAAGTTCTTGTACCAGATGTATTTTATAGAAATGAAACTTGTATTTTTTCAATGTATTCTAAATGCTGCTTCTCTTAATACTAGATCTTATCGCCAAATGTCTTGTACTCAATGTGGGTTCTTGAACAACATGTCCTAAAATCTCCACCTCTGTAGTTTTATTTACTACATTTTCCATTTCACGTTTGTTGTTAGCTACTGACCCCGTTTCCCGAAATTTTTGGACTAACTCCAAAATATACTTTCGATGTAGTTGTCGATTTTGATGTTGATTGTTAAACAGTTGGGCAGTTCCATTAGCACATTTATTGTTCGCAAAAAAGGTGAAATTATTTGCACCTTCTCAGCAATTGAGTAGACCATTATCACTAATGTCACTTTTATGCCGACTCTATAATGAAATAAACTAAACCTTATTACTTTACGGTGACCATAGACTCCATCTCACTGAGATATATCTTCCATAAGCCATATAAAGTTATAATAGAACAAATAGAAGAGCCAGAAGTGGCAGGTACGATTCATATCTACACCGACAGTTCTAAAACAAAACAAAGCTCAGGATGCGGAATATACCCCAGATTCTTAAACCTAAACATAAAATGGGCTATGAGCAGTAGTGCCAGTGTAGTTCAAACAGAGCTAACGGGGATTCTCATAGCAGCAAAAGAAATAACCAGAAATAATATCACTGGCAGAAACATGCTCATCTATACAGATAGCAGACAAGCACTACTCACCCTGAACAGACCACGAATTTATTCAGGGTTAGTACTAGAATGTCATGAAGCTTTGGCCGAAGTATCCATCAACAATGTGGTCACCTTAAGATGGATCAAAAAACCGTCTTGCCGATTCACTAGCCAAGAAAGCAGCCAACCAAACACTTTTTGGACCTGGCCCTTCTATTGGCTTGACAAAATCGGTAGTGACAGACCTAATTAAAGAACATTCCCTTGTGAAATTTAAGGAAAGATAAGCTGAAACAAGAAACTGCGGAGTTGCTAGGGAGCTCTTAAGTTATCCTGACAACACTGCAGCAAACAAATACTTGACTATGACTAGACAGAATCTGTGTTTGGTCACAGGCATTCTGACTGGTCATTGCCAAGTACGGAAGCATCTCCATATCATGGGGCTGTCAGAATCCGCACTCTGCAGAGGGTGCGAACAAGAAGATGAGACCATCGAGCATATCCTTTATGATTGCCCGACGCTCTCATTTATTAGAAGATTTGTGTTCGGCGAGTATCGGCTAACACCGGCTGATATAAGAGAAAGCACCTCTTGGCGACGTTGTCAACCACATTAAATATGTAGGCTGGCTCACGAGCTAGGAGGTGCCTATCATCTTAGGAGGATGCACAATGGGCCTAATGAGGCCTAAGTGCCGTGGGGGTAACCCTCCCTCCACACGTTACAGATACGGCAACCAAAGAATGTCATTTAATAACAATAATTGAAGGCCACAGGAATAAAACTAGAATTGTTTCAAAAAAATTATTTTTTTTAATAACATTGTAAAAATTATGTTATAGCGGTTTTGTACTTTTGGTGAGCCACTGTATGGGCTACGTAGATAGTAGCGATGTAAAACTCGTGGGTTATAATCATAGTTAAAAATATCTTCAAAATAAGATATAATTCGACCGCTCTTTCAATTTAAGATTTTGGGGGTGAGTCTTATTCTCGCTAAAGGGTTTCCGTTTAGAATATAATAGCTTTGTTCGCGGTAAGAATCCTGAACCGAATTACTACTAATAGTAACGATTTCGCAGGTGCAGTAGTTAAAAGCGTTCGCGGTACAAAAATAATTGAACTATTGGTTCTATCCTGCGTTCGCGGTAAAATTATTATTGGTTTTGGACTGCTTGTCTATACCTGAAACACCGAGATATAATAGGGACTGCGCGCGTGCCTGCGTGGTAAAAATTTAGAATTGATAATAAATCAGGCATGCGCTCAAAGTATGAATTAGTAATTCTGAATGAGTTCAGGATTGTTATCGCGAAAGAAACTAATAATAAACAGATGTAGAATGTGAGAAAAAGAAAAACCATGCCAAAGAATGCAAAATAGACTAGTAAACAGTGGAGACTGATCAAATTACCAGCCCTGAAGTATTTCCAACGAAAACAAGACCGGAGAATAACAACCACAGAGAAGCGACAATAACTGTCCTTTGAAATTCGGAGAGTAAAATTTTGGTACCTTGAATTTAACTTATCATACAGATGGCCAGTATAATATACCGAGAAAAAATTAATGGAGCTTAATAAATTTATATAACAAAATATTGGTTTTTATCACATTAGTTTCTGTAATTAGACTTCTCTCTCTCTCTCTCTCACACACACACACACACACACACACACACACACACACACACACACACACACACACACACACACACACACACACACACACACACACACACACACACACACACACACACACACACACACACACACACACACACACACACACACCACACACACACACACACACACACACACACACACACACACACACACACACACACACACACACACACACACACACACACACACACACACACACACACACACACACACACACACACACACACACACACACACACACACACACACACACACACACACACACACACACACACACACACACACACACACACACACACACACACACACCACACACACACACACACACACACACACACACACACACACACACACACACACACACACACACACACACACACACACACACACACACACACACACACACACACACACACACACACACACACACACACACACACACACACACACACACACACACACACACACACACACACACACACACACACACACACACACACACACACACACACACACACACACACACACACACACACACACACACACACACACACACACACACACACACACACACACACACACACACACACACACACACACACACACACACACACACACACACACACACACACACACACACACACACACACACACACACACACACACACACACACACACACACACACACACACACACACACACACACACACACACACACACACACACACACACACACACACACACACACACACACACACACACACACACACACACACACACACACACACACACACACACACACACACACACACACACACACACACACACACACACACACACACACACACACACACACACACACACACACACACACACACACACACACACACACACACACACACACACACACACACACACACACACACACACACACACACACACACACACACACACACACACACACACACACACACACACACACACACACACACACACACACACACACACACACACACACACACACACACACACACACACACACACACACACACACACACACACACACACACACACACACACACCACACACACACACAACACACACACACACACACACACACACACACACACACACACACACACACACACACACACACACACACACACACACACACACACACACACACACACACACACACACACACACACACACACACACACACACACACACACACACACACACACACACACACACACACACACACACACACACACACACACAACACACACACACACACACACACACACACACACACACACACACACACACACACACACACACACACACACCACACACACACACACACACACACACACACACACACACACACACACACACACACAAACACACACACACACGCAAACACATACATACACACACACACAAACGCTCGTGTTACTTGTACTCGGGTAATTCTTTTCACATTATTTTAATTCTTTTCACCAATTTTTAAAAAAATCACTTCACTTTACATTGACTTACATAGAAAATTGACAGCGCTGACGTTTAACCTGCCAACTACAGTCGATTTGGCGAACTTTATTAAAAGAAGGACGGAAATTTGAAATGACAAAAAACATTAAAGCAAGATTTACTTCGTTCCAAATTGTAAAACGGGATACAAATCAGACGTAAAACTGAAGAAAATAAGGAAAAATCAATTCAATGTCTCTTTAAAGCTTCTAATGTAAGTAAAATATTGTGTTTATTCATTAATATAATATTTATTGTAAACTAGTCACAACCCGTATCTTACGGAGTTAAGTTTATTTTATTACAAGTTTCTATAATATAATATTTTACAGTAATAGATCCTGACTTATAAACAAAAATAGTTACACATTAAATTTAACTCACAGAAAAGAAAATTTTTTGTTGGACCCGAATTTTGTCATTATGAATATTTTTATAGAATCCTAAATGCTTAGAACAGCAGCAGCATATAATATATCATTCTTAGGGGGCCGATAAAGCACTTTCTAGAGATGATGCTGTTCTACACTTTTTAGAAGATATTTCCAAATAATATAAGACTCGTTTTACTGATAGAACTAACTGTAAGCAAAATAAGAAAGGAAATAAAAAGGATGAGGCAATACCATGTAGGTACATTTCCAAATCTCTTTTTATGCTTGTATTATAACAATAAAAAATATGTTAACTGTGTTTTATTTTGCTCTTAAAACTATATTTAGGTTTATTTAAAAAAAAAATTGCCACAAAATGGTACTTACCAAATTTCACCGTTTAACAAACCTTTTCGAATTTAGTCATACCTACCTAATTTATATTTTATATAGATAAAATTAAATAATTTGTATGTTCTGTGCTTCATTTAGCAATTAATTTATTATTTTCACAAAATAGTGTAAAATTCCCATAATTGGCTTCTTATGTTTAACAGCGCTAGCATCACCAGCGCCTATGCGGTGAAATATAAAAGCTCAATTATCGTTGGTTTTTGAAACCGTACTTCGAGAATGCCGATTCACCTCCTTATCTATAGTCTTTATATTCGTATCTTAGATTATAATTACTGACAATTTTATCACTGTCCTACTACTGATATTATAATAATACGCGCAGGAAAATTTGGAAAATAAACCTATTTAAACTTTCTACATTTAATTACTAGTTTTTAAATATTTAAAGTTTAAATCTTGTTTTTTTTTAACTGAAAATGTACTGTGCGTTTAAAGTAATTATTAATATGTAATAAAAATCATTAGAATATGATATACTTACCTAATAAAAAGAACAGTACATTACAGAACTTAATATTATTTGCAGCATTTTATGTTCTTTAATTATAAACCACAGGTAGTTGCATGCCGTTATTGTGCATTTTTATAAAAAAAATAGGTTACCATAAAAATTATATAGCTTATTTAATATTCTAACGATGTAGGTAAATTTGTTTAGCTATTGTTTAAGTTTTTTACTTTTAGGTATTACTGATCAACAATATTAAATACTTAATAAGAAACTAAACACTGTTTTTTAAAAGAATAATAATCTTATACACGAAACTATCTGCATAAGGGCTTGATCATTACTGTAAACGTATGCCATGAAACAAAATTTACGTGGTTTTTATTTTGACAAATAATTTTTTTTATAATTTTGATTTAGCTATTACCCTTCCTCGGGACCTCTAAGATTTAAGTGTGACGGCATTGTAGCTCCCCCCCCCAAGCTTGATTGTGCTACCATCTGGGAGTCCAATAACACCATGATGGAAAGGTGAAAATATAGTTAAAGCGGTAAGGATAGAGGCAAGAGACAAGCATAGATAAATTAATACGTAAATCTACCTATGGAGGCAAGCGGGCGATTCATACATCGTACTATATGGGATTGATGCATACATCTAAAGGTTCAGGGCTGTCAACAATGTGCGTATCCCACGTGATCAGGACAGGGATTCTTAAGTGCGAAATCAACACGTAACGAATCAAATAGAGAGAGACATTACATAAGAATCGCATTCTGTGGAACAAAGATAGTCGTCTCAACACGTGCCGTATTGAAAGATGAGAATACCAATGCTGGTCACAAAACGGATCAAAAGTGACTTTTTAGTAACTTTTATACGATAACTGAAGTAACCAGTTGACAGATATGTCACTGGCGTTCATTTGGGGATTAAGTATTTGCGATTCAACCAATGAGGTTGAATACTATGGAGATGACATGCCAAAAAAAAAATGACACCCCTTCCCCCTCTCTTAGTGGTCATGTCATAGTTGTCAAAGAGCTGTCAGAACTTCGTTCAAATTTAAATATTTCGACGTTATTTCTATCTTAATAAGTGTTTTTTTTTTATTAATTTGTATAAAAATCATGACTAAGTGTGCCAAAATTAATTGTAAAAACTTCAGTGAAAGAGCGTAAGAAAATATCTAATTTAAGTTTTCATAAGTAAGTATAAGGAGTGTACTTAGAATTTTTTTTTTAGAATGCTTAACTTTTTTTTATTATAGGTTTCCAAAACAATTTTCATCATGCACTTTTCTTGGAAATTCACAATGCTTTATTAGGATTAAAAATTCCAGTTTCTAGAAACTTTTTCACTATAACACTAACATTACTGATCAGAAAAAGTGGTTAAAGTTTTCTTTTTGTAATCACAAATCGCAACTGAATGCCTATTTTTAAAATTAAATTATCTCTATAATTCCATTTGTATAGTTGCATACAACTGTGCATCTGTGGAGATTGTTGTTTATTATACATATTTACCAATTATAGAAATCTTTAGTAAGTACTTGCTTGCAATTTTAGTAATATATGTACCTACCCTATATAATTAATTATTTCAAACATAAATAAAACCAACCACTATTATCTGAGTCTTTTTAGTTCCGATTGGTTTTGACAGACTAGTTTTGATCATGGTTTTCTTCCATCTACTTTTAACCATAAAGTCATACCTAGCTGAATTTTTGGTCTTTTTAAACTTTTGACTGTAGCGGGTCATATTTTTAATGTATGTCATCTGCAGCAGGAAGACCTAATGTTTTACATTTAAAAGTAATTAATTGTCCTTTCTACAAACTCGGCTGTATTTTTACTGAAATATATTTATTCACAATTCACGTAGTGGTTTGGTTTTTGGTTTGGTAATTTGATGTCATAATTCTCCTGATTGTCAGATTTTGACATTGGCAGCTTTGATCAAGACAAGAGAGTCCTTGAACGAAAAATCGTAAGTTCGGGTTTTAGTTTTAAAGCACAAAGAGATTAACAAATCTGATGCACAGTGTTATTCGAACGTTGATTTTCGATCACACAGGTCATATATCGGACGGTTTCGGCGAAGACAGAACAATATAATAATATTAATCTCTTTTATGGTCTTGGCATTGGCTTGGTCGGAAAACGGTTAATAAATAATAGTAAATAGTGTAGACGTCATAATTGCGCAATGTCATCAAATTAATTTCGAATCGATCATGTTGAAACAAATCTTAGGTAAGTAAGTCATTTAAAAGTTGTAATTCTGCATACGGACTTTAATTATATTTGAATACGACCCTGCTTAGTCAACCATTTAAGCCACGCCCAATGGGGTCATTTTTAATAAAACGTATGATATGCAAAACAATTGCCTCATGGCATCTCCATTAGTATTATACCTCCATGGACCAAGCTCAGTAATATGCCCTCTAGATGATATTTGTAAAAGGTGTCTGTAAGTAGCCTCGAGATATATGCTCGAAGGTAAGTAGACCTTCTCCAGTGTTACCAACAGCAGATTTTTAGACTCTTAGTAGGGGAATTATGTCACAATTTGGCGTGAAGATTAACTACTACACTAACACGAGTTCGAATGGATTATATTCATTGAGCCTTCTGTTGAGTGCAGCGTTTATGTAGGAATTGAGTCAACTCTCATGTTTCACAGAAAAACTGCTAATTTTTTCTACGACTGTTGGCGTCTAGAGGTCTTTATAAAGTGATTCGTATGCACTAATTTTAAAAAACATGTATCATATTAAAACTACTCTTGTTGGCACACTCCCACACTGCCAGGAATTCCAAACTGGCTGTAGGATTTGTTTATAAAGCAACAGTTTATTGTACTTGGATTTGCTTTCTATGAGCTAATATATTTTTTTGAATTCAAGTGAAGTTATTTAGGCTTTTTTATGTTCTCTTTTTACAAAAAAATTTACATCTAGGTTTATCCTTAGATATTTAACCCAATGTGATACGAAATAACATCATTGTTTACTTTTATTCGTTTTTGTTAATTTTGCCAAAGAGTAAAATCAAATGGCACTGATTTAGTTCTATTTAATTTTTTAATTTTATATTCTATTTTTTGTCCATCGATTGATTCTGTTGTAGGTTTTCTGTGGTCTTTCTAAGCTCTCTATATTATTTTTTCTAATTGTTGCTTTTTTTACACATCTTTATTGAGGAATACAGCAGGTATATAAAAAGTAAAGAACCGATCCTACTACACTGTGAGATATCTGCTTTAATTTCTTTGATTTCTCTAATATGCCTCGTCTTGCTTGACTCAAAATATTCTTCCCGTTAAATTCTGTAATGTAAATAAATAAAATGGTTAGTATCTGTATCTATATCTGTAACGTTTGGAGGGTCCTACGGCACTTAGGCCTTCCTAGGCCCATTGTATATCCTCCTAAATTGTTAATCCAATATCAGCTCGTCAGCCTACAGATTTGATGTAGTTAACGTCGCCGAGAGGTGCTTGTTTTATGTCGGCTGGTGTTGACCGATACAAATATTCTAATATATGAGAGCTCCGGGCATTGTAGAGGATATGCTTGATACATCTTCTTGTTCGCCTTTCCTACAGAGTGCGTATTCTGACAGGCCCATACAATGGAGATGCTTCCGCACTTGTCAATGGTCATAATACCTGTGGTCAGATGCAGATTATGTCTAGTCATAGTAGAGTATTTGGATGTTGTATTGTTGGATGTTGTTGAAACTAAATAGCTTCCTGGAAACTAAATAGCTTCCTGGAAACTAAATAGCTTCTTGTTTCATCCCGTCTTTCCTTGAATTTCACAAGGGAATGTTTTGACTGCCGTCTTGGTTAGTAAATTAGCAAGATGATTTCCTATCTATGTGGCGTGTTCTTTAATCCATCTTGACCTTGTTGATTGATAATTCGGTCAAAGCTTCATGACATTTTAGTAATAACCCTGATGGAATTCGTGGTAGGTCCAGGGTGAGTAGTGCTTGTCTGCTATCTTTATAAATGAGCATGTTCCTTCCAGTGATATTGTTTCTGGTAACTTCTTTTGCTCTTGAGAGAATCCACATGAGCTTGGTTTGAACTAAAATGGCTCTTTTGCACACACTCCATTTTATGTGGAGCAAATTCTATGTCCTGAGACTTATGGAAGATATGTCTCGCTATCAGGTTCAATTTCAACTGTGTGAAGTCGTGTCATTATCATCGGAGCAACCTCCTTGTTGTAAATATTATAGATAATAAAACTAAGAATTACTTCCATGGGTCTAGTTGGTGTGGTTCTTTGAATTTGTTCTAGTTTGGGGATAGTTAGTTATTGGTTGTTGGGTTTTCGATACCCAGACAACTGCACCATATAGATCTTATAATGGCCGTGTAAATCCATGTAACAAACCTGGGGGAGGTCCGCCCCACGGTACAGCGGCATTGTTCATAGACAAAATGGTTACTATTATTTGTTTTATTGAAGTGAAAACTTCTTTAGCGGCGTTGAGCACTTTTGTGGGATGGTAAAAACTGTGAAACTCACGTCAGGACACGTATGCTGATCGAAATTCGTAAGACGGTTGGATTAATCGAACAATCGATTGTTTTCTTCGATTGTCGATATTTTTTAAATTGGAATAAATTGGAATAAATTGGAATAAATTGGAATAAATTGGAATAAATTGGAATAAATTGGAATAAATTGGAATAAATTGGAATAAATTGGAATAAATTGGAATAAATTGGAATAAATTGGAATAAATTGGAATAAATTGGAATAAATTGAAATAAATTGGAATAAATTGGAATAAATTGGAATAAATTGGAATAAATTGGAATAAATTGGAATAAATTGGAATTAATTGGAATAAATTGGAATAAATTGGAATAAATTGGAATAAATTGGAATAAATTGGAATAAATTGGAATAAAATTGGAATAAATTGGAATAAATTGGAATAAATTGGAATAAATTGGAATAAATTGGAATAAATTGGAAAAAAATTGGAATAAATTGGAATAAATTGGAATAAATTGGAATAAATTGGAATAAATTGGAATAAATTGGAATAAATTGGAATAAATTGGAATAAATTGGAATAAATTGGAATAAATTGGAATAAATTGGAATAAATTGGAATAAATTGGAATAAATTGGAATAAATTGGAATAAATTGGAATAAATTGGAATAAATTGGAATAAATTGGAATAAATTGGAATAAATTGGAATAAATTGGAATAAATTGGAATAAATTGGAATAAATTGGAATAAATTGGAATAAATTGGAATAAATTGGAATAAATTGGAATAAATTGGAATAAATTGGAATAAATTGGAATAAATTGGAATAAATTGGAATAAATTGGAATAAATTGGAATAAATAGGAATAAATTGGAATAAATTGGAATAAATTGGAATAAATTGGAATAAATTGGAATAAATTGGAATAAATTGGAATAAATTGGAATACATTGGAATAAATTGGAATAAATTGGAATAAATTGGAATAAATTGGAATAAATTGGAATAAATTGGAATAAATTGGAATAAATTGGAATAAATTGGAATAAATTGGAATAAATTGGAATAAATTGGAATAAATTGGAATAAATTGGAATAAATTGGAATAAATTGGAATAAATTGGAATAAATTGGAATAAATTGGAATAAATTGGAATAAATTGGAATAAATTGGAATAAATTGGAATAAATTGGAATAAATTGGAATAAATTGGAATAAATTGGAATAAATTGGAATAAATTGGAATAAATTGGAATAAATTGGAATAAATTGGAATAAATTGGAATAAATTGGAATAAATTGGAATAAATTGGAATAAATTGGAATAAATTGGAATAAATTGGAATAAATTGGAATAAATTGGAATAAATTGGAATAAATTGGAATAAATTGGAATAAAATTGGAATAAATTGGAATAAATTGGAATAAATTGGAATAAATTGGAATAAATTGGAATAAATTGGAATAAATTGGAATAAATTGGAATAAATTGAATAAATTGGAATAAATTGGAATAAATTGGAATAAATTGGAATAAATTGGAATAAATTGGAATAAATTGGAATAAATTGGAATAAATTGGAATAAATTGGAATAAATTGGAATAAATTGGAATAAATTGGAATAAATTGGAATAAATTGAATAAATTGGAATAAATTGGAATAAATTGGAATAAATTGGAATAAATTGGAATAAATTGGAATAAATTGGAATAAATTGGAATAAATTGGGAATAAATTGGAATAAATTGGAATAAATTGGAATAAATTGGAATAAATTGGAATAAATTGGAATAAATTGGAATAAATTGGAATAAATTGGAATTAATTGGAATAAATTGGAATAAATTGGAATAAATTGGAATAAATTGGAATAAATTGGAATAAATTGGAATAAATTGGAATAAATTGGAATAAATTGGAATAAATTGGAATAAATTGGAATAAATTGGAATAAATTGGAATAAATTGGAATAAATTGGAATAAATTGGAATAAATTGGAATAAATTGGAATAAATTGGAATAAATTGGAATAAATTGGAATAAATTGGAATAAATTGGAATAAATTGGAACAAATTGGAATAAATTGGAATAAATTGGAATAAATTGGAATAAATTGGAATAAATTGGAATAAATTGGAATAAATTGGAATAAATTGGAATAAATTGGAATAAATTGGAATAAATTGGAATAAATTGGAATAAATTGGAATAAATTGAAATAAATTGGAATAAATTGGAATAAATTGGAATAAATTGGAATAAATTGGAATAAATTGGAATAAATTGGAATAAATTGGAATAAATTGGAATAAATTGGAATAAATTGGAATAAATTGGAATAAATTGGAATAAATTGGAATAAATTGGAATAAATTGGAATAAATTGGAATAAATTGGAATAAATTGGAATAAATTGGAATAAATTGGAATAAATTGGAATAAATTGGAATAAATTGGAATAAATTGGAATAAATTGGAATAAATTGGAATAAATTGGAATAAATTGGAATAAATTGGAGTAAATTGGAATAAATTGGAGTAAATTGGAATAAATTGGAGTAAATTGGAATAAATTGGAATAAATTGGAATAATAATAGGTATTCGTTCAAAATTATTCCCTTACTATTCCAAAAAATCAAAAATGCACAACGTTAATATTCAAGTTTTCACTTCTGCCGGCACTCCCGGAGTGCAACCCGTGTTTTTTTTTTTTTGTTCAAATTAGACAACACCTGATGTAATTTTTCAGGATTAAATTAGATATTTTTGGTTCATGGTGTTTTTTTTAATTTAAAGCTAATAGGAAAAATAGGATATTTTGTTACTCGGAGTTGAAGGCTTAACTGTAGATCTTCATTTACTCCTATTACAGTAATATACTACTATATAGGGTGAATCCTAAGTTTTTTAACTGTGAATTGAAGTCGTTAAAATAAACATCTTTATCAAATAATTTATTTTTAAAAACACAAAAATACGAAATATACAAATTTAAAAATCTAAGTCCGGGACTGGAACTGTGTATGAAAAGTTAAGCTAAATGTTTATGTTTTTATCTTTTATCTTTTTTGGTTTTTCTTTTAAATCGCAGTTAATTGTGTGCCAGTTATTATAATTCAGTCACGTATGATTTTAGTAGGAAGTTTACCTGAAGTATTAAATTTAATTGTTCAGTAAATTATGATACGGATCATATATGAAGGAAGATCGAGATGACATGAAGTGCGTTTGTGTTGAAGTGAATGGTAACAACTTTAAACACATTATTTAAGTTTAAGACAGGCCCATATTGGATACCTTTTGGAATAAATTAGTGTGTTTTATTTTTTTGCAAAACGTAATTTAAAAATGTTGTTTATTTTAATAACTTCTATACACAGTTGAAAAAAGTTTCAACTTAGGATTTACCCTTTATACAATAATAATAAACAATTTAAATTATTATATTAGCAGATAGTAATTTCTAGATCTTCCAAGATTGTAAGAAATTAAAATTTATTTTAACTATTTAAACCTAGCCGCCGAAACAGAAAAACTATAAAAATAATTTCTTAAACGCAATGAATAACAAATCCATATTTTTAGTATACTTGTATTTTCAGTGCAGTTGGTATTAAATACAGAATTAACGAACATTATTTTTAACCGTTATTAATTTATGAACCTACTCATTTACAGACTAAATGCAGTAAAAGAATACTTGCATGAAGAAACTAGGAAACAAATAAAATAGAAACTTTAAGGTAATCAAGTAATCAAACAGTAATTAAGTTGTAGAATACGGACGTGTAGTTAACTTTGAAATTATTACGCTTCTTATAATGGGAGTTTTCGCGGAATTCAAAATAAAATACCTTGTTGAATCTAATATAATAATAAAATATATTTTTTCTACGATTACTATCTAAATTAGGTTTTCGCGCTTCGAAATACAACCGCAAAATTGACGTTTTCCGCGAACTGACATTAGGTGACAGCTTTGTTGCTCTTCGAGCGGAAAACATGACAGCTTTGTTTCTCGCCTAATTTAAATTAGATATAATATTGTTACGCAGCACCCTGTAGCGTGCTGCAGTCGTCATAAGTAAAGGTACGAGTAAATGAAGAAGATAGAATATTCCCGAAATGTCTCGAAATGTCATTCCTTATCAAAGAAAAGTCCAGATTGTTCGAGAAGGGTCTAGAGGGTCGAGGCAAGCTATATAAGTCGACGACCTGACGTTAGTGGCGAGAGTTTTGTGATAGGTTAAACGTTTATGTTATCTGTGTCAGTTGAATTGAGTTATTGTAAAAGTTGAGTTCAAATAAATTGTGATACCAAAAACCAGCGTAACATTGGTGACAGCGGTGGGATACAAAGTAGAAGTTCATGATAAACACTAGATCTACGGAGTACGAAGCAGGCATGTATATTTCAGGCCCACTAGCATGGTTTTTGAGGATGGAAAAGGAAAAGGAAAGGCGTAGGAAGGAAGAAGAGGAGGAAAAGGAAAGGCGTAGGAAGGAAGAAGAGGAGGAAAAGGAAAGGCGTAGGAAGGAAGAAGAGGAGGAAAAGGAAAGGCGTAGGAAGGAAGAGGAAAAAGAGAAGGAGGAAAGGCGTAGGAAAGCAGAGGTAGAAATTATGAATGGCTTAGTACAAATCCAGGAAACCTTCAAGCAAGATGTTAGTCAGCTTAAAATTAGAGTAGATCTGTTAAAGCAACAACAAGAGCATCTAAAAGCTAATTTAGAACAGCAGCAAGAGCATTTAAAAACTTATTTATAACAACAACGAGATATTTTAAAACAACAGGAAAAGGCTAGAGTAGAGTTCGAAAAGCAAATTAGAACCGAACTAGTTAGAAAGAAGAATTCGTAGCCTAGCTTCGATAAGCAACAGAGAAGCTGAAAACACTACCTCGTCTTCATCTGTAATCGAACCAAGCCATATTCAATACCCAGTATCACAAATCCATACTAGCAAGATCATTAAGCCACCCACGTTTGACGGTCAGACAACATGGGAAACATATCGTCTCCAATTTGAAGCTGCAGCTAGAGCCAAAGAATACCGACCCAAGAAGCGAAACTGAATGAGTTTTCGTTGTACCAAAGCAAGGGAACTTAATACACTGGGAAACGTATAAAAGTTAATCAGTTTTTGTCGTTTGGTTCATAATTATTAAAACACATACTAAGTAACAATGACAGACAGAAAATTCTTACTATGTTCATTATGTCAAATACATTATTTTAATAGCGAAATAAGTACTGTAGGTACAATAATGACAGTCACTACACAATAGCGAAAGCAGATGACCTGGTCATTCTGCAAATAGAATAATTATGGAACAGTGGTGCAAGGACCATTTACTGTCTATCAATCTCAAGAAGACAGAAATAATCTTTTTACTAGGAAAATGATGAACATGGAATTAAAACCTACAAAGCTCCTAAACACAAAACAAAACTTTGCAACAGAGGTGAAGTACTTCACCTTCGTTGCAAGGTAGCACCTTTGACAACAAGTTAACATAGAACTCACAGTTAGAAAACATAGTCAAAATGGCATACATTACGTATGAATAATGCCACCACATACTTTGATTTTCTTTTACTATACGGAGAATGGTCGCACTGCGCAGCTTTCTGAGTGCCTTTTAAAAGGAGATAGAAAACTCCGCCATTTTAAACCCTTATTACGTGTTGCCTACATCTTGGCGCAATATTTTTAATAGGTGCGTTTTAATCATCCGCTTCTGCTTCGGAATTGTCGGTTTTCTTGTTTTAATCTGACAGGTTAAAACGACTAAACCGACAATTCCGGAAGCAGAAGCGGATGATTAAAACGCGCCTGATATTTTGCTTGCTGCTGTCAGTGTCAGTGAATATTATTTTTGAAGTCACAGTTTATTGCTAAAGAATCAGTTAGCTCACTCGGATCAGTTGAAAGTTCCAAAATAACATCCACTCCAGGGGGTCGATTCTCGACTTGTAGGAACCTTTTCCTATAGGAATTTGTGACACTTTCCTATATGTAGGAAAATGTCATAAATTTTCGATGTATATAAAAATGTCAAAAATTCCCATAGGAAAATATTCCTACGAGTCGAGAATCGACCCCCTGGGATACAAATTCAGGATACGCAGAAGACTGCTGTTTTATTATAGGCGGTTCATATATTGTATTATCCGAGTTGCACAGTGTATAAACTGAAACATTGAGATCAAAAGTACCGACGCAGAGTGAGCGATCTGATTCTTTAGCTGTAAACTGTGTCACAGGGTTCAAAATGGCCGCGCCCTATTTTGGGCGTGTCGGACCTCTCTCTTGCCTCGTATAGTAATCAAAGTATGTGAATGCCACTAAACCGTGGGGCGCACCTGGGGTTTCTCCCCCAGAGTCGTCACATGGACTTACATAGCCATCATAAGACCTATGCTATATAATATACGGTGCAGTTGTCTGAGTACCGAAAATCCAAAAATTGACAGCAAAATAGAACAAATTCAAATAACAGCATATCTCAACATAACAGGAGTCATGAAAACCACACCAACCAGAGCCATGGAAGTCGTTCTTAGTCTCACTTCCCTTGGTATTACATCAAGGAGGTTGCTCTGATGACAATGACATGCCTCTGCACGGTTGGAATAGAACCTGATGTACGATCTGGTGAGGCGAGACATCACTTTTGGCAAAAGGCGCTCGATACGCTCCCACTGCTTTAAGCGAATATAAACAAATAGAAGAGCTGGAAGTGACAGGTACGATTCATATCTACACCAATGGTTCTATAACAAGATAATGCTGAGCATGTGAAATATACTCCAATTCCTTAAACCTCAACATAAAATGGGCTGTGAGCAATAGTGCAACTGTAGTTCACGAAGCTCACAAAGGTTCTCATAGCAGCAAAAGAAATCACCAGAAACAGTATTACTAGTAGAAACATGCTCATTTATACAGACAGCAGATAATCACTACTTACCCTGAACAGATTACGAATTAGGGTTATTACTAAAATGTTACGAAGCTTTGGCAAGAGTATTCATCTAAGTAATCACCTTGAGATGGATCAAAGGTGACGCCACATCAAAAGGTAGCCTCTTATTGCTGATTTACTAGCCAAGAAGGCGGCCAACTAAATACTTTTTGGACCTGGCCCTTCTATTGGACTAACAACATCGGTAGTGACAGACCTAATTAAAGAATATTCCCTTGTGAAATTGAAGAAAAAATGGGATGAAACAAGAAACTGCTGAGTTACCAGGGATCTTTCAAGTTATCCTAACAACACTACAACAAACAAATACTTGAATATGACTAGATAGAATCTGCATCTGATCACAGGCATTCTGACTGGTCATTGCTAACTACGGAAGCATCTCCATATCATAGGGCTGTCAGAATCAACACCCTGCACGGGATGCGAACAAAAAGATCAGACCATTGAACATATCATCTACGATTGCCAATAGCTCTCATTTATTAGAAGATTTATTTTCGACGAGTATTAGCTAACACCGGCCGATATAAGAGAAGCACCTCTTGGCGACGTTGTCAACTACATAAAATCTGTAGGATGGCTCACGAGCTAGTAGGTGCCTATAATTTTAGGATACACAATGGGCTTAGTGAGGCTTAAGTGCAGTGGGGTAACCCACCCTCTACATTTTACATATTCAGGAATACTGTAGGTAGCTATAAAAGAGTTTCGATTGCATCCTAATAGCAGCGACTTGGTTCCTCGAAATGAGTTTGTCATATATTTTAATTATTGTTTTGTATTGTTTATTTACTGTTTTAATTCGAATGGTTTGAAAAACAAAAAATAACATATTTAAATAAAAGAGTAATAAATTAAACGATGCATAATACGTAGGCGTAAATTATCTCTATAGGTAATGATTTAGAAATTAAAAAAAAAAGATTGACTGCTAGATGCAAGAACGTTCAATAAAATTTAGGAATAACACAATGTATTTTTTTTTTTCATGTAATACAAATTTTAAAACTATTAAATTTCTAATTACTACTTAGTTAAATACAACTACTTAACTATACTGAAATTTTCACAAAACGCTAATAATAATATACCAAACGTTGCTCTACATAAATTGACAGCTATATTTGACGTTAAACCACCTCTAAAACACTGAGAAAACTTGGCAGTTTTTTGTCCACGAATCGCCCATTTAGTGTCGCTTCTTGGGTAGGTATTCTTTGCTAGAGCCAATAGCTGGGCTGAAAAGGAGAATACGGTTGCATTGATAGTGTCGCTGCGAGGACAAGCAGCAACCGTTTTACAATTTCTCCCTCAAGAAGAACCCAGTTACTCATCTCTCGTCCAAGCTTTGGAGACAAGATATGGCCAGCAGCATTTGAAACGGGTATTTCAAAGCCAGCTAAAGATTCGTAGTCAGAAACATAATGAGAGTCTACAGGAATTCAGGGTCGACATAAAAAGATTGATTTATCTGGCCCATCCACAGGCTCCCAAAGATTTCCAAGAACAAATCGGAATAGAGGCATTCATTGATGGACTACAAGATGCGGAAATGCAGCAAGTCCTTCGTCTACAACATCACAAGACGCTGGAGGAGAAACTGATTGCAGCCCAGGAATATGAAGCGGTAAAACTCATATCCAGATCTTCTCGCGCAAAAATGAGAGAAATTAAATCGCAGGAAAGTGAGAAGACCCATACTAATGCTATTCCCCAACCTACCCTCTCGCAAATATTAAATATCCTGCAAAATATATAACGAAATAACCAAAATTAGAACAGAAGATGCTTCAATTGCGGAAAAATCGGGCACCTTCAAAGAACTTGTAGAAGCAGAGCTCGTTCTATAAATAGAGAATCAGGGAGTGAAGCCGGAAAGTCACAAAGATCAATCTTCCGAAGCCTGTCACGAAGTCCAACAAGAAATAGTAACAGCAGCTATGTATCTCAAAGTAGCCAATCACCCACACCGAGCCGGTTTTCTAGCAATAATCAAGAAGTAGAGCATCATAGAGTCCATCTGTATAGCAACGCAGACATTCTCTCCAGGCAACCCTATTTAGAATGAGAATGCCAGTACAGTAAGGGGCTCGGAGAACGGGAGGAACCAGTTGATAAAGTTACCCTTCGGGCAACCACTATCAAGCCGGAGGGCGGCGAAGAAGAACTCACCCTTGAAAGTCTGAGACAGGGACAGAAGAAAGACAATGACTTAAAGGTTGTCCGAGAATGGCTCAAAAATAAAGTCACACCTACTTGGCAAGAGATAGCCAAATACAGTAGAACTATAAAAGGCTACTGGACCCAGTGGGATTCCCTGTATCTTCACGATGGCCTATTGCACTGGAAGTGGGAGAGCCCCGATGGAGTACATGTAGTCCGCCAAGTAATACTGCCGAGGTCACAGGCGAGAAATGTATTGGAGAATCTTCATAACACTTTGATACTAAGAGGACACTGGCACGAGTTCGTGAAAGATTTTATTGGGTCAATTGCCGACGAGATGTGGCGGATTGGTGTAAAAGATGTGATGTATGCAATGGCAGGACAAAGGTCTATGGATTCGCTCGGCAACGTGAAACTCAATAGCGATAAAGCAAAAGCTAGAATCGACATGCACACCACAGGAACACATTTTGAGAGAGGCGATCCAGTATGGTTGTACAATCCCAAGCGCCGAAGAGGACTTTGTCCGAAACTGCAACAGAACTAGGAAGGCCCCTACACCGTCCTTAAGAAAATCAACGACCTGATATGCCGCATTCAATTGTCAGCGGAAAGTAAACCCAAGGTAGTTCACATCGAAAAGTTAGCGCCATACCGTGGTCCAGATCCTCCCCATTGGCTTCAGCCAGGTACCAGTAATCAAGTTATTCGGGGCGAATAACTGGAGAGGAGGGAGCAATGCTACGCAGCACCCTGTAGCGTGCTGCAGTCGTCATAAGTAAAGGTACGAGTTAATGAAGAAGATAGAATATTCCCGAAATGTGTCGAAATGTCAAAGAAAAGTCCAGATTGTTCGAGAAGGGTCTAGAAGGTCGAGGCAAGCTATATAAGTCGACGACCTGACGTCAGTGGGGAGAGTTTTATGATAGACGTTAAACGTTAATGTTATCAGTTAAAGTTATTGTGTCAGTTGAATTGAGTTATTGTAAATGTTGAGTTCAAATAAATTGTGATACCAAAAACCAGCGTAACAATATAATAATGTATTTTTAATAAATGCTTTTCAAGTTATTTGTAAGTAGTTTGATGTTTTTTGTTTTATTATTCAAGTTAACATTGACTTTGAATATCAACTCCACTTTTCATGATTAACGTAGATATAGGCAACACATTATACACTACTTACGATAAATGTTCACTTTTCTTATCTATTTTTTAAAATAATGTGATCGTATAAAAGTATTGTGTGCGTTTGTCGCGTCGCGAGGTCAACTTTTTGTCTCAAGCTGCGAAGAATCACTTTTCGCTCTTCATATACAAATAGCTATTATCTAAATAAAATAATTATTTTGTTAATAGGAAATAGTAGGTACCATAGTTTTATGTCATATACATTATTTGTTTAGTATACATGTACAAGCTATAGAAATAAAATTCGTGAAAAATAAACGATATCTTCTACTTCAAACAAAATAACCACATGTATTATTTACTTCAAATACACAACAAGACAGTTCAACAGAGAAATATCGGAAAAAAATTATGTAGGCATACCCGAATATTCGAAAATAACACGAAAAGAGTATCGACAGAAATAGAAAGTTAACAGGTAAATTTACAAATTATCATTGGGAATTTAATTCGAATCTCGAAAATAACTTAGAATTAGGAAAAGAAGGGAGCAAGGAAAAAAATAGGGATAAGAGCAAAGGTAAGGAGATGATGGCACAGATTACCCAGATGCGTAACCTGGCAAAAGATCAATGGATTTTGAAATGTGATTTCTATGACCTTGAAACTTTAAATGGATATGACATAGGTGTTGCAATTTTTAAATATTTTCAATTATTATTCTTACTAAATATGACTTTCTTCTAAACAATGGTTTTGAATGCCAGGGTAAAATTATATTTCTTAATTTAAATTTTTCTGATTCATCATTTGTTTCTAATTCTTCGAGTGCCCAAACACTAATTAAATCCATAAAATTTTACGAACCAAACAAAACTGAATATATTTAAATTTTTAAATAAAGTTTTTACCAGATTATCACTTTTCATGTACCTTAGTAGTTTAGTGTTTTTTAGTGATTTGCCACATAATTCAAAGAGCTTTGTCATATTACGGATCAGTTTGTTTTTAGATACAGGATAACAATGAAAGTCAAACGTCGCATACTCTTAATAGTAGTACTGACACTGTCAAAGTTCTTCTTCGTAAATAGCCGCCCACCAAAAAATGTATATATATTTTTTGATTTTGTCAATAAAATACCAAAATAATTTTTTATATACTTGTTGCAAGTAATGTCTCACCTTGTATATGTAATTGGATTGTTACATGGATCACAGAAATCATAGATACACAATCATAAACATATTTTGACCCCCTACATTATGTGCGCCATGATAACTGAGTTTTAAGGTAGCACAATTGACATGATAGGTTCGGCACAAGGTTAGCTAGAATATTATAAGGAAGGATTAGGTTTTCACCTATTTTATAGGTATTTGTTTTCCACTTAATAATTTTTTTATGGTTTATTGTATACCATACCAAAACATTTTCAGAAATAATGGTTGATAATTATAGAAATAACACTTATTTTAATCATTATTTTGTTGCCCATGTAAAAAATGTTTCAGAACATTAAAAAAAAAATATATCTTATCTATAAATGCTAGAGGTACTGATAAACAGTGTCAGACTGATGTAGCGGTGAGGATTTAACTCGAATGATGATGTCGCATGAATTTACAAAAAAATGGAAGCTAAACTTCCATTACAGTTTTCTTTAAAGATTATATAAAAAAATAAATATTGCATTTAGCTAAATTAATTCAAGAAACTAAATAGTTGTGTCTATGTTAGGTGTGTACCTATATCATGAAGACTTAATTAAATATTTACCGATATCAGTACCTGGGATGTAAACTGAACTATGTCGTACTATGTTTAGAGGCATGTTGGAGATATATGACACTATATCATAGAAAAAATGTTATCAGAACATAGAAATATGTTACCAAAACTAACAAGTCATGTACATTAAAAAAAGTTTTAATAGTTAGATTATTAGGTAAACAATACACAAACAATACAGACAATAAGTGGGGCTAACTGCATTTCTTGGCGAAATATAATTGACGTAAATATGAAACACAAAAGTGTCCAAACAACATTCAGTCTGCTCTACTAAAAAGTTGATTAGAATGACTGCCATTTACCACCGAGGCACTGATTACCCATGCAAAACTTTGACTTTATTATTTTTGTATTGTACCTATTTTTTATGTTATTGTTTTAGCCTTGATTATATTAATATTATACTCTTCACACAGTAGTCTGTAAAGAGTAATATAGGTTTACTTTGTCCGATGTCACGTTTTTTGTCTGCACGAAAACGAAAAATGATATCAACTTTTAAACACAAAACAAGTTCTATAAGGGGACAAGGCCTATTGATTTAAAAAAATCTGCTTAAAAATAGGGCGTTAAGATTGTTTATTACAAAATAAAGTTACAAAATTACAAACAGAGAAAATAGAATAAATTTATAAACTCAAGTGATAAACAAGGTAATCCATTTAGGCCCATCAGGCCTGTCTATGGTATAGCACCCATTCATTAAAATAATTCTTATAATTTAATCTTAGCAATAATATTTCTTAAAACATGTAAAAAATGTAAATAAAAAGAGTACTGTTGAAAAACATTAAAAGGTAAGTACATTTATAGACTAAAAACTAATCTAATATAGTAAAAAGTAAAAAAGAGGGAGAAAGAGAGTTGATTCATAATTGAATTGATCTATATATTTTTTTAATAAATGAATTTATTTTCTAGCATTTTATTCCTTTTCGTTTAATTTTTATTTTTTTTTATTTTATTCTATTATATCGTCAAAATTTTCATGAAGGATCCATTGTTTTAACTTGTGTTTTACTTTTCTAAAGTCTTTAATCTGTCTCAGCTCTTGTAGTAGCTTATTACATAATCTTAGTATAACATAAGTGTGACATCTTTGACCTAAGACTTTATTCACTCTAGGTAAGTAAACATTATTTTTGCTATATTTGATCTTGTCAAATAATTGTTATTAATTATTGTGGATGTTACAATATTAAGTTTTATTGCAAAAGTCAGAAATGTTTTGACAAATAATCTTCTTATATCTAAGATTTGCATATCGTGAAATAATTGGTTAGAACTAAACCGTTGTGGTTTAAAAGACATTATTTTTAAAAAAATTTTTCGAGCTATCTCTATAGGTTTCATAAAAATTTTTTCTGAACCACCCCAACCAATTATTCCATAATTTAGCAATGATTCTACAAGAGCAAAATAAATGATCTTCATTTTATCTTAGGTAAGTATATCATTGATAAAATTTGTAAATTAACGAACGCATTTTCTTTTTTAGACTATCCGCGTGAGCATCCCATCCAAGGAAGGTATCAACAAGAATGCCAAGGTACTTTACATGTTTTGTAAAATAAAGGATTTCATCCTTTTCCAAAGTGATACTTCTATAATTATAAAGAGTACTTTCATTTGTACAGAAGGGAATGACTTTAGTTTTTTGAATATTAAGGGTTAACAAATTCGATTGAAACCATTTTTTTAATTTTTCAGATCTTCCTCAATTTATATTTTGACTAATTCCCAATTTTTTTCACAGCAACGAAGGACCGTATGATTAGCAAAAGAGATTATATGACTTGAAGTTTTATTAGCAAGTAAGTCATTCAAATATATAATAAAAAGGTTAGGTCCAAGAACAGTGCCTTGTGGAACTTCCCAAGACACTGATCTTATTCTACTAAGTGATTCATTAATTTTAACACGCTGATATTTGTTTATTAAAAAATTTCAAAGTGTTAAGGGAGTACCTTTGATACCAAGATGTTCCATTTTGTCAATTAATAATTTGTGACTTACTGTATCAAAAGCTTTTTGTAGATCTATAAATACACCCATGCATTATTTTTTATTATCTATTGCTTTGTTTATTTCTAAAGTAAGTTGGGATATAGCATCTTCCGTTCCCATTTTTTCCCTAATAGTCCTATTAGACAGTCATATCAGTTCTCAGTTCATTTTCAGTTTTAGTAAAATTGTCAGTTAAGGTTTGTTTATACATCCCTTTAATTGACAACTGATACGATAACTTTTGGTATACCAATTGAGCCAGAGCTCCGTATCAGTTTGTTTTTTTTACAATTTTTTGTGTTTACACCAAAGAGGTTAGAAAGGGTAGAGGTAACATAGGAAGCATTGGTCGCTGCGCGAATTTTGCCAAAACCGAAAAACTGGGTGGAAGGAGTAGGGAGATGTTCTGGGCCGGACTTAAATATTTGTATTGTAGTACCTAATTTTGGTGGGTAACTAAAAGATGAAAAATTATGAGACGTTTTTTTGACTTTATTTGTTAGCACGATTCATGTATGATAAGGGCAATAACACTTTATCAATATATAACTAGCTAAGGGCCGATTCCACCGTTGTGTCAAACGAAGTTTAAATTATTAAACGAAGATTAAAATGACATTGCTAATGTAAAAATGTCATTTTAAACTCCATTTAGTGATTTAAACTTCGTTTTTGTTAATATAAAAATGTCATTTTAATCTTCATTTAGTATTTTAAACTTCGTTTAACAAAACGGTGAAATCTACCCTAAGTAAAAGTTTATAAAATTATTGCAACAAAATAGATGTTGAGACAAAAAGTTATCGAAACAGCCAAAGTACTTTTTGCTCGAATTACACACAAGAATTTTTCTACGATCACACCAAAATAAAATAAATAATTAAATTTTATTAGAAATGGGTTACCTTTTCGTTCGTTATAATATTTTAAGTTTATTTGACAAAGGCCTACTCTTCGAAGAGAAAAATTGTTTTTGTACTTATATGCCGGTAATTATTTATGATATAATTATTTACGAAAAATACCGTTCAATGAATTAAAATATAAGGAAGTCAATTAATAGTTATTTATGTAACCAGTTACGAAATGCCTTATTTTGTGTAACGAGTAAATATTTGCGGAACGAGCGGAACGAGCGGAGCGAGGTTCCGCAACATGAATGACTTACCCAAAACGGCATTTCGTAACGTATTTACATGCAAGGTTTTTTCTAATTTTGACTATATTATTTATAAAATTGTGTTAAAAATGATTCACTATCATTCTTCTGTAGGTAGGGGAACGGCGGATAGTACGGGCCACTTAAGCAAAAATACATACATATTTTTTATTTTTATTTTTTTGTGTTCGAAAACTGCACAGGACCTTCCTTTAAACCTTTTTTAACTAGTAATTAACAAAATAAAACATATTTTTGAGATACAAAATGAACCACAGAAAGTTTTCCCAGTGTTGCCATTTTGGTACTGCAAAAAAATGGCGGGTGGTACGGGCCATACCAAATTACGTAACTATAACAATAAAAAAAATAATGTTTGTTGTTGGTAAATCAAACAAAAAAAAAAGATTCACAAAAAAATTCCCAGTGTTATTTTGGCATTTTGAAAAAATGGCGGATAGTACGGGCCATCTTAAATTAGGTAGCTATAGAAATAAAAAATAAATATATTGTTGTTTGCAAACATATAATTAAAAAAAAAACACATTTTTTATTAATTTATTTTGCAATGGTCGCAGTAGTAGTAAAGTTTGTTATCAATAACTGCACAAAGTTCATGTGACCAGCCCTGACAACGTTTGCACTGAATCCAGTTTTCTTCAAAACATTCACCACAAACAAGACACTCGGTCTTATTTTCTTTTGAAAAGTCCGTTGTTGTTGCAATCTGCTTGGACGTCCCTGGAGTCGATTTCGTATGATCAGTCGATTTATTGATTTGCTGCTTTTTTTGTTTGACCACCTTTGTCGGCAACTTACCTGCACATTGTTCAAATGTTATATTTCTTTTCTTTTTCTTAGCAGCTTCTTTTGTGACTTCCAAATTTTTCTTCTCTATCAACATATCTTTATTTGGCGATGAAGTCAATATTTCACTTTTTGCTGCTTTCCTTTTTCTAGCTCTTTTCAGAGCATGAAGGCAAAGGAGAAAGCTCCTGTAAAACACTGGCAAAGGTACGTTGTTCGACTCTCTCAGGACTAGTTGGTAGTCCTACATGTTCAGGCAGGGGCGTCTCTTCAATAGACTTTTCACTTGCTGCTACATTTTCGTTTGCTCTAGGTTGAGAGGTCACTTCTCTAGGCTCTACAATTGCTGCTTGCTCTTCGTTTGCAGGAGGTTGAGAGGTCACTTCTCTAGGCTCTACAATTACTGCTTGCTCTTCATTTGCTGAAGGTTGAGAGGTTACTGTAGCAGAAACGGCTGAAATTTTGGCAGTTGTAGTTGGTGGGTTTTCTACATTGGTTAAAGCACTTCCCATAAAGTCTAAGTCTGTGAAAATTTCTGGGTTAAAAGGGTGAATGCCCGTGCAGCTGAAACCACTTGCTGCAATATCTAGTCTACAAACTTTGGTGTAAGCTTCATTCACTAGCTTTGCGATGTCATAATCATTGATTCGAGCACCTGGATTAGCCCTCATCCACAAACTGCAAGAATAATTGTACTGTGCTTTGAACGGTTTCATGAAAGACCTATCGAGAGGCTGCATTTTGTGGGTTGTGTGGGGTGGGAAACTCAACATGTGAACATAATGTTCTCTAGCATACAAAATGACGTCCAGCTCCTTGTGTGTTCCATGTCCATCGAGGAGTAGCAACACAGGATCCTCTTCTGTAGGTCTCGTGAAGGCCACGAAGTGCTGCATCCACTTTAAGAATGCCTCGGTTGTCATCCATCCGTTGGTAGTT
The DNA here is from genome assembly GCA_927349885.1 of Psylliodes chrysocephalus. Classification (NCBI taxonomy): domain Eukaryota; kingdom Metazoa; phylum Arthropoda; class Insecta; order Coleoptera; family Chrysomelidae; genus Psylliodes; species Psylliodes chrysocephalus. The sequence continues at coordinate 48,688,678 of OV651813.1, read as the reverse complement.
GGAAAAGCTATACTCTCCGCCGGAGCACCGATCATCAGACGATCATTCATCCTTTTTCGAGGGAAAATAAAAAGTGGGGGAATAAACTGTCCAGTTATGCTCATACAGAACATGATCGTGACGTTGCGACCTCGCTCTCCTGAAGTAATTTTCCCGACCTGCCGCTTCCCTTTAATGGTAATTACCTTGTCATTTTCATGAACACAAGAAACTCCTGTTTCATCGGCGTTGAATACTCTAGAAGGTCGAAAAGAGTGCTTGTTATTCAAAGAGTTCAAATGATTAAAAAAACGGTCAACTTGAGGTTTATTAAACCCGACGGACCGCATTAGGCTGGTTGACTGCGGTTTTCTATAAGCAAGATCGGGGTGTCTCTTCATAAAACTTGTATAAAAATCTTTACCAGCCGTTTTATTTTCCCTGTTAAATCTATGTGGTAGCTTAAGAGAATTTGCCAAATCATATGCTAACTTACAAAATTCTGTTTTAGCTAGAGGCATTAACCTTGAGTCTAAATCACGGATGTGTTCCACAAGAATGTCCTCAAAATAATCTGTAAACGTTCGTTTAAAAGACCCCATCTGAGGCTTCATTTCTGTCTGCCGAGCTGCTCTAACTGATTTTATCCTCCTTTGAAGGGAAGTTCTTGGTACATTAAAATGGTTGGCTGCAGCCCTTTCTGTCATCTTGTTTTCTAGAACACTCGAAACAGCTTGTTTCATGCTTATTTCTGACCACTCCCCACGACCTGTCCCTTCTGGCTTCTTTTTGTACTTTGGCATCTCCTTAAAATAAAAAAATACGATTTGTTTACATGGCCCATACCACCCGACGCGGGTTTGGCCCGTATCACCCGACCGACCTTGATAAATCAAACATGGCTTTAACAGAAATCGACTTGAGTTAGAAATATTTCGTCATCACAATGTATAGAGCCTTTTACGAGCTAGAATTTAATAGCAGTATGATAATTTTACAACATACCTTTAGTTGAAAAAACAGTCAATAAAAGTTATCCAAGATGGCACCTCCACCACTCAAAAATAGAAATTATTTATTATCTGCAACACCTATGCACATACGTCTGTCAAGTTCTAGCAAACGACTGAGCAACGTATAGTCTGTGATCCGAGAACAGCATGGCTCTGCCACCTAGCGGCTGTACCGAGAACCATGTGATGGCCCGTACTACCCGCTGGCCCGTAGTACCCGCCGTTCCCCTACTTCCAATCAAATATTTTAGAATTGTTTGTTGTATTTGATTGCTCTACGACGTTTTTTTTTTCAATAGTAATAATAAAAATAAGGGACATGTGCAGTGTTACCGATCTAATTTTTGACATTACCCGCGAGAAATTTGAAAAAAAAACATTTTTACCCATTATCCTTGAGAGGAAAGGAGTACGTCAAAATTTTACCCCCAACATTTCTGGACAGTTTTCAATAACGGTGTTATTTTCAAAATAAAACGCAATTTACAGCTTTTCTTTTTTTGATTTCTTTTTTGTTGTTAAACGTAATGTCATATTTTTAAATGTGAAATGTCACTATTCATTGCCTTTTTTTCGATATTTGGTTTTTTCGATTTTTCATTTTTTGGATTTTTGTATTTTTGGATTTTTCGATTTTTTATTTTTCGATATTTAGATTTTTAGATTTTTCGACTACTTGATTTTCGATTTCTCGATTTTTCGATTTCTCGATTTCACGATTTTTCGATTTTTCAACTTAAAAACCAAAAAAGAGGCAGCTTTATTTATTTTCATTTCGTAACTGGTGACATATTCAACTTTTCGTAATCAGTTGCATAATGTTCTACTTTATGCAACTGGTTGCATAAAGTAGATCGTTTTGACACTTGCTGCGATTACAAAATATGTTACTTTATATGTCAAAATTAGAGAAAATAACAGAATGTAAATTAAATGGATAGATCCCATATTAGCGAAATATTTGACGGAGCCCTAAACACATAAAACACAATTTAAAAAATGCATTTCAAATTTTTCTTTATTTTGTCTCTCATTTTGACTTTCAATAGGTAAACATGATAAAAAATCGGCTTTATATTATGCTCCAATTTCACATATTCAATTTTATAATTATAATTTGACAATATTACTGCCGATCTACGTAGTCTGTTGGCTGAAAATTGGGGTATACATTTAGCTGGGTTAAAAATAGTTACCAGAGGTAAGTGATCTGTAACTACGATAAAGAAATGTCCATATAAATATTCTTTAATTTTATTTAAGCCAAAAATTATTGCAAGGACCTCTCTTTCAATTTGGGAATATTTTTGTTCTGACTTTGATAAGGTACGCGAAGCAGAAGCTACAGATTTCTCAATATTTTTTTAAAAACATGACATCATGGCCCTTATTCCCACATTTGATGCATCTACGAATAATTAAATCGGCAACTCAGGTAGAAAATGCACAAGAGCATCATTTGTTTTAATTTATTTTTGATTTATTTCAAAGATTCCTTGCAAGAATTATCCCAAATCCATTTCACCCATAAAAAATAAAATAAAAAAAGTCCTAAAGCAAAATCATATCCTCCTTCCTGTTAGTGACTTAAAAAAAAATACTTCCCAAAAAGCGGTCCTTAAGCCAGGTCCCTCCATTTTGTGGCGATAGTACTGTTTTTTTTTTTATTGTGATTATTTTCTTCGCGGAGCCCTCACAAAGGCTTTGCGGAGCACACTTTGAGAAACACTGTTATAGAGAATTACTAAATAAATAGTTTTGAGGAAACTATTGAAACCAGTTGTGAAGTTTTAAACGAATAAATTGGCAACGAAATTGATATTTTTGTATTTGATTGTATGTTTCTCTTTTCACTTCCTAAAAAAAGATTCCCCATGAAACAAGAAATAGTAAACAGTTTATAATAATAACCTTTATTTGCTACTTATAACATGTACCAATGACCAAGTCCGATTCTGTTTATTTTCAAATCAACAAATATGGACGTCGACAGAATCCTTAAAAATTAAATATCTCACCGAAATAAATATAAGTTTCTTTTATATCCGTCACATTTCGCAGGTTTATTATAAATAAAGCTTTTTATAACACATCTTGGCATTTTCAACGTTAATTTCCAAAATTTAAGTCACTAAAATACCAAATTAATTCTCGTTGACATTAAATTTGGATAGACAACGCTCTGACATGTGATGTTCTCAACTGTGATTGGTGGGTGTGAATCATTTCGAAATGGGATTATGCGCAGTGTCTTATGTTCCATCTAAGGTTTGTATAATCTAAGGTTTACACATACAGATAACCTGACAGTTCGACTGAAACTGAGACTGAACGGAGAACTGATCTGATCGTCTAAAGGTACTTTAAAACCAAACTGATTTTTTGAAAGTATATTTTTTTTGTTCTAGGTAATCAGATAATCGAATTTTGACATTTTTTCAAATATTTTAGAAAAACCCGATGTAAGTAAAATTGGCCGATAATTATTAATTTCCGTTTTTTCGCCTCCTTTAAATAACGGTTTGATATGGGCAATTTTAAATTGTTTAGGGACACATCCATTTTGAAAACATAAATTAAATATATGGGTTAGATGTTTAGCAATATATTCATTGGTTACTTTGAGCGTTTCATTTGTTATACCATCAGGACCAGGAGATTTATTGTTCTGTAAAGATAAGCAAGTACTAATAATTTCTTTTTCAGTAGTGGGTCTTAGAAAGAGTGACCTTTGAAAATTGGGAGAATGATAATTACAACTTATTTTATTAATTTTTGATGCCAATTTAACACCAATGTTTGAAAAATATTAATTAAAAGAATCAGCTATATCAGAAGGTTTAGTAACTTCTAAACCATTTCATACCACAATTTTTTGTATTAGATCGTTTTTATTAGTTTTATAATTATTTGTGTAATCATTAACTACTTTCCAAAGATGTTTGGGATATTTTTGATTTTTTAGCACTTCGTTTTTAAAATACGTACTTTTTGCCTTTTTTATCTATTTATTTAAGATATTTCTGTGTGATATATATTCATTTTTAACCGACTTCAAAAAAGGAGGAGGTTATCAATTCGTCGCGATATTTTTTTTATGTATGTTCAGCGATCATTCTTTAAGACGGTGTCCGATTTCAATGATTCTTTTTTTGTTAGAAAGGGGGTAGTTCAGGGGTAGTCCCATAAAAATTTGGTCAAAATCTAATAATTGGATCCATGACAAAATCCTCAAACTCTTCATTTTTTATGTATGTTTAGCGATAATGCTTTACTACCTTGTCCGATTCATATGATTCTTTTTTGTTAGTAAGGGGGTACCTCAGGGGTGGTTCCATATAAATCTGGTTAAGATGTGGTGACGGCATCTGCACGTTTTTGAAGTAGTTTTTTTTAAATTTTTAATTTCTATTACTTGTTTATTAATATTTTCATTACCGGGATTAGATAAATGCCTACGAAAGAATCGGTCTCTATTTTTGATAGATGTTACTAAACCTACCGTAATCCAAGGTTTTAAGCTATTGCATAGCTTTTATCGCGGGCTTTGAGCGCGGAGACCGAATCAAGAAATTCCGTAACACCCCCCACTCCGACCGGCACAGCGGTGCGGCGTTAAACAATATTAACTTCTCATTTATTCAATAAAAGAAAAAAATTTGTTTTCTTATCGGTCACCACACTCAAAAAGTGTAACTTGAATTAATATCAAAGAAAAAACTTGAATTAGTATCAAAGAAAAAAATTCTGCATAAATAAAATAAATAATTATAATTGCATAAGTTGATAAAAAATGCTATGCAATAGCTTTACCGCGGCAGTCCCCGAGTGTCACACGTATTTTTTCTTATTCTTTGTTTCAAATTTAATTATTTTTGTAGACTCTTTTATATGTCTTTCATACTGTTAAAAAAATAAGGAGGAAGCTATTTCAGAATTTTGAGAATTTAAAATATTATCCCAATTTGTATTTTGAATATGACTAATAAAAATATTTAAATTTAGCTTATTATAGGTGGTTATAACCGGCTCTGTCTTTGGTTTACCTAACAGTTTTTAACTGGAAAATGATCTTTAATAGAATTTTGTATAATTCCCGAAAAAATGTAGTTATTATAATCTTTATTTTTTCCTTAAACAAATATATGAATACATGAAGTAGATTTATCTGTGGACTAAACTTTAGGTACTTTTATGAAAATATACACGTGTGAACACAAATCGTGAACAACATTTTTGAAAAGTCCACAATAACTGTCAAATGCAGACAAATAAGGCAAGATAACCTGAAAGAAACTATAAACTTACTGAGGAAAATAAAAGAGGAAGATGCACTAAGTGCTACAAAACACGAAAGAAATGGAAGATAATAATGAAGTATTCCAAGAGAGTTTGTAACTATTCAAATAGAACAAACAAAAAAGCTTCATTTCTGGTAATCATTTATAAAATTATTTCAAGAGCCTAAAAATAGCCTAAAAATGTGGTGTTCCTGTTTTTAGAAAAAAACTTTAAAAACTGAGACGATCTGCTGACTTCATTCGAAGCAGCAGTGCACCTTGATTTTTGCAAAAACGGGGAGCATTAAATTTTTGAATAGGGTATAAAAATAGCCTCAAAATAGCCCAAAAATATGACATAGGTTTCAACTCAAAATCCCTTTGGTGCTCTGCTGCCCTCTTTGGCATTATCCATGCCAAAATTTAGATATAAATTTTAAAGTAGATTTAGCAGGTTGAGATCAGGAAAAAAATTATGATTCCATTCCTAAAATAAACAATTCAAGTTACTTAGATTATTTAAAACGTAAGATTAATTTAATTAAATAAATTATACGAATATGAATAACTTTCGCCAGAAATTGGATTATTACTATATGGGCAGATATTTTTTGAAAATTATTAACAATAGGAAAATATAAAGTTTAGAAGATGATGTTAAGACTAAACTTGGGTGGAGAATAATTATGGATCAAAATTGTAACTACACAATACAATTTTATTTGGTTTTAGTAGTTTTTTGATATCTGATTTATAGAATTTAGAAGTTTTATGTATATCAGATCCGCTCGAAGTAACAGGAAAACATTGCATGGAAAAAAAACTTTGAAATTATTTAATAAGCAAGCAAGTAGTAATTAATCAAGAAGAAATATATGAAATTCATCTTCCAAGAATTAAAAAAATGTGATGATTTTAAGCTAGGAAGAATTAGTGATCTACCATTAAAAAATTGATTGCAATCAATAAATTTAAAGAATATGTAAGAGTTTTGGAGCTAAGCAAAAAACTAGGAATTATAGAAAAAGTTCCAAGTAACACATGTGAAGATACCCACTATCTAGCTTATCATGCTGTACTGAAGGAATCCAGCCAAATAACGACGATTCGTTCTGTGTTCGATGAGTTAGCTAAAGTTTTAAGAATTCATTAAGTGACTGTTTACAGAAAGCACCTAATTTACTAGAACTCATTCTTTGACTAAAATTAAAGTTAATAATAGGTTTAATAAGGATATTACAGCTGACAGTGAGAAGACTTTTTACAAATTAGTGTCACTTGTAAAGGTAGAGACCATTCAATATTTTTTTAATGTAGGGTAATTTTTGGCTTAAAATCAAGTCCCTTTTTTATTAGGTATAATAAATAATTATCACTTAATGAATCTTCCATGTCACCTCAAACAAACAACAAGAAAATTGCAAAAATCGTTTTAAGTTGAGCTCTAATAAGAAAGAAATCGGTCCAAGCATGACGTTCACCTAAGCAAAATCAGAATTAGATTATTTAAAACAAATTTATATGTGTAATTTTTCGTTGGTTATAATTAAATGCCTGTTGTGATATTAACCAAAGGAGTGTTGTTTTCCGGAAGGAAACGGTTGCTTGAAACATGGCTTCGAGAATTTTGTATTTTTATTTATTTTAAGTCTTGGTTACATTTAAGTTGAATTATTTTCTGAATTTCACTAACCACAGTAACGGTTTGTTTAAAAAGCACTCTGAATTAACATTGACGTTTCTACCTTTAAGGATTTATAGGTAGATAAATATTTAAAGATGCTTTGTGAATACGGATGTTAAAGTCAATGGCCAGCACAAAAGCAAGAGTATTATTATAATTTATTATATATAAACAGAACAAAAACTAGTTTATTTATGAATATTTTTTCAATAAAAAGTTTCCACTTTTTTTGGTCCTCTATATAATGATTTTGTATTTTAGATAGTTTAAAAACCGTTGCTGAAACGTAGATTTATTATGTTTTGGACTTAATACTAAATTTTGGTGGACACGCAGGTTCCAAAAAATAATATTTTTCCCAAAATTTATTTATTTTATCTTTTAATAGATGTTTTTAGGGATATATAGATATAGTGCAGAAATAATATACTTCTTTAAAGAGTTAGTACAAGAATTTAAAAATAAAAAGGTATTACTAAATTTTTTGGATTTTACTATGTTATAAAAACAATAATTATTTGTTATTTAAACGTCTTATTGGATATTTCGGTTAGGAACTTAATAAAAAAACTATTTTTCTAAACAACACTGCGTGAAATGTTATCTACTACTGAGGCTGTTAATGTTAACATTAATTTTTTGCAAAATTTTGGTTTCTATTTAAAGTATTGCCTTGAGATTTGGTATTTTTATATTTTTGGTTGATAACTTATATATTTAATATTAATTTTAAGATTAGACACTGAGGGTGATACGTACATTACAATTTATGTAGAACATTATTCGTATTTTTTATTCTTGACTTTTTAAAATTTAATAAATTTAAACAAAGAAGATATATGTGTTTTAATAACATAAATGCGGCATATTTCGAGAAATTTGCATTTAAAATTTTTTCAACATACTCAGTTATTTCAACACATTTATTTGGCAATTATTTGGCTTATTGAAATAAATATACAATTTATCTCAAAAAAGGAAGAAAAATGTTAACTTAAAACACATAATACTTAATAGTTTCATATAACTTTAACACCCTAGATCACAATGGTAGATAACATTTTACTTAGTGCAAATATTAATATTGTAGCTAAAAAATATTTACCATTCCGTATAAAACATCTCATATAATACCTACTTAGGTTAAAGCTTTGTTTTGTTAAAATAATTATCGGAACACGAAAACTTTAAAATGTCAAAAAATTGATAGAACAGCGCACCGTTACATATTTACATTATTTACGAAAGTCAAAATAGTATAAAAAAGAACAGAAATAAACATTTTCGCGAAATAAATAATCTTCCCAAATGATTAATAAATATGAATAGTGTATAAAATACTTTGTTTATAAACACCAAACTGACATGTAGAAATCTGAAATATTTAAAGATAAAAACAAAAGCAAACTTACTTCGAAACCTCCAACATTAAATTCCAAAACAAAGAACGAAGTCATTCCAAATGAACTTAAAGTCACATTGGTTAGCCCAAAAATAAGAATATGTATAAGCACTTCACCTGAAATCAGTTAAACTAAATCATCGTAACGCGGCACAGCTTAAACTAAAAGTGTTGATGATTGCTAAATAGTTGATGGCAGCGCCTCCAGAAGGCAGCATTTGCGGCTCGAACGACCAAGAACCTCCTGACGCCCTACTTGCGTCGTTTTAACACAACCCCTTCTTTCCTTCGACGCCACGCGACCACCACACTACGCTACGATATACTGAAAACGATTTATTTATTCTTCTAGTTTTTTTTCTTTTCTTTCTTCTAGAAGACGCGGTCGGCGATTCTCAGTCTGTGACTGTGACTAATTACTTTAACGATGACTTTATTATTCTAATCATGATTATTTGTACTCTAATTGAACCCTATCGCTGACAGAATTTTTATTTAAACATGAATTTCACCTTTAATTCCCAGAAAAAAATGAAATTACATTTATAAGCAATTAATTAATTTGAATTATATTTTAATTAGGCCTTCTGTTTTTAAGAAATTATGTATAGGTAGTTTGACAAAATTGATGTTTCCAATAAGAATTTATTAATCTTGAGAAAATGTATTTAATTTGTATTATATACTCAATTTTTTTTATACTGTTTCAACTAGATTGTAGATTCAGTTCATTTTAATTCCATCAAGAAAATTTTACAATGTTAAAAAAAGCAGTTACCTTTAATATACAATTACAATAATAGAAGGTTATTACAAGTTCACTTAAGCTCAGTCACTATTAGCGCTGCTCTTATTTTGATATCTGAGCATGCGCAAATCGTTTAAGTTCTAGAACTGACTTTATTAAATATTGTGACTGTCCTTAATTGTGGATGTTTTACGGCAGCAGATAGTGGCGACTGAATAGCTTTCGGGTGCGCTCGCCGACACCACTATCAGTTCGAAGTTTTTTAATATTAAATATTTAATATCATCATCATCATCCTCTAAACCTTTTAAGATAGTAATTTATAATACTTCTCCCTTATTATGTACTGTTATAGACAACAAAAAATATGAACTGTAATTTAAAATGTTTCAAATAAAGTTAGAAATATGTTTACCTAAGGACAAGGACTCTAATCTTAAAACTTCAAGTTTGCTATAAATCTTATTTTAGCATGGAATTAATTTGCCTCTCAGATAAACAAATGAAATGTTTGAAGCCAGTATGAACCGTTTTTTCTATTACTTTCTCTTTCTCCTTGGTCTTTGATGTGATTCGTCTATTTTAAATAGCAACTGTCAACAAACACCAGGAAAGTGTCAGTTTTGTCTGTACATTTTGTATTATTTTATATTTCCAGGGCATATTTTTAAAGTTTTTATAGTTTCTAGAATGTTTTTTTAGCGAATTTTGATAGTTGTAGTTCTAAAAATTACTATTCAATGTTTGTTAGTCCTAAAATATACATTTGTAGAAGTTCCACGTCGTTTCAAAGGTATTGTAGAACATTATTAGTAATTTTTTAAGCTGGTTTCCTACAAACTTTAAAGCAATAGAAATTTGGATTCAAAACCTAGAATTAGGAATGGTTGAAGTTAATAAAATTAACAAAAGCACTAAAATATATTGGAAACATTTTTTAAATTATGATTTTGTTATGAATTCTGCCGGGCAAGACGAATTTTAAACTGGAAGCAATTCCTATTTTATTCAATTCTCAACTTGATCCGTCTTCAAGTAAGTTATAATAATATGCAATACAATACCTACAAATTATATTCCACGCCTTGTTCTCAATGATCATAGGTAGTACCCACCTTTTCCCGCTCTGTGGCCACGTATTTTAGAGTCTAAATACCCTCTGCTCGCGTCCCGTGGTAGTCAGATACACTCATTATTAATTATCAAAAATACATAAATGGGTAAATCAAAGAAGAACATTTTTACAACGGGTAAGTCTACGTCCTCCGAGGATTACAAACTTGAAAACAAAATTATGAAAAGAAGCTGGATAAACAAAAAAGACACCAAATATCACATCACATGGATGTTGAAAAAAATGGCTGTACAAATGGTAAACGCTTTTTATAAATTGCAATTTTTTTTGTTCGCTTTGGGTATGAATTCATACTCCATCGATCAGCATTAAAAAATATAGAGTATAAGTATACACTGTGATCCAGGCTAGTTACTGGTTTATAACTGAATCATGTATAAGATTTATGTCCTTGGAACCTATACAGGTTTTTCCCGTATTTATTATGCACTATATACTGTAAAACAGGCTAGTTAATGGTTTATAACTAAGTCATATGTATGACAATGCCTGTGGATTCATGTGGATCCTTTCCTGTTTATTATGCACGACGCTGAAACATGGATTTTTATAGCGTCAAGAGCAACACAAAGGATGTTATGTACGAGGTGATCGTCATAAAATGAATAAAATGATTCTGAAATATTTACAAATGTAAACCATTTATGAAATACAAAGTTCCTTCTTTTTAAGATATGAATATATATTCCTGAAAAAATACCGGTGTTACTTCCGAATATTTCTTTGGTAAAAATGTTCTGTAGCATATGTCGCTGGTATTAGAAGAATTGGGTTCTTTTGTAGAAATAACTAACGAGTCATAGGTAGTAGAAAAAGAAGTGTTTTTAATTCACTATTTTCACTGAAGTAAATACATAGTGGTTGATTCCATTTAGATATAATAATTTTCTTATCTTCACTAAACAGTTTTAAATATTTACAATTTTAGTTCATTACAATTTGATTAACTAATATAGTTGATTTTTTAGTTACCAACTTGAAAACATTTGTTTGTAGAATTTCTTATGCCATAATAATTGTAGAAGATATAACTTGCACCAGAAAATAAACTGCATTAAACGCTTGTAAAAATGTAACGTGCCGTCGGCAGAAAGCACCTGAACGTTCGGATGTCAGACAACTGTGAGCGATGATGGCAAAAAGACAACTGAACTTGTTTGTGGCAATAAGACAACTGAACCGTTGGTGGCAATAAGACAACTGAACTCGTTTGTGGCAATAAGACAACTACTGAATGCCGTTCGCGTCGAGCTCGCCCTAATATATACTGTTCGACCGAAATGAGTGTCCGGGGCATAGTTGACGCACCTATTCGGTTTCAACCAATGAAAACATCATGACATAATGAAATACGTCATTTGTGCTTCGTTAACTATGCGCCGGACACTCATTTTGTTCCAATGCACCGCTGTGCACCTGAAAACACAGGTGTTCGACGTTCGGTATTCTGAGAAAAATGCTATTTATAGTTTTATGACTTCACATTATATTAGGGTAAAAAGCAGTCGAACTATTTGAGAATTGTTTATTTATTTAGTAGATGTAAAATATTAATTTGTTGATGTTTTTACTGGTGAAATTGTAGAATTTAACCAATTCCACTGTCAAGTATTACACAGTATGAACTGTGAAATAGGCTAGTTACTAGTATAATATACAGGGTGTTTCTTATTCATAATTTGAATTTTGTCGCACCAATTTAGAAACACCCTCTATGTTTGTACATATAACTGTTATATGCATAATTTAATGCCTGGGGATCTAGGTAGACCCGTCCTGTAGTATTCATTTTGAAACGGGCTAGCTACTGGTTTATATTTTATATAATTTTATATATATTCTAAAGAAGATAAACTATCTAATTATTTGTTTCATGACATGTCAATCACTGCAGTGATGCCACAATAGGTTTGGACGACAACAATTTTACACGTGAACTGGACACTCGCCCAAAGTACTAGGTTGGCAAAAAGGTTCTTTGGTTCGCTGTTTCTGCAGTGTGCACCAGTGTAAATTACACCACCTTATTTACCTAGTTCACTTCCTCCTTATTCATTATATACATGTCGAGTATAATTCACTCCTTCTAAATAGCTGGTGGAGAAAATAATTACCAGAGGTCACCAAATCGCCGATGGGAAAGTGTAGTAAATTTTACACCGGGCCAAACGAAAGGTAGGTATAGTGTCTATTGGTATAGTTCATTCCTACACCAGAGGAAAGAACGAAAGGACCAATCTAGTAGAGACCGTGATACACATACTTTGATTTTTCCGTGATATGGTATTGTACAAATGACGTTTCTTTTTGGTAGTGGCTATTAGGCCGCCTCTCCGTACATATTTATATGTATCATTAAACGATTTATAACAGATATGTGCAAGGTATGACTTAATCTGAGGATCTTAACAAATTTTCCAGTTTATTATACTCTTCGCTTAAAACTCGTTACCTAATTATATCATTATTGGTAATATTACCTAAACTTATCTGGTTAGATAACTTTTTACAAGTAATTTGTAGTTTAAATTTCCTACTCGGGTGATGAAATTGTTATCAAAGTGTATATATTAATCATTCAAAGTTATTAGATAACCTTATAGAAGTGTGTGTAGTTTAACATTTAAATGCCCGATTATAAGAATGATAATATTACCCAAAATTATTGTTAGATAGGTAACCTTATATTATATAAATGTGTAGTTTGAAATTCTTACTCCGGGGATGGAATTATTGATGTGTTAAAAAATTTTCACAAACTACTCTTATCATATAAATCGTACTCAACTTGTTGATCGGATAATCTTATAGAATGGCTAATTTGAAATGGCTTACGATGGGGATGAATTTATTGTCATGTTCAGTTAATTATGAAGGCTTGGAGGAAGACAATCGATCAGACTTATGAGAAATATACCCGGAATAAAAATTGTAAGTTTTAGACCTATCCAAGATATTAACCCCGTAGTTAGTGCTAAAATAAATTAACAGAAGTCAAACTTAACCAATTTTATTCCACAATGGAACAAATTTACCAGGATCAAGTAATCCTATCATGATTAAAAGGTTATAAACTACCATTTAAACATAAACCTAAACAGAAACGCCTCCTTTACCAAGAATTTGGTTTATATCTGAAAATGCTTTAATTCTGAATTAAATTAATTACTAACTATTAATCTCTCAGGATATACAAAATTTGTAGAAAATAATTATTTCTAACATTTTATCTTTATCTGAACCATATGGAAAAAGACTATTAATACTTAACCTTAAAATTTCAAACAAATTCCTCATAGTTAACCATTTTAAGATGGAGAATAGCCAGTGGCTATCAAATTAATGTCATAAATTGTTTTATGGAGCCAATTGATGACCTTAAGCAAGCTTCCACTTATCTTAAAAAATCATGGTCATAGATACATTAGAGTTAAACTTGGGAATTCAGTTTAATTTTTTTTTAGCAATTCCTTTGGTATTAGCAGTGAACCCCTGGGTATTCACAAAGTTTTGAAAATCTGTGATTGTTCATTCTCAAAGCAGGGGCATAACTTCTAGAGATCTGTATGACCTTAATAATGAGCAATACTTATGAAAGTTCTTTAAATAAGGGCCGATTCCACCGTTGTGTTAAACGAAGTTTGAAGTAATAATTTCTGATTTAAATATAATTTTGTTTCGACCGATATGTGAACTATGTTTAGTTAACCTAAACTACAGTTTAAAGTAATCCCTTAAGAGTGGTTAGGTTACAAAAGATATTTTATCTGTGTTGTGATTTGCAAAATAAATTCAGATGCAGATAAAGACGAAATTTTTGGAAAAAAAATATATATATACAGGGCGTCCCAGCTTTTATTAGACAGGCTGTAACTTTTAAAATAATTATCAGAATTAAATGAAATTTAGAAGGGTGCTACAATGTCATGTTTGGTATCTAATGAGCGTATTTTCAAATATCAAGAACTTCCGGTCATACCGGAAGTGACCATGAATTTTGTTATTTCAAATAGATCACACTGTATATTTCAACAATTCTAAATTCTCCAATCAATTCTACACATTTTTTATGTAATATGTCCTATACCTATCTCTAACCGTTTCTGATAATTTGGAGGTTACATTTATTAAGTATCTTGGCTGAAAATAAAAATAGTACAATTTAATAAATTTTATGGACATTTTATAACAAAAAAATCTAACATTAGAAATTATATGATCATTTAAAGTGCTTTCTTTCTGTCTCAAGAAAAGCCTGAAACTTCTTTAGTAGTTTCCTCGTTACACATTGTGTTTTTGTATGTTTTGTGCTACCCATCTATATAATATCTAGTGGGCTTTGTTTTGTCAAACTTTCGATGTCATTTTGCATCGCTGTTAAAAACTAATTGGTTATTTTTAGTGGTAACGACTCAAAGTATAATGCCTTTTACTTTCACACCCAATGAATGTGTTGATATGTTACTTTTATACGGTGAGTGTCAAAAAAATGGGCGTCATGCAAGAAGAGTGTATCAACAACGGTTTCCCGATCGAGGGACACCTGCAGCGTATCGATGGCCTAGAAGCAATACCTCGTAAGTACAAAATCTGAAGAAAAAAGCAATAACATGTATGTGCTTTAAAAAAAATTGAAAAAATGATTCAAGGGTCAAGACAGTAAAAATGTCATACATAATGTGTGTAACTTTTTTACATAGTTGATTAATAAATAATTTTATCTATTATAATAACGGTTTTTCTTCATGACCACAATTTTGATAAATGTACTTACGTGTTATTGCTTCTAGGCCATCGGTATACTTTTCCCTTGATTGAGTCAAAAATGCGAACTGGTTCTTTTCTGAATTCGATAAAACATTACCATCATGAGGCAGCTGCAAGAAATGAAGAAATTTCGATAAAAGTATTGGCTTATGCAAATGTTAATCCAAAAGTTTCCGTTAGAGAAATTTCTCTAGAAATGGGAATTAGCAAAAGTACTGTATACAGGATCCTCAAATCAGAAAAATACCATCCCGATAAAATATTTCTTGTTCAAGCACTTCATCCCACCGACTACGAGCAAAGGTTGCAATTTGTATCTCTTGTGCAAGTTATCCTTTTTGAGGATCCTACGATTTTAGAGAAAATTTTATGGGGTGATGAATCAAGGTTTTACAACAATGAAATGGTAAATCGCCACAATGGGCCATGTTCACATGTGAGATATGCTGTTTTATAAATTATATTGTAATAGTTAGTCGCTATACAAGTTATTCTAAATAGTCAGTTCGTTAAAAAAGCCAAAAGTTTTTAAATTAAGCCCAATTGAAATTTAAAATTTGAAATTATACGTCATCGGGAATAGACCAATCATCTTGTGTCGAAGTTTTTTTTGTTATACAAAACCAAGCCAACGAACAAACCGACACACAGAATGTCGAAGTGAACGCACATCTAAGTGACATTAAAATTGACACCACCTAACACCTAACCTTAGTTTTTTGTTTTGGTTTAATTTTATTATTAATATGAATCAGCTGGATTTATAAAAGTTGAATCAAGTGTGTTACCCATTGTAAACGAAAATATGATTACCGAGATGATTACTGCATTTTTCAACAATACTCAGTTTACAAAAGTCAGAAAGGTAAGACTTTGTTTTAATAGTAGGTAGTTACAGTTTATATGGAACAATACACCTTATAGTAAAACATATTTATCTCAGGTTTTATTTTTAGATCTGCCAAGCAAGAATATGGGGATAATTTCTTTTTCCATAAGAGAGAAGGAGACAAATTACACCTAAACCTAAATTACGGCAAAAACATTTTGATGTGGTTGTTGTAATTAAAAAAAATGAAATTTTTAGTGCACAATGCATGTCAAGGTTTGTAATATTTATTATGCTTTTTTGTTTTTATATTACATATAATAAACAGTGTATAAGGCCCTTTATTCCTATAAATATTTTTTTTCTAATTTTGACATATAGACATTTTTTGAAATCGCAGCAAGTATTAAAATAATCTAGAAATAGATTTTGTTAGTGAACCTAGTAATAATTATGATACCAAAGAATGCTGCAGAGCACCTATGAAATTTTGAGTTAAAAAATATGCCATATTTTTAGGCTATTTTTATACCCTTTTCAAACATTTTATGCTCCTCGTTTTTTGCAAAACTTAAAATGATCTATAGCTTCGAACGAAGTCAGCAAAGCACCTCTGTTTTATAAAGTTTTTTCTGTAAAAACAGCAACACCATATATTTATGCACTTGAAATATTATATTTTTTAAAAATACATGGTGCTAACCTTCGAAAGAAGCCAGCAGAGCAATCCGGTTTTTTAAAGCTTTTTTCTAAAAACCACACCCCATTTTTAGACTCTTGAAATATTGTAAAACTTTACTAAAAAAATTGCTATTTTTAAATAATACAGGGTGCTTTGTTGGAACAAAGTCAGCAGGACACTTCAGTTTTTTAATTTGTTTTTTTATATATAAAAACAACTACTTATGACACATGTTTAGGCTGTTTTAAAATCCTAAAAATGTGGTAAGTACATTTGTTTTCAGAAAAAAACTTTGAAGTCAGCAAGGAATTGCGAATTTTTTTTAAAATGCCAAATTTCGAATATTTTATAATATTGTAGGAGCCAAAAAACGTGGTGTGGTTTAAAAAAAACTGGGGTGCTCTGCTGGATTCGTTTGAAGCTAACAAAGCATCCCGTAATTTTTTATTTTATAATACTCAATAACCTAAAATGAGACATAGCTGTTTAAACAAAAAATTGTATTTTTAAAAATAGCAGTTTTTTTCGAAAAGCTCTATAATATTTCAAAAATGTGAAAATGTGGTGAGATTGTTTTTTTTAAGTTTTGAAAATCCGAGGTTCTTTACTGGATTCGTTCAGAGCTAGTAAAGCTCTGCTCGTCTTGTTACATAAAATAAGGCATTTTGTAGCTGGTTATATAGTTATTTTGTAACTGCATATCTAACCTTTTTATTTTTTTCAGTTGTAAATATGTGGCTTCATAGAAGAAGTGAGGAACCATCTGTAACATCTACTCAGTGTTATTGGAAAGGCTCTAATTTATCAAAATGCGTAAATATTGATGTACACTTGGCTAGATTGTTAAAGAAACCTCTTCATCCACTACAGGAAAATAAATCAGTTCTTTTATATTCTTAGGATTTGTATATATATTTTTTATTTGTAAATAAATTGTTTTTACTTCATTTTTCTCATTTTTTATTAAAAGGTTAATAAATAAAATTTTCACAGATTTTTATATTTTTGTTTGTAAACAATAATTGAAGAGTTTTTATTAAAAATCACCAATGTTAATAATAATAACTTAAGTCAATATTATTCTTTCTCCTTTTTTAAAGCTACTATCAATAAATGTATTACTTTAGCTTGACCTATGATCAATTTTTAATTTTGTGATATATTTGGTTCGACAGAAAAAAAATTATAACCCTTTGACATTGGTTGTTTTTACTTAGATTTTCATAAAAAATAAACGGAACTGCAAACATGTTTTACTATCGTAATAACGAATAGCAACATTAAATGTTTTTTTTTTCACATTTATCACTGTTGTCATTTTCATAAAGGATTGATAAGAAGGCACACTTTCTGGTTTTTTGAAAAAGGTGGCAAGAATTGTGATATTTTTAAATTTATCACCAGTGATACCACATGTAGTTACCCGATTTATTGGAATATATAGACTTTGCTACCACATTCAACTGAACTTGGTTGTTCTTAATATTTATCACTGTGACATAGGCGTGTTTGTCAAAATGTTTCATTTTAAACTGCTGTAAATAGGTGCCTTTGTTTTGGTAGTTTTAGTCCCAAAAAAATCTATGCATATACAGGTACTCATTCCTCTTTGATTTGCTCAAAAAGTTAAAATTTTATAAAAAATTACATTGGCTGTTTAAGAACTCATTATAATCCCTGAAATGTGATAATTAGGTAAATTAAATTAAAAAACAAACAAAAAAAGTTTATTAAATTAATATTTACTCTTACAAAATAGGTTCTTGTAAGTTAACAAGCAATTATGCAGATATTACTAAGTAAATGTACTTGCTTAAAATTCACACACGAATGTGGTTTTAACATGTTAAATTAACTAACCCTTCTTATAACTCTTTCCACATGTATTCTTAGAGATGCTATTCTTTTACTTAATTGTACATCTTCTGGAGAACTTTTTTCATTCTGTGATACACTAGATGTGGCTTTACTAAAGTGCATCCCATGTTTTTAAGTAGCTGAATATTCTGAAACCCCTATCTGCCATTATATGAGATCCAGGAACCAGTTTGTTTAAATACCCACATTTTTCTATTATTTCTTTATCACTAGTTCTTCCACAAAATGATGAATAAATTCGGTATCTTCAAAACTTTCAGGAGATTCTGCATTTTCTTCCAGAAGGGTTTTTAAGTTATACACCTAAGAATTTATAGTAGCCTCACTTTCAATTTCCTGAAGGGGACAATTAGCAGAAATTGCTGCTACATCTTGATAATTTGGTGTATTTTTATTAAAAAGTTCACGAGAAACATCGCTAGTAGAAGGTTGATTTTCTTCTTTCCAAATTTCTAGGAACACTAATAAATATTTTTAAAGATGAATGTGAATCATTATCACATTCTGGAACAAAACACTTTTTCGTAGTCATAATATTTATAAAAAGTACAAAATTAAACACTCAAATTCCAAATAAATTCTTGATCGAGACACTATGATGACAGATGCCATACACAGTGCTGCCATTTTGCCATTTTCTGAATTATTAAGTGACTTTTAACACAATGAAACTTTAAATATGGTAAAAGTTTAAACAGAAATAATACTTTCAAAAAACATTTAATATTATATATTTAAAAGATATTTGTTTAACGATGTTTTAGAAGTCTAAAAGTAAGAAGGAGTACACAAACGAACGTACATCACTTCTCGTAAACCTTCTAGCCGGCAACGTTGTGCGCTAGCTCCTATTGGTCTATTCCCGGTGACGTCATAAATTTTAAAAAAATTCATAACTTCGGCAAATGAATAGATAAAAAAAAAATTTAAAAAAAATGTAGTTTTATTTTCAAATTTTTGAACATGCCCCATTCTCACTACTGGTCAGTAGAAAATCCACATTGGGTCAGAAAAACGCGTTTACAAACAGTGTGGGGCATCAATGTTTGGTGCGGGTTATTTAACGTGCGTCTAATAGGTCCATTTTCTTCAAAACTGTCTTCCCCGGCTGTTAGAAGATATTTCGCTTAGCGACCGACCAACGATGTTCTGGCAACAGGACGGTGCCCCACCACACAATAATAGAATTGTCACAAATTACTTGGATATGAGATTTCCCAATAAATGGATTGGAAACAAGGGACCTATAAGGTGGCCGGCGCGTTTCCATGATTTGATCCCTTTAGATTTTTTTATGGGGCCATCTCAAAAACATGGTCTAAACAACCCAACCAACTGATTTAAATGATCTTAAAAATAAAATAAGAGGAGCATGCCATAGTATTACTCCCGAGATGATAAGAGCATCGTGTACAAAGGAACTCCTAAAACGATTTCAAGCTTGTGTTAGAGGACGGAAGACAGTTCGAACATTTATTATAATAATTATTTATTCTCTTTTTCTAACAATCAATAAACTTTACTATTTTTACATTTTATTTTCGAACAAGAATCATAAGTTAGTGTAACCACCAAATTATCAGAAACGGTTAGAGATAGGTGTAGGACATATTACATGAAAAATGTTTAAAACTGATAAGAGAATTCAGAAATGTTGAAATGTACAGTGTGTCCTATTTGAAATAACAAAATTTATGGTCACTTCCGGTATGACCGGAAGTTCTAGATATTGAAAAATCACACGCTCATCAGATAGCCAACAAGTCATTATAGCTCCGGTCTGAATTTCACTTAATTGTGATAAATATTATAAAAGTTATAGCCTGTCTAATAAAAGCTGGGACACCCTGTATATATATATTTATATTATTCATTTGATATTGAGTTGGGTTTACTAAGAAGAACTTTAATAAGATATGAATATTTTGTTGAAATGGAATATCTAACATTGTTTAGACGAGTTCGTTGATGAAAGTAATCCCCTTTTTCGTCTTGAACTGATCGGCTCTTATGACTCATAACTTCTTTTATTTTAATTTTAGTTTAATTTTAGTTTTTCAAAATAACATTTGCTTGTATTATTTTCTAGTGAAGTTGCAATAAATTCTGCAGGTATTGTGTCCCAATTCACCTTTTTATTTGGTTAATAAATTGCAGCTAAATTTATTGGCATTAAATTTGTTTTACAAAAAAAAATCCTATATGAAACCTTTAGTTTATTTTGAAACTTACAGAAAGTCCAGTTGTCTATGCTAAAAAAATGGATACAACCAATGAAAGTAATTATAAAACGAGTAGTTCTCATCTCGCCTACCGCCTGCCGTAATTGGACGCATAATATTTACACTTCTACCGGTAGTGGTACAGTAACTATGCTTTCATTCTGTCTATTCAGCTGTATCAATAGCATTGGTTATATACCGTTCTCTGGAATATAGTTAACATATTGCATATAAAATAAAAGGGGGGGGGGAGAAGTGAGGTGAGATGAACAGGGTGAAGTGAGTTACCACTGATTAGACAGCCTTTAACGAAAAAAAAAAAAATCGCCAGAAGGATCGACTTAACTTTCTCCTAGCAAAACCTCGTTAAATTACGAACGGTGGAATATAACTTATTTCAAAGAGTTTTAAAATGTATGAGAACTTTAGTTGAATGACTTAACTGTAAATCGATAAATTCAAAAATAACCTTTTATATGTACCTAAAGTTTTGGAGTTCTAATTAGAAAGGACGGAGGAGGGTAATAAATTGCTATTTTCTAAACATAAAAAGTCACAACGTCCTACAATATATTAGCCGTTGGTTGAATTTAAGCCCACATAATTGAGTAGATACCGCAGTATTTAAGTCGCATTTTACACAACATGCCTTTACATATGCTGCTGATAAATTGGGAATTAGTATTGACACATTTAAACATACACTAGATAAAAAAAAGAAGAAAAAAAAAGAAGAAAAAAAAAACAGTAGGTGATATTTAGTTAAGAATTTCTATAAAAGACTTTTTATAAATGTTATAAATCATGATCAACATAATTTTGCCTTTGCAATTTCCATTTCGTAATGTTCGTTGTATGTATCTATTTTGTTATGTTACATCGTACTTAAATTCGTCAGAATTAGGTCTGTTATTTCAATAAAATAATGCTTTATAGAGTACCTACCTAGCATATACCCAAACAGTTCAAATAATGCTTAAATCGTTGGATTTAGAATAAAAATGTTCTCGGTAATTGTGTTTAATCTGTTCTTTAAACATCTACCTATGATCATTAAGAACAAGGCGTGGAATATAATTGATAGATCAAATGAACTTACCTGAAGTGAAGTTCGATCTCAATTATATAAAACGCTTTGTTCGAGAAGATCGAACCCACCCACACACCTATACCCAAGATCATCTCTACAAGATTCAAACACAATTATTGCTTTAAAAGAATGACGCAAGAGTGTATCTGACTACCACGGGACGAAAGCAGAAGTGGGAAGGACAACCAGTTATTTTGGAGGTTTCTAAATACCCTTGAGGGATCTCCAACAATGATCAGTTACTCGTCTACAGATATTAATATTGATGTTTTGTCGTATTGTTTTAATCTCCAAAGTAATTGAATTCGATTTTAAATGTCCTCAAATCAATTATATCGTTTGATTACATCAATTTCCATATATAATTAGATTAATAACTTTTTCTACGAACTCTTACAAAAAGACATCTTTCGCCACAGGATACTTTCAGCGAAAACTTGATTTCCGTCACTAGTGAGAAAAAACCCATAACGTTTACTTTCGTCTCTAGTGACGAAAGTATGTTGTTACATATTTTTATATATCAGTCGCCTCGTATAATATTTTGGCAGCTTATAATTATTAATAATGAAATAAAAAGATGCTCATTAAATTCTATATGCGTTTTTACCTAAACTTTAATGAATTAAAGATAAAATAAAAATGTATAAAAATAGTGCAAATTAAACCAATCTACATCTAGTTTCCTGGTTTTCATTTGTTTATTTGAAGTTTTATCACTTTTGAGAACTGTCAGTTTCAGTTAGTCCTAAATTTAACACATTTTCATGATGTCTGAATCCGAAAGCGATTGTACTCCCCCAGAAATTATTTTTAAAGCTGAAGAAACCTCTTGAGATTTATTACCGGCCAAATCAATAAAGAGATATGAAGAAATTTATATCAAATTTTTGGACTGGAGAGAAAAAATAAAGTGAAATCATTTTCGGAAACTGTACTACTAGCATACTTTGGAGAAATATGTTCAAATTTTAAACCGCCGACGTTATGGTCCATTTATTCGATGCTAAGAACTACACTCTCTGTTAAAAATGATGTCGATATTAGTAAATATCCAAAGTTACGTTCGCTTTTGAAAAGAAAATCTGATGGTTTTAAAAGCCAAAAATCCAAAATTTTTTCGCTTGAAGACATAAAGACTTTCCTAAAGAATGCACCTGACTATAAATATTTAATAACAAAGGTAACGGAATTATTATTTTTGTTTTAACAAATACTTAATACATAACTACTAATATTTGTAGGTAGCATTAGTTTTTGGATTATCTGGCGCTTGTCGTTGCCACGAACTAAAAGATTTAACAATAAGCGATGTAAAGGATACTGGAAGTATTCTGTTAGTTAAAATCCGTAATACAAAAACAAAAGTTCCGCGTTCTTTTCATATTT
This sequence comes from Psylliodes chrysocephalus, assembly GCA_927349885.1. Taxonomy (NCBI): domain Eukaryota; kingdom Metazoa; phylum Arthropoda; class Insecta; order Coleoptera; family Chrysomelidae; genus Psylliodes; species Psylliodes chrysocephalus. The sequence goes on along the minus strand of OV651813.1, from coordinate 48,665,580 downwards.
CTGGACCCTTTTATGATATTTCTAAAAAATATATGAGCCTACGTCCCGCAAACATGGATCAAATTAATTCAAGATTCTTTATTAACTATCAGAATGGAAAGTGTAGCAGACAGGTTGTTGGAATTAATAAAATCAGTAAATTTCCTAACGAAATTGCTCAGTTTTTAACGCTTCCGAATCCTCAAGATTACACTGGGCACTGTTTCCGCAGAACATCCGCAACGCTATTAGTGGATGCAGGAGGTGACTTGCTTCTGTTAAAAAAGCACGGTGGTTGGAAATCTAGTAGTGTTGCGGAAGGATATGTTGATGAATACACGAACAGTAAAAACCAAATACAAACCAAAATGTTACAATCTGTACAAAATAAGGAAACTACTAGTTCATCCGATTATGGCGCATCATCATCTGAAATGACATTTAACAGTAGAACAAATATGTCGGCATCTACCTCAATAAATAAAAAGCTTGAGTGTGATACCCCCATAATTTTGAACAATTGTTCAAATATAACAATAAATCAATATTTAAATAATAAATAATATTTCTGAAATATTTAATTGTTGGTTAATTTTTTGTTATTCCTAACACAAAATAAAGCATTTGCTAACGTTTGTTTTTTTTTTTTTTTTTTCATTTTAGTAGGTACCTACATGACATAATAGAGTTCGTAGAAAAAGTATAGTGTTTTACTCGTCGAAAATCATTTTTCGTCACTCGTGAAACAATATACTATTTTGTGATTCTATCAATACGTGATGATTGTTTTAATCACATTGCGTATCGGCCGACTTTTAATCCTCAGAATCATTAATTCAATTCACTTTCTAATTAAGTAATGGCTACTTTTTCGTTCAGTGAAGGTAATTTAGTTTAAATCGACATAAAATCAAGTTTAATATGTAGGGTTTCCATTCGATAGGCGAGTTCTGGAACATCCAGCGAAATGACAAATTTACAAATGTATTGATTTACTTAATAACATGCTATATTTCAGTATCTCTTTAATTTAGATTTTAAGAATAGGAGTCAAACATTTAACTATGAATTTTCGGCCATTTTGCATCTATAAGTAGATTCATGAATCATTCAACAATACCACAGGCAATGTTTAGCACTTGAAAGAGTTTTCAGGGCTATATTTTCAGGGGCTAACAGTCCAGTAACCCGGAAGTAGCCGGTCACTGCCCTGTAGGGCACAAGAATAATATCCCTTAGAGGGGTTTTGCATATATGCAAAATACAAATTGCAGTTACAAAACCCTAACATTGTACACGGTCGTGTAAAATTTATCCGTAGAATGTTGGATAACGTCTAATCGTGAAAGAATTTATGATGAGTATGCATATGTTTATTGAATTTCAACGTATTTTGTCATTTGCTTTCACAAACAAATCTGGTGAACCACCATGTTAAATCCATCAGAGGATATTTTAAATATACAGGATTAGACACAAACTCCAGTAGTGCATGTATCATTCTCATGATTATTTAATACTATATCACAACAACAACAACAACAACAACAACAACAACAACAACAACAACCAATGCCAATCCTTTTTTTAACACGCCAATTAAAACAAACTGTATCTTTGTTTTCAATTAAGGGCGGCGCCTGGCCATATCTTGAAATCTGTTTATCTAGACAATTTTGAATTTTTTTTTTACAAAATCGCTGAAATAAAATACTTAAAAATTATTTTAACTTTGTAACTTTCCGCTATGTCACGTGATATACCACATAATTGTGTTTTCATAAAAAAAATCTATATAATTTTAAACCAAGCTTTCAAAAAAACTGAACAGTATTTTTAAATGTGATATGTTTCATTATTTTTTGTGTTGGTTGACGGGTTGTAACGGAAAGACAACATGTAAATATGTTTAGTTTTAAAGAAAATTCCTAGGTAAGTCAATGCGATTATATGTGGTACAGATACCAAAGGTTAAAGTCATTTTTCGAGGAGTAGTAGTAGTATACTACTAACGGGGTGGGTGGCTCAGTGGTAGAGTCTCTGCCTGCAAATCCAAGGGTCCCAGGTTCGAATCCCACCGTTGGCCGGGATTTTTTCATTTAATTTATTTATTTAAAATTAATTATGATGCCTTGGTAGGACTCCCCACTCGACCATTCACTGTTGGGTACTAATTAACAGTGCTGTTCCTAAAGTGGCGCTGGGAAACAGTAACAAAGCCTACACAGAATACGAGGATAACACAAAAAAAACTACTGACACTAATCAGTTAATTATAATGATTATACCCGAGACGAACAACATAATTACTTATGATCAATCAATCAATCAATCAATCAATCAATCAATCAATCAATCAATCAATCAATCAATCAATCAATCAATCAATCAATCAATCAATCAATCAATCAATCAATCAATCAATCAATCAATCAATCAATCAATCAATCAATCAATCAATCAATCAATCAATCAATCAATCAATCAATCAATCAATCAATCAATCAATCAATCAATCAATCAATCAATCAATCAATCAATCAATCAATCAATCAATCAATCAATCAATCAATCAATCAATCAATCAATCAATCAATCAATCAATCAATCAATCAATCAATCAATCAATCAATCAATCAATCAATCAATCAATCAATTAATCAATCACTCAATCAATCAATCAATCAATCAATCAATCAATCAATCAATCAATCAATCAATCAATCAATCAATCAATCAATCAATCAATCAATCAATCAATCAATCAATCAATCAATCAATCAATCAATCAATCAATCAATCAATCAATCAATCAATCAATCAATCAATCAATCAATCAATCAATCAATCAATCAATCAATCAATCAATCAATCAATCAATCAATCAATCAATCAATCAACCAATCAATCAATCAATCAACTAATCAATCAATCAATCAAACAAACAAGCAATCAATCAATCAATATTTCAATGTTTGTGAACAATTCGCTTAACTATCGGAAAGAAAATCGCTTTTCAACTATCGCTTCAGAGTGTGAACATAGTTCCACCCCAGAAGCCAAGAGTTGACAGATCAGTAAAGTTGGGCACTGGCACTGTAACTATATAAACACCTGTAATAAGATAAGGGGTCCGTAGACTATCAGTTTCAGAGCGTGTATGTAAACTTCAAACTCAGGTTAGTTTGTTGACTAACTTATTGAACTAGAAAATATACATATAAACATGGAATAAATTATACAATAATTTACAATACATACCTAAACCAGAGACAATAAATATATGTAAAAGATTACAAATATTAAAATTCCCCCACAGCGCTTCAGTTCAATTCTGATTATTTGTTGGTAAGCAATGGATATGACCACTTTTTGGTAACGCAGTAACTAACTAGGGAATTTTTCTACACAGCCTTAAGTGCCTCGATTCCCGGTATACATTTATTTAGATCTGGGTTCCGGGACACAGCGGTGTATTGGGCAATGAAAAACCAATCAACTAACTAAAAGAGGAACCAAATCTGAATTCATATGACCAGAACCATTACTCTTTGCAATGCCCAGGAATTACCTTAGACATAGGGCTAACTCATTACTTCAGTTGCCTGTTGACGTCACCGATGCCTGTTACGTCACCTGTTACCACTAGTAGAGAAGCTTACAATAGTTCATTTTCACCCTCCAAATTTCATCAGTCTAAGTATCACCGTTCAAAAGAAAAGAGGGGGGAGGGGACTTTTGAGAAGCACTGTATATTAATTGTCATAAAACGGTGTAGGTGTGGGTGTGGGAGTGGACCACATTAACGTCTAACATCCATAGAGGGATACTTTGGGCCCTTTTCATTTAGAAACGAAAATATTTGTGGGTCTTTCTGATATGTATGCAAATAAGCCTTTTTTAAGAGAATATATATAAAGTGACCATCCGTCCCAAATTAGGTGGGACACTCCCGATTTTAAACCAGTAGTCTTGAATTAATATGTTTCCCGCTTTTTCCTGATGAAAAAAATATAAATATTTAAATTTTTATGGTGACATGACAACCTACTCTTTTATATATTTATTTTTGTTTTTCAATTAACCAAACCATCACTACTGCAAATGTAATTCATAGAAAAATCTCCATGTTGTCGATATGTCCCGCTTTCTACCAAAAGCGTGGGGTTTGGTAAATAATTATGATCATTATCAGTATCGTCCAGCACATTAGCGTAAGTTTCTGATAAAAATTCGAAGCTGTTCTAGAGGAATACAATTTCCACGAAAACTTTCACGTATTTCAACATGTACCTTCTAATATTTTTTGGGAGAATTTTAATCCTCTCGAAATAAACCAAGAGAAACAGTCAGTGCGTTCTAACTGGCTTTAAAAATAATGTTTTTACGATGACTATGACATTTCTCATGAAAATCTTGAGAGAAATCACTTTCTACCGAGTTTGAAAATAGCCCCATAGAAATTACCGGCTGGTGTAGTTATTGTTGTGGCCTCCATGTGAGCGAAAACAGTCAAAGAACAGCTCTAGTGGTCTACAGACATTGGGCATATTGGTAAAAATTGTAAATGTGAGTCGTCGTTTAAAATTACGTGTTTTTAAAGCACTAACATGCTTATTCATGTACGAGTAATTTAAAAAAAATTCTATACCTTCATATTATAATGAAATTGTAGTAGGTACATTTCTCGAATTTAAGATATCAAAGAGATTATTTATGAGTCTTTTAAATCTAATTTTGCTCACCAACTTCAGCAAATTCTCTCATTTGTAATTCCTCTTTACAAAACACTAATGTGGTTGCAAAACTCTCGCTTAAAGCACAATTAATATCTCAATTTCCCAAATACCACCCTGCACATTGTTAACTATGTTGTATACTTATCGTCTGTTCCAACAACAATCAGAAAATAGTTACCGACACCAGGATTCTGCGCAGTAGATTAATGGTACAGCCAAATTCTCTACTTTGCAGAATCCTGGTGTTACTGACTGGTTTCTTTAGTTGTGAAATGTTATTTCAGATAATTTCTTAGTATGAATATCTGTTAGGGTGCTACAACCACCTTTAGTACAAGCGGCCATTCTTTAACTTTTAATTTGTACAATATGTTTGGTTTGCAAACAACATAAATATAAAAAACATTGAAACCACGATTAGCTGTTTGACGGAATCGTGAACACAATATGGTGGAAGTGAACTCGTCTCAGTTCCGGGAATGGAGTAAGAAAAATCTTACGAGACTAATGGCAGGATATTGTTTTCTAGTTAGTCACATGAGAGGGATAGCTCTCTAATGGCGGGTTTCCACTAAACGGGCAAAACAAAAACAAAACACAAACTCGTGTCGCGAAAAGCAAAATTGCAACTTTTCTCAAACTTTTTGAAGACTGGCGTGTTTTGCGACTGTTGGAGTTTAGTTTCTCGGCTCCTGTTCGGAAGCGGTAACATCAAAAGCTTTTGACATGTTTTGAAACTCGAGTCTGTTTACTGGAAACGGTCGTGTTGTGTGGTCTAAATTTTGTTCCAAATTGGTAACTAAATAAGGTTTTTTTTATAGATAAGTAATTAGTAATTTATTTTGAAACACTGGATAAATTTATATAAGTGTATTTATGTGTAGAATATATATATATATATATATATATATATATATATATATATATATATATATATATATATATATATATATATATATATATATATTTTCGACCTATCCTAAAAAATAAATACGTATATAAATATAAATAAAATATTGAACAAAATGTCTTCTGACTTCCTCGCAACAACCAGTGGAAAGTTTTGTTTTTGTTTTTCAAGTTCCAAAAAATACAAACAAAACATAAACTCAACTGTCCGTTTAGTGGAAAACCGTCTTAACATACGTCGGACTGTCAATTCTGCGGCGTTTTAAAAATATGAAATACTTCTGTTTTATCAAATATTATTAACTAATAAACTAATAAGTGTAGTCATATTAACTTTAGAAATGGTTCTTACTATCGATTTTTGTAACTTTGCATTGAAAAGTTAATAAAATTTACATTTTTATTCTTTATAAGTACGATTGTATACCTTATACCTACACCTACGTATATCATTCTATTAAAGGTAGTTGGCCTATATATTTGAAAAAAATCTTAACGCGTTTCTGCTTTCAGGAAAGAACTTTAATTAAGTTTTATTGTGGTTAGCAAAATCTTATTAGAGCCTCTTATACAATTCGTTAACCTACATCTACTTTGACTTTAGAATTCGGAATAATGCGCGTCAAACCTTTCAAACCAGGATTAGAAACGTGAGAATAGTTGCAGCTGGATGGATGTATTGAAAGTAATATTAATTTTAATGATTGATTAGTTCTATTATCACTAGATATATATATTATATTATCAGACTATAATATAAGCAATATTTCCTCTCTCAAAGAAATATCGGAAGTGTAAAATGTTCCTGGTTTTACGTTCATTAATTGTGTATTTTAATTGTAATTTTGTGTCTAATTTCTTTATTTTTATTTGGACAAAATATTATAGTTACTTATAAATTAATAATTACACAGGCCTGCGTTTAAATACTCTGTAAAATGTGAATTGAACTTTTCAACTGAAATTGGGTATTTCAGTGACGCTGATTTCAAATCTGCTTTTAGTTTTTTTCTATCACGTAAGGTTTTTAAACAAAATACTACAAGAATGCAAAAGGTAAAATCTATTTATAGATACTTAGAATAAAAAAGAAAATAATAAACCAAGAAAACAAACAATAAAACCGGGGAAGTAGTTAAAAAATAACATACATTAATCCTTTGTTTTCTTGAAAAATGTTTCTCTCTTTCCGGAAAAGCATATTCTGCGGTATGACGGTCCCTTTTAAGCATCCAACAGTAGTCGGCCATCATTTTGATATCCCAGCGCCCTTGATATCGCCGTTCCATCTCTTTTATGTCCTGGTGAAAGCGCTCCCCTTGCTCTTCACTGACATCGCCAAGATTATCCGGAAAATAGTCAAGATGAGCATGTAGAAAATTCGAGAAATTTGACAAAATGCACAAAACTATAATTTTTGTTTTTACTACGATACACAGATTAACGGTATGTCCCTGCACATGAAGCTGACTGACGGTGACGTCACGTGGGATATAGAATTAGAATTAAATGGGAGATAGTGTTTAAAATTCGATATTTTGCCAATTTTAGATTTTATGCAGTTACTTAAGCTTTATTGGTTATTTTGTAACATATTCGTTTACAATTATGTAGTTTTAAGGTAAATAATACTAATAAAAATATTAATTTTTCTCATAAATTATAGGTATTTTGTGACAAAATCCATAACCTGGCCTTAAGTAAAAGATATAGACTAAAAATACAAGTTTGACTCAAATTTTGTACTTTCTGGACGTAGTAGTTCTCTTTCAATCTCTTTTCTTATTATGTGAAATAAAAATAAGTGTGCAGAAACAAATTATTTATTTACAAAAAGTAAGTGCACAAAAACATTACTTTTTATTTGGTAAATTTAAACATTTTTTGTCAAGTTTACTTTGAAAATACTCAAAACCAATTTTCCTGTTCATTTATCTTATTCTTATATATGTTCGTGTCCTGCTCATGCATGGCATTACTTCAAAAGGACCGTTGTATTGGGACAGGAAACTACTGTTTTATCTGCTAACATTTTTAAATACCGATTTATTTTCTTTGCTTAATGGGGCCCGTGCACCTGGTGGAATTCAGTTTCCTTTTCTTGCGTCTATGTTTAAGAGGAATCTCACAACTACTTTCCTCAAAATGGATAGGGCAATTTCAATTAAGTTTGTCCTTTCTTCGATAAGAATTTACCCATATATTCTGGCATTCGGAAATACCTCCACTGCACATCCCGGCATTTTAAAAAAACATTAATTTAGTTCTTCCCTTTATATATAGGAAATATAATCACTACTGACACACACTACTCAATCGAAAGTGTCAAAATAACTTGAAAGTTCGTACCGCATTACGTCATACGCGGTTTGGACGAATTTTGAATTGAAAGTCAGCATACCTTTAGTATGTGTATCTTCTTTTTTGTGTCTTTTTTACATGATTTTTATAAAATGGACCGTAATGGAAAAATTGGATGAAAAGTGTAAACTTTAAATTTCGTTTTCAATGAATATACAGGGTGTCCCGAAATTAGACGGTCATATTTTAACAGCGTAATCTTCATCTTAAAATAAGAATAAAAGTTCATATAAACATAGGTCCGAAAACGTTTCGTTTTCGAGATACAGGGTGTTACAAGTGAAGTTCTGATGGCACATTTTTGTAAATATTTTCTAAAATTTCTTTAGTCACCGGTTTTCCAATGCCAAAAAAAATTTAAATTTCTGATTTCACAGGCCTACTAATTATTGTTTACACTTTCGTATAACTTATCATGAAATTTTCAAATGCTATTTTCTTGAAAATGGTGCGTCCTAGCGAGATGCAATAAAAGTAGCTTTATTATAAAGAAAACATTGGTTTTCCAAATTTTATAGTCAAAAATGTTAAAAACAGTCAACAAAAAAAACTCAGCCCTAAGCCCCTCCTAATTTACCCACCTATGAAGATGTTCAAAAACTGGAGTTTAGTCCGTTAAATAGAACGTAAAAAGGTAAGCATTTGTACCAAATTTCACTTAGTTATCTTCCAGCGTTTAGAAAATATTTACAAAAGAGTCTCATCAAGACTTCATTTTAAACACCCTGTATCTCGGAAAAGAAACGTTTTCGAGCCTATGTTTATATAAACTTTTACTCCTATTTTAAGATGTAGATTATGCTGTTAAAATATGACCGTCTAATTTCGGGACACCCTGTATATAGAAAAATATATCGAGTTAAATGTATGTGAAAAATGTATATATTTAGTTTATCTACTAAACATTTACAGAGGTGCTGCAATAGGTTGTGCAAAATAATCGGAAAAAGCCTGTAATAACTAGATAGGAAAGTTATAGAAAGAAACGATCACAATCACGAGTAATTATCCAATGAATCGTTCAAATGGTCATTTAAAATTAAAAAACTGCGGAGTGCTATTAAATTAGAAGGTGGAAATTGGAGATAGTGATGAATATGCAACCCCTACAGTTTTTAAATTCTATCTCAAAAGCGAAGCAAAATTCAGGTATATTTAATAAGAATTTTTTGTAGACAATGCGTTTTTATATCGAAATAATTTATTATTTTTTTTTTTATAAATAAAATTATAAAAAAAAGATTTTAAAAAAGCAATGTATCCAGATTTTTGTTTTATTTTACCTTTTTCCTGATTTTCGTTTTCTGGGCAGAGATAGGTATGGGCATTGCTTCATATAAAAAAGTAGATTAAATTTACTTTAAAATGGTTCTGATAGAAACGGAATGAGATATAGCCGCACAAACTTAGTAATTTTTTCGATTTTTGTCCCGTTTTAGTTCTTATTTTTCACAACAAAATTAATTTTTATTAAAAAAAAGTATTTTAAGTTAATTTGTTAATAAAAATTTAATAGTTTTACGAATATGTAAAACTGTTATCGATTTATAAATAAAGTCACAACTTAAAAATTGTTTTTTTCTGCGATCACTATCCAAAGCAGGCTTTTGCTCTTCGAAATTCAACCGCAAAGTTGACGTTTTCCGTGAACTGACATTAAGTGACAGCTTTGTTGATTTTCGTAAGGAAAACTTGACAGCTTTGTTGCTCGCCTAATTTAAATTAGATATAATTTAATATTATTTCTTTTTAATAAATAATTTTGAAGTTATTTGTACCTAGTTTGATGTTTTTTCTTTTATTATCAAAGTTAACATTGACTTTGAATATAAACTCCTTTTTTCATGAATACCTAACGTAGATATAGGCAATACATTATACACTTCTTATTTAAAATTTTCAGTTTTTATATCTATTTCTTAAAATAATGTGATCGTAGAAAAAATCTTGTGTCCATTTTGAGCGAAAAGTTCATTGCCGCTTTCGACAAATTGCCGCGCTCCGCTACGCGTCACGTGACAACTTTTTGTCTCAAGCTGCTACGTATCACTTTTCGCTCTTAATACACAAATAGCTATTTTTTACGATCTAAAATATAATTGTCTCCTTTTGCAACAAAAGTTATCATTTTATACTAATTATTATTATAATTGTTCATTATTTTCATTGTTTTATATTTCTTCAATAGTGTTATCAAATTGGATATCAATTTCTTCGTCTATATGTTCAAGAATATCGACTTCTGTCATATCTGTCTCTCGTTGGTTTTCGCAATTGGCATCCATGCATTGTTTGCAAAATATTAAACAAGTTATTTCTAACTTCCTACAACCACAGCTGCCGTGGCAACCTGTGGTACATCCACAAACCACCTTCTTAAGCAAAATCTCTGATACAGGTCATTCATTTGTGCAAGAGGGTTTAAATGATTACCGTTCCACTGCTGCATTTGGAAATATATCTATCGTGTGTTGGAAAGTTAAAATTTTGGGTAAATTAGTTTCAGTCATCTATACTTAGTGTAAAACGTGGGAAAAGTCAATACTATCTATTAGGATCGCTATTAAACTTGAACTTCATAATATAAATTACAAAAATATCTTTTTTTGGTGGGAAAATCAGTATAAGTCGACTTATAACATAGATTTACTCAGTTTCTAAAGTTTTGACTTATACTCCTTTGCCTACCCACGATATACGTGTTCTTAAACTAGGTATGGTGCTTGGTGAGATCGCGTGTTGTTTGTAGGTAATTGGACAAGATAAAATTTTCCACTTTTTGATAGTTTGCAGAAAAGCTAGAAGCAACAGTTATCTAAGATATTATTTGTTTATTTATTAAAAATATTGTGATTCAATTTACAAACAATTTCAAAGGATGATAAAGATAAAATAACATTAGGTACAAAAAATATTAGAATACCATAGTCGAATTTTTACAATTTTCATATTTTTTAAAATTAAAAAAAATATATACATTCATCGGGAATTGAACAAGCGTCACGAAATGGTCGCAAAATGTCAAGTTGAAAAAGTTAGACACGATACGATCTGCGCTATTACGGTTATGTAATTTGACTTAACCACAGTTTATAACTAAAGAATCAGTTCGCTCACTCTGCGTCGGCACGTTTGATCTCAATGTTCCACTTTATACATTGCGCAACTCGGATTTGTATCCCTGGCGCATACAGAATCAAATCATAATAGCCCAAGGGCCTACTGTAAATTTTTACTGCCATCTGATAATGAAATAAAATATACCCCAAAAGCTTGTAAAAACATTGTACTTTACCGAATGGCACCTGTGACAATCCCAATCCTGAGCAAAGTGTTTAAAAAAAAAATTATATTTAAAAAATCACATAAGGCATGACAGCGCTAATTTTGTTTGCCCTTGAAGTTTTCCAGATAATAACATATTCAAATATATCTTGATATATCGGGTGTTCAAATTAAAGTGGTACAGCTATACCTATACCGCCTTTTATAAAAAAAACATTTCAGACGAAAGTTTTATAGTTTTGTAGGGAAAAAATTTTGGCTAAAATCCCTTTTTATAGCTAGCCATAATATGGTCAACTTTTTTTTCGCCTAGCAAAGTTTCCAAGTAGCTATTACTCAAAAAGTAAAAGTCCAATAAAAAAAATATTTTCATCAAAAAATTCTTATTTTTTTATGTACTTTAAGAATATGTAAAAAAAAATGGGAGTCCCATTTAAAAAAACAAAGTTCACCTCGATATAGCCGTATTATGGTAGCTATAAAAAAATGAATTTAGCCAAAATGTTTCCCCTAAAAAACTATAAAACTTTTGTCTGAAACTTTTTTTTCTAAAATGCATATTTTCGGCGGTATTTAACTGTAACACTTTAATTTGAACACCCGGTATATCGTTAACGGGAAACATTTTCTTCCTCTTAACATCGCACAGAAACATCTATATACGATTAGTAGGTAAAAATCATTAAAAATATAAATCAATTTTTGCTAATTTAAGAATTTATTTGTATGCCTATTGTTGTGATTCATTTTTACAGGTTGTCATAGAAACGACAAAAAACTACTATGATTATGATTTAAAAGAATTGTCTAACAAGAGTTTATAAATATTATTGACTATCTCTGCCAAAGTTATGTAAAAATATTAATTATTTAGGTTTAAAAGCTAGGTTCACAATGAATTAGGATTGTAATTTTCAGAGAAAACACAATTATCGCTGTCATGTCTTATGTAATTTTTTGGATATAAAATAATTTTTTTTAACCACTTTGCTCTGGATTACAGATTGACACAGGTGCAATGTTGTTACATGTCTTTGGAGCATATTTCATTTTGTTATCAGATGGCGGTCGTAATTTTGCAGTGGGCTCTCTGACTATTACCAATTAAGCATTCCAACGACCTGTCAAACAATAGCTGTCAGTGAGAAGGTCTAGTATATCTAAGGGGGTAGAGACATAGTCTGCATCTTTTTTTATTCGAAATAATAGTCACAAAGCCTGCCAATTTATGAAAAAATGTATCTTATTTTTATTGTGTTTGACATAAAATATTTAAATGCAATCCACTATTCATGATTTTACGTATTGTAAACAGAATACATCGTATGTCGCAACCCTTGGACATATCAAATCTTCCCACTGGCAGTTCATTTGTTTGGAATGCCTAATACAATATATGACAACCGCCTATATTCAAACAGCAGTCATAAGCCATAAACTGTGACTTAACTAATTAAATATGTATATGAAAAAACAAAAATGATGTAGGTAGTTATTCTTTTAATAACTTGTTTAAAAGAAATATCTAAGATCTATTTTTAAAAATAAATGTTATCAATTTAATCATCAAATCGATTTTACTATTAAAATGGACATTACATCAACCAAAATAGAAATTAGAAGTCTGACATATTTGACAGCTTATGCGGAAAGTAGTTTCATGTTCACACACGGGTGGAAAGTAGATTAATCCACGCGCATGTCATATAGGGCCCTTTCTATTAGACTAAATAGTGCACTAGATGTCACTTTCCTAAGTGGTCTTAGAAAAATATTTTACATTCTCGCCCATAATATTTAAGATTTACTGATAATAAATATATATATATATATATATATATACAGGGTGGCTCACGCTCAACGGGACGGAGCTTTATGGGAAAACGACCAAAGATATAAAAATTTTGTTTGGGAGGAATACGTAGGTTACAGACGGCTACAATTTAAAATTTGTTAGATGTATACAGGATGTCCCACATAAGAGAAAATATACAAAGTTATATTATTTTTAATGGAACACCCTGTTTTTTATTTTAGAATTAAAAACTACATCAAAAATAATGTCAGTTAACTAAAGGTTCCCTATTACTATTATTATTAGTTTTCGATTTATTTGAATTTTTAAGGAAAAAAAGTATCCCAGAAATTAATTATTTACTCTTGTTTGAATAATTTTTAATGAACTAATTTTTTTTTTCTTATGTGGGACATCCTGTATACATCTAACAAATTTTAAATTGTAGCCGTCTATATATATATATATATATATATATATATATATATATATATATATATATATATATATATATATATATATATATATATATAAGAGAGTTGATAGTCGTTAAATTATATATATATATATATATATATATATAAATCCTGCTATCAATCGGACGTCACTTTCATCCCCAAGCATTGGGCGTCCACCTTAAAACGACGTATTTATGTAAATTTAGGAATGTATATGGATTTTACACTATTAAAAACCCCATGTATATGGGCTCAACTATTTGATAAACTCATTTTTTCTTTTTTCGATTTTTTTATAATACAGTTTTCGAACCTCCGGTCATAGTTCGACATTCGGAGTTCCAAATGTATAAATATTGTGCACTCTACCGCCTATTAGACGTCCAGCAGTGTTGCCACGTATTGTTATTGTTTAGTTTCCTATGAAAAACTATAGGTAGACCTGCTTTACAAGCTTTAAAATTGGTAGACCGATATGACTTTTGTAGCCGATACCGATATCATAACATATTTTTTCAGCTAGTATTGTATAGAGCGATTCATTAAGGGCAGAGACCGGTCGTAGAGCAGGGGCAAAAATTGGAAAGGCTTTTCTCAGTTCTCCCACTTCATACACATGATTTGACAGTTTCGTCGCAGAGTTAACCGAAGTAGTGAATGCTAAACATTGGCGTAGAAAATTATTTATTATTGTAGAATTATGATTTCGGATATTATTTATTACATTAAGCCCATAAATAGATACGATTGCCAGATTCCGCCGCTAATTATTTAAAATGTCTTGTTATTATTTTTATTCTATGATACAACACTGACAAATAAACATTACCTTAAAATTATTGATGTCGTCCGAAGGGGTTTGACGTTTACTACCTATCTACACAAAGGCCTTTTCAACTGTCTCGCAATATCTTGAAGTAGATTGCAAAAAAGTTCGATTTTTTTTTCAAGGGAGACAACTTTCTAAAATATTATTAACTGTCATTTTATTCCCCTCCTCTCCGCCACTCTGACCAGTATAATAAAAGTATTGAAGTACTAAAACTATAAGCATAACACGTTCCGAAAAAGTAATTTTATAGGAAATTCAGCAATGATTGTTCATTGCGTTAATTTTTATTTTAAAACGACATATAGTTATTTTATAGTTAAGAATACTTTAAGATATTCTGAGATAAGGTCGTATATGAAAGCACAAGAAATCGTCTAGCCTCAAAATATCAGAAAGTTTAATTTTGGTGCATAACGTACCAAAACCTGAAAAATTAAAAATATTTTTTTAACTCAATCTTTTCCTCTCAGATTTTAACGGGTGTTTTCCAAAATTCTAATTAAAAATATAATTTAAATTGTGCCTCATTAAAAATTTCTTAGCAATCGAAATATTTAATTATAGTTTATTTGAAAATGCATGATAGCACAGTTTTTATGGCAAAGGTCTATTTCAGGATTGTTCGAAGCAGAAAAACAGTAAATATTTATACCTTTCTATCTGAATTTTCACAAGATGACCACCGCGAAAAATATCGAATACAATACATCATTAAATGTAAATTGGCGTACTATAAGGGATTAACCAATAATTATGTACCTCAATGACGAGAAACATGAAATTACTTTGATATAAAAAATAGTAAACGGTCAATATTAAGTACCCACATTTATTTTTATAAAAGTAGTATACTAGATATTAGGTTAGGACATTTCCTTAAAACATAATAATAAATATACACACAACTAAATTTATATGATATACAAAAAAAAATATTTGCAGAAAAAATATTTGCTCAGAGAACACTCATATTTCGTTTTTAGAAATACAGGGTGATTCCATATAAATTTGTTTGTTTGTATTTCAGGTACTATCGTCATACAAGCTAAATAATATAAATATAGAGTTATATACCTAAATAAATAAGTCGTTTTGTCTCGATAAGGAGTCATCATCATCATGTTTCCTCATTTTCCACAGAAATAATAATTCGTTTCATTGTTTCCTCTATTAACATATCAAGTTTGCAGAATTTCTCTTCCTCTGCAATAACCTGTCATAGCGTTTTGCCAATTGTCTAATAAAATTTTATAGAGTCAAATTATAGTTGATGAACATCTTAAAGTTTAAATACTGTATTGTTTCTCGCGACATATCCTTTCATTTGAGCCCAGATTAGTTCAATATGGTTTTCGTACTATGCTTCTTAAATTTTGGTGAATATTGTTTACATAACTGCAATAGCTCTTTTTTGAGTAATCTCTCTTCTGTCACCATTTTTTTGGTTATTAGGCATTCGGAAAGTTCTTGCTTTTCCATTTAGTGTTAGGTAACGGTTTCTTTAATATTAAATGGTAACCGGCATTATCCATAACTATTACAGAATTGGTCGGTAATAAATCATTTGACTGAAATTATCCTCAAAAACATCAGCAGTGATTTCTTCATTATAGTTTTTCGTAGAGTTTGAAACAAATTCTAACAAGCCTCTATCAACAAATTCTTTAACTCCTCCATTATGAGTGATAATTAAACGGCGACCTTTTCCATTTGGAAATTTTAACACAATAGACAAACTTTCTATAAATGCCTAACGAGCATTGGTAACCTGTTTATCTTGCCAAACTTTTTTTCATAATGTCTTTTATTTAACCATCCATCCAAATAAAACATATGTTTGTCTTCTCTTCTTAATTTTTTATTTCCCTTAAATATTGCCTCCTCCAACAAATAATTTCATCTTTCTCTATGAGCGCAAATTTTCTATCGTTCTTCTCTCAAACGAAGTATAATTTATGTAAAGTTATCCACAATTTGTATCTTTTAACGTTTGGCATAGTTTCGTCTTCATTAATGTTTACTACAAGTTTGTACAAAGTAGGTATCTTTTTTGTAAATAAAATGAATGCACTTTTCTTCGGATCAGTTGTTTCATAGTAACATCTGTTTGAATGGGTTTTCTCCAAGTTGACGTTTTAGGTGCTACTGTAACACTTCGATCCTTTTGTTTCTTCAAAAGTCTATAAATGGTTGCTTTTTCAACTCCGGTTATATTTAAACACTTAGAAACTATACTCCAAACAGTACTATTGAAATGTTCATGTACAAGAGCGTCATATACATTTACCACTAAAGTTTTCATATGCACGGTTAAATTGCAATTTAATTTTACAGAAGTATAAATATACGTTTGTGCCATTTTGATTACACAAATTCACTTTATCAGTATCGCCTATTATTACAGAACTATCAAATCTTCGTGTTACAAACAAGACTATGTAAACAGAAATGTAAATAATAACAAAAATAATTTACAATCTGCATAACACTTTCTGCCGATAAGAAATGTTAATCTTTTTTAAGATAGTTGAGAGCTACTTAAATTGATCTTAAATTGTAAATATTTTCTACCTGTAGGGATAACATAACCTCATTTTTGTCACTGATTTATGATGTTACATTGGGGTTTATTTTCTGTGTCATCAAAATTTTGCTATTATTCATTTTCAAATAAACTATAAAATTTTTATTCGGCCGATATAGCCGATATGGCCGATATATCGATACCGATATCTGTATTAGTCGATCCGTATTTTAAATAATTGATTATAAACGATAAAACAATCCTTTCTTTCAACAAGAATTTTAAATTTATTGTTTTATCATTTTATTATTATTGTGTCAGTGTCATCGGCATAAACTACTAATGTTATCAGCCTCGTGGTCAGTGCACGATTTGTTACTGTTTCCCAGAGCTACTTTAGTAACATCTTTGTTAATTGGAACCTAACAGGGAATGGTCGATTGTGGAATTCTACCTATGCATTAGAATTAACTATTAATTAACTAATTAATGAAATTTATTTTACCGACAGGAATCAAACCCGGGTTACTTTATTTGAAAGCTAATTTTATTAGTAATTCAATTCACCACATAACATTAACTTCATTATCTTCATGTTGCACTTTCAAAAAAATATAGTTATTAATAATGCAATCTTGTAGTTAAAATAATATGTAGTGCATTAAATGACTAATAAAATTAGCTTTAAGATAAAGTGTCACACTTTACAATCCTAACTGTTTTCTATCCCGATTCCTGAAATTAGAAGTAAATAACTCAATGAACAGTCATATTACTAAATTCACCATAAAATTATTATTTTATTAAAATTTCCCCATGCTATTTAAAAATAAATGAGGGATAACTGACACGTGGAGGAAATGAAATAGTTTTTTTATGTTATAAAGTCTCTAGAATAAAATAAAAATTAACGTGTCCAAGTGTTTTTATCTAGTCTACAAGTAGGTAGGTACGCAGTTAATTAGTATAACTTTTATAATTTATCTATACACAACAATATCTCGACTTTAACTAATTCAAATGGTAAAACAATCCTATTTATATACCCAAATGTGTACGCTCCAGTCCTGTCTTGAAATTTCTAGAAGGTACTATCACCATTTCTTACACTAAAATGAAAGAAAGTAAAGTGAAAAATAAACTGAAATGAAATTTTGGAAATATGAAAATGAAAAATAAACCAAAGAAAAATTAAAATAATTAAAGATAGAAGAAATTAAGT
The DNA here is from genome assembly GCA_927349885.1 of Psylliodes chrysocephalus. NCBI lineage: Eukaryota > Metazoa > Arthropoda > Insecta > Coleoptera > Chrysomelidae > Psylliodes > Psylliodes chrysocephalus. Next base: position 48,647,476 of record OV651813.1, on the reverse strand, counting down.
ACAGTGACCAGAGATGAAACTTAAAACCTCCTATCAGTTGAGCTATCGAGGCACGTGGCTTTCGACCTCCCAACTCGTAGATTTAAAATCAATTAGATTCCGACTCTCGTCGGCGCATACACAAATTCTAATCTCGTACCAGTTCTCACAATTCTTCTTAAAGCCACCCTTGTATGATATCGTGAAGAAAGGACGACAATGTAATTATACTAGAATACATTTTTAAACTCATTCATTCGTTCATCAGTGTTAAATGTTTGCATACGGTCTGTAGTAAACGTGAAAATGAAAAGAAATTTGTCGTCCTTTCTGTTTGAGCCGACGAGTATTGGCATATGATTGACTTCAGATTTAGGAATCCGGATAGAGAAAGTCTTGTGCCCCGATAGCTTAACTGTAAAGAGAATGGACGACTACGGTTCAAAGGTTCCAGGTTAGATCCCTGGTAGATGCACTTATTTTTTCTTTCTTTCGTTTAATTTTTCTTTGGTTTGTTTTCACTTTGGGATGTCGTTTTCATAATTTCGTAGATGTAATTGTGGATTATTCATTCTTATATTTCCAAAATTACATTTCTTACACTGATCAATATAGTACACTCAGTATCTTCTACACTCCACCAAAACCTCTAGATTCCTCGTCATAGGCATCTCTATAGAGCGGGTTTAGGGTTGTCTTATTTCATTAAATATTCTAGGTAATCGAAAAAGTGGTAACGCAGTAGTCCCAAATTAGGCAGAGAGGGACTTAAGTAATTAGAGAAAATGGGCCGCAAGACATAAGGTCTATTGTAAATGTAAAAAAAATTGTTTTTTATTGCCTATCTAACTATTTTTAATGCCAGGAACTACATCCGAACTATTACGGTTTAATAAGATTTTTTTTATGAAACTAACAAACATTTTTGAAAACAATTTGTCAAAAAAGTTAAAAACCGAAGCATGTATGTTACGAGGACGAGAAGGTGAAGTTTTTGATATGATTTTCATAATATTTGGAAAATATCCAAGTTTGGTCCAAACTTTAAAATTCTCATCCCTAGCTCGAACAGCCAGAACCTAATCTGGCTTTTTTAATTTTCCCTAATAACTCAAGAATGTCATTAGATTATGTCACGGTGCTTGGGAACCAACTTTAAATGAAAAGTTTATTTACTAGACTTTTTTTTCGGTCAAAGTATTTCTGAAGGACTATAGATTGGCGCAATATATTTTTTTAAAATCGGTTCCAGCAGCCGTTTTTGAGAAAACTCGATTTTTCATGAAAAAGTGACCTATTTTTTTACTTTTTTGCTTGTAATTTGTGCATTTTACATTTTCTCGGCTTGCCAAAAGTAAATTTCAATGGGAAAATGTCCGCTCTACAAAAAAGCATCAATGAATTTTTTCTCTAAAATCAGCCGATTTTGAGTTAAATGAGATCTCAAATATATATATATATATATATATATATATATATATATATATATATATATATATATATATATTTATTTATAGGCCTTGGTGGCATCCCTCCATGTTAAAATTGCGTCTGCCATGGCATCCACGTCCTCGTGGCATCCGATATACAGATGCCACGAGGACTTTCGATGAAACTCATCGCAAATGAAAGGATCCTACCCCTACTAACTCTCGGCAAAATATTGGCGGGATGCCAAAACAGCCTATTTTTGTATGTTTTTAAACATGGTAGTTTGAGCAATGACCGCAACTGCCGCCACTTTCGTGTGCTGTATATTCTGAGTTACATTTAAAGGAGGTAATGGCATCCAATGATATACATATTCATTTTGAGTACCTGGTGGCCTCTGTATATTCCGTTTTCGGTTTGATGGCATCCATTTCGTTGTTGCCAGATCTTATATTGGTTTATAACTCAGTCTTTTCATTTTTATAGATTCTGTAACATACTTTCACTAGGATGAGGCGCCCTTGCGATTTACTTCCGAGAAAATAACATGTGTTTTTAAAGCTATTTTTATTATATCTTTTGAAATATACTGGTTAAATTAGGTACACTTATTCTGTCACTTTTTAAACTGTAATCTGTGAGGAACAGATTTGTTTTGTATAAAAATTTGCACAGATTTGTCTGCCAATGTTAATAAAATTAAAAATCGTATAAGGCATAAGCTAGGAGAAATTAGCGGACAAACTGGGCGACGATGCTTGAAAATTTCAGTATTGTTATTCGCTGAAATCTTTGGTTTAGATGAACTTTAGTGTCATGAAAGTTAAAAAATAAATACAAATTATAATTTTTATTGAAAAAATCATTAATTCAGTTTAAAATATTATTTAAAACAAAATATAATTTTTATACCGATTAACCGAATAAACAAAACATTAAGACTAATAATGATTCAAAATATATATTTTTTTCTTTTAAAGTCAGGTTTTTGCCGCCAAACAACTATGGGAGCAGAGAGGGGAAAACACATTTAGCCCAAGATTACAAATACAATTCTTATACTATCAATTCAGTACACTACTTTCAATTAATTAAATCAAAATCATTAAATAGCAAGAACTCCAACATAATTTTTAGGTCTTTAAAGTCATTCGTATCCGCCGATAAATGTTATTCCATCAACTTTCCGTTTGAATTAACTTATTACCTGGAACGTTACATAGTAAGTCTGTTTTTTCTGCCTAGGCAGTAAAAATATATCTTTCTAAGTCTTTAAAGTGTCAATAAAAAATATACCTTTATCGCGAGATATAGCGGTAAGTTACAAAATTAAACATATTTTATTCCAACACGCTATAACCAGTTTTATATAAAATTCGTACTGATTTCAAAGACGTGTATAGTGCAAAATAAACATTTGAAAACCATTTTTGTGCAGTAAAAGGTTTTCATTATTAGTCAAAAAATTTTACCGATGTACTACTTTTTTAATTTTAAACAAATCTTTATAGGGTACGTCAATACAAAAAATTTAGTAACTATTTCTATTTGGGTCAAATCTATTGAATTCGTTTAATATTATTTTTATTTTAAACAACATTTTTAATAGATAAATGTTAAATTGTCATTTGTTTTATTGGGCAAAAAAGCACAAGATTTAATGTCGTGGCTGGTGTTTCATAGGCGAAGCGCAGCTAAGACTAGGAAATCAGCCAAGGCATTCGGAGAAAAAATGATATGTTCCACACAGCAGAAAATTAGATATAATGCCTTGGCTGGTTCCCTAGTCTCAGCTTGTGCTTTTCTGGCTAATAAAACAAATGACATTTTCACATGTATTTATTTAACATAAGAATAATATTATACGAATTCAATAGATTTGTCCTAAATAGAAATAGTTACTAATTAGAAATTAATAAATTGTAATAATATTTTACCAAATATTTACAACATTATTATACTCTTCACACAGTAGTCTGTGAAGAGTATTATTATATGTTTACTTTTGTCGGTCTGTCTGTCCGTCCGATGTCACGTTTTTTGTCCGCACGATAACTCAAAAACGAAACATGATATCTTCTTGAAATTTATAGAAAAAATCAAACTCTATAAGAGGACAAAGCTTATTGATTTTGAAAAAAATCGGAATAAAAATGAGGGGTTTAAGGGGGGGTTGAAACTTAAAAAAATTATAAATCATTTAGGAAAAATGAAGTTCTATGAGAGGACGAGGCCTAATAATTTTTAAAAAATCTGATTAAGAATAGGGGGTTATAGGGTAGTTAAAACTTAAAAAAATCATAATTTAAAAACGAAATATGATATAAATTTAAAATTTTCAGGAAAAATCAAGCTTTATAAGGGAACAAAGACTATTTTTTTTTTAATAAATCTGACTAAAAAGGGGGGGTTTAAGGGGGGGGGGGTTAAAACTTTAAACAAAACATGATATTAACTTGAAATTTTAAGGGAAAATCAAGTCCTATAAGGGGACAAAGTCTAGTGAATTAAAAAAAATTAATACAAGTAGGGGTTTAAGCAGGGTTTAAATGTAAAAAATCATAAATTTAAAACGAAACATGATACCAACTTGAAATTTAAAAAAAAATCAAGCTCTATGAGATGACGAAGTCTCTTGATTTTTAAATAGATCCGATTAAAAATGGGGAGATTAGTGGGGGGTTGAAACTTTAAAAAAATCATAAATCAAAAACGAAACATGATATCAACTTTAAATTTTCAGGAAAAATCAAGTCCTATTAGAGGACAAAACCTATTAAATTTAAAAAAAATCTGAATAACAGTAGGGGGTTAAGTTGGGTTAAAATAAAAAAAAATCATTCATCTAAAAGAAGTATTATATCAACTTGAAATGTTTAATAAAAATCAAGCTCTATAAGGAGATAAAGCCTATTAATTACTAAAAGAAAAAATCTAAATAAAAATTGGGAAGCCTATTTATTCCCCAAAAAAATGTTTATAAAAAAATCGCTGGTTAAGAGGGTCTGTTAAACTGTGAAGAGTATAATATGGAATGCCAAGCATTATATATCCTCATTCTAAATTTAAAGTTGCTTTATTGCTCTTTATTTTATGTATTCGATACATTTTTTGTCTTTTATTCGCTGAAAAAGAACAATAACATATACGAATCCAATAAATACATTTGTCACAAATAGGTAGTTACTAGTTAGTACTTTATAAATTTTAATAATATTTAACCATTTATTTGAAATTTTCTTTTTACATTTTTTTTATTACTATTTCTTATGTATTTATTTAAATTGTCGTTTCAATAAAAATATTTTACACATATTTAATAAAAAATATCTTTTAAAATAATAATATTTTTACGATTCCAATAAACACATTTTTCCTAAATAGTTATTAAATTTTAAGGATATTGTAAAAAAAAATTTCAATCAATAAATTGCAGCTAGTAAAATTCTAATAACTAATTAACACACAGTCTATTTCCAGTCAACCAGTGACCAGTTAAAATTAAACTATTTTGTGAATTATCTTTTTTGTCATTTAGATTTAAAAATCTCCCAAAATTATTAGTTTTAGGTATAGAGAATGCTTAACTCAAATTAAACTTTAAGAAACGTTCTTTTAAATGGTGATATAAAATACAATTAAAGAAAATGGGAAAATTATGTATTTCCGTACTGATGTACCCTATAAAGATTTGTTTAAAATTAAAAAAGTAGTACATCGGTAAACATTTTTGAATAATAATGAAAACCATTTACTCCAAAAAAATGGTTTTCAAATGTTTCTTTTGCACTATAAACGTCTTTAAAATCAGTACGGAAAACTTTGATATTGTATTACTTTTTTAGAGAACCTTGTATAATTGGAAAGTATATGTTGCTTCTTTGATTTTTTGAAAAACTATTTAAATTCATGATAAAGTTTTAATCTCAAATTTAACATGCTTTTTAATAGAATGAAATAAAAAAAAACATTTTTTAAATAACACACGAGAATAAAGTTTGGCCTTATGAACAGTTTTCAATATTATAATAATTATTGCCAGAAATAATCCATTGGTAAATTTCTATACGCGAATGAATTTAAAGGGCGAAGAGACCAATTTGTTTTTAGATCATTCGATATGCCTAAAATGTTTTTAAAAAGAGATTCTAATTCTTTGAACCGCTCTCAAATAGGTAATAATAAATCATTTCGTTGTAAAGGATTCCATTGTAAAGGTTTCCATTGTAAATAATAAGCTCTGAAATCAAGTGTTGAGCCAGTCAAGCATATGTTACTTATTTAGCATTGTATTTAAAAATTTAACCAACTATTAAAACTTTAGAAAAGAATTTTTTTGTAACATTATAAAAAATGTTAAGTTTAATAAATAAAAATGTCTATTTTATGTGACACATGCACTGCATAGGTTTTGGAATGGCTAATATCCGAGTTATTTGATCATAAAATAAAAAGGAAACAATTCTCTTGCAAAATCCAAAGTTTGAATGTTGTCTAATATTTCTCTAATTTTTACAGTAATTTTGACTATTAAAGCTAAAAGTAGAGCAAATATATTACTGAAATGAGGATCAAAATCATAATTACAAATATTTAAAAATAAATGTAGGGATAGTTTGAGAAGTGGTTGGTTTAAATACAAGCTGTAAGACAATTTTTACCCTATGTACATCATATTTTTTATTTTACTTTATGAAGTACCTACCTTAAATATTAATTATAAATGTTATACTGCGTTAGTGACAAACAGTTGGTCAAATAAAAAATAATCAAATTTCTTTATTCTACTACAATGCGTGTTGATTTTCAAGAAAAAAAAATCTTAAGTTTTATTTGTTTCCTATCTGTGTACATACAGATAAGGAAAGTATAGTAATCATGATTTTTTTCGACCTCAAGTTTTTGACGGATTTTTACGTTTCGGGGGCTCTTGAATCCGTTTTAAACTTAAGCTTTAATCCACCCTTCGGTGAACTGATTATATTTTGGGCCTGGTCGGAACATCTGGGGGTACTGTATGGGGGATCTTTTTATACTTTATGGAATACATCTGTTATTTTTGCTTAGAGAAGAAACTTCTTTAAATAAAAGTTTTTCTCTAGAATTTTCTCTAGAACTTTTGTTCCATATATAATTTTCTTAAAATGGAGCGTATTCGAGAAATTTGAGGAAAAGTGAAAATTTTGAATTTTGAACATTTTGAACTCAAAAACGGATTAAAAAAAAGCAACAAATTATAAATTTAAGCTTCAATCTACCATGCAGTAAGCTGCTTAGATTTTGGGCATAGTTGGAACATCAGGGGGTTACTTTATGAGAGAGTAATTTTCTACTTTATTGAATATATCTGTTATTTACGCTTGGAGAAAAACTTCCTTGATTCAAATTTTTTGGCAAAATTCTTTTTTCTTCTATACATAATTTTCGTAAAATGACCCGTATTTGAGAAATTTGAGGATAAGTGAAAATTTTGAATTTTGAACATAACTCAAAAGCGGATAAAGAGAAAAACACTAAATTTCACTTAAATTGTTAATATCTGTCTTTTTGTTCACAGGAACCAAATTCTATGAACAAAAAGACAGATATTAACAATTTAAGTGAAATTTATTCTTATTTATTAGATTTGGACAATAAACCAAACCAAATTCATAATTTAAATAATACAGAGCTAATTTAATATAAAAATCACTCTTTGAACATTTAAAAAATATTAATGTTATGTAAACATAGCATTATCCACATTTATTTCCTAACCTCTAATAACTTGTTATTTAAAATTTTACTTGTCTTGTCAAATTGTCAAATTGACCTTTCGATATTTATATTTTTTTAGTTTTAAAGTATCGTAGTTATTATTTTTTGTGTATATTATTTTGTAATTGACTTCAGCTTGTCCATTTTGTATCTCTACACTAAACTGAATAATACCACCAAAATGAACAACCTTAATTAAGATGTAAGTAAAAAAATTTTTACCTTACGTTATCATAATATGTGGTATTATTTTATTTTAGTCTCCCTGATGATGGAAATAAACATTTCCGAAAGCTTGGAATAAACTTAAAAAAGTAATCTTTCATTTGCTGCATTACCCACAAATTACTGGTTTAATTATATATATATATATATATATATATATATATATATATATATATATATATAATTAAACCAGTAATATATATATATATATATATATATATATATATATATATATATATATATATATATATATATATATATATATATATTGTTTATTTATATTTAATTTTAATAATGTTATATTCTGTTTAAGTTCATTATATTCAACCTAACCTATATACTGGTGGAAAATATTATTTTCTATAGAATGTTTTAAAGGCATGTGCCAATTTCTATGAAAAATCATTTGCATTCAAAAAAAAAAACTTCATAAAAATTACGAACGATGTATCGACATGACAAACTAAGAACAGATGTAGAAATGGATTTAATTGTGTGCATAGTGCATACACTTAAGGAGCAGGTAGGTATTAATAGAAAAAAATCGATATTAAAAATATTTCCACTCGGTAAAGACTTCTTTAGGTAACTATAACAAAAAATTATGGGGTAGGTTAGATAACTAATATTAATCTGCTTAATGCATTATTGGCAGCAACTCATTTTGATATATGAATCACTATCATGACTGGAGGATTGGCTTATTATAGAGGGTGTTCGTGTGATAACCTCATTTACTTTATTATTTTAATCACAAAATATTGTTAACAATGTACCTAATCAAAACAAAAGGTTTACGAAACAGAAACTGTACAAAAACAAGACAAACTTACAAAAAAGCAGAAGAGCAGATTTTTAAACAGGACTGGTTAAACTATTATTACAAGAAAAAGTGTAAATTGTTTTTGTTAATTTAGAATGCTCTTCTAATAACAAAAGTTATTCTTCCAGAGCTTATTGAAGAAAAATTTGATGCATTTGGTAAATTATGAAAATGGAGCTGGTGGGTGAACCGCCAATTTAAACGTAATCACAAGAAAAAGAAAAATAGATTTCAAGAAATCAAGTTTTCTTTTACAAGGAGTAGCATTAGGAACCTGTATTCTAGATGATTCTTCTATATGGCTAAAGACAACTAAAGATGGCTCGGGATACAGAGTGACCAAATACATATAAGTAAATACTCTTTTTAGTTTATTTTTCGATTTTTGTTACGTGTTTAACAAAACTCCTTCTCCTTCTCCTTCTCCTTCTCCTTCTCCTTCTCCTTCTCCTTCTCCTTCTCCTTCTCCTTCTCCTTCTCCTTCTCCTTCTCCTTCTCCTTCTCCTTCTCCTTCTCCTTCTCCTTCTCCTTCTCCTTCTCCTTCTCCTTCTCCTTCTCCTTCTCCTTCTCCTTCTCCTTCTCCTTCTCCTTCTCCTTCTCCTTCTCCTTCTCCTTCTCCTTCTCCTTCTCCTTCTCCTTCTCCTTCTCCTTCTCCTTCTCCTTCTCCTTCTCCTTCTCCTTCTCCTTCTCCTTCTCCTTCTCCTTCTCCTTCTCCTTCTCCTTCTCCTTCTCCTTCTCCTTCTCCTTCTCCTTCTCCTTCTCCTTCTCCTTCTCCTTCTCCTTCTCCTTCTCCTTCTCCTTCTCCTTCTCCTTCTCCTTCTCCTTCTCCTTCTCCTTCTCCTTCTCCTTCTCCTTCTCCTTCTCCTTCTCCTTCTCCTTCTCCTTCTCCTTCTCCTTCTCCTTCTCCTTCTCCTTCTCCTTCTCCTTCTCCTTCTCCTTCTCCTTCTCCTTCTCCTTCTCCTTCTCCTTCTCCTTCTCCTTCTCCTTCTCCTTCTCCTTCTCCTTCTCCTTCTCCTTCTCCTTCTCCTTCTCCTTCTCCTTCTCCTTCTCCTTCTCCTTCTCCTTCTCCTTCTCCTTCTCCTTCTCCTTCTCCTTCTCCTTCTCCTTCTCCTTCTCCTTCTCCTTCTCCTTCTCCTTCTCCTTCTCCTTCTCCTTCTCCTTCTCCTTCTCCTTCTCCTTCTCCTTCTCCTTCTCCTTCTCCTTCTCCTTCTCCTTCTCCTTCTCCTTCTCCTTCTCCTTCTCCTTCTCCTTCTCCTTCTCCTTCTCCTTCTCCTTCTCCTTCTCCTTCTCCTTCTCCTTCTCCTTCTCCTTCTCCTTCTCCTTCTCCTTCTCCTTCTCCTTCTCCTTCTCCTTCTCCTTCTCCTTCTCCTTCTCCTTCTCCTTCTCCTTCTCCTTCTCCTTCTCCTTCTCCTTCTCCTTCTCCTTCTCCTTCTCCTTCTCCTTCTCCTTCTCCTTCTCCTTCTCCTTCTCCTTCTCCTTCTCCTTCTCCTTCTCCTTCTCCTTCTCCTTCTCCTTCTCCTTCTCCTTCTCCTTCTCCTTCTCCTTCTCCTTCTCCTTCTCCTTCTCCTTCTCCTTCTCCTTCTCCTTCTCCTTCTCCTTCTCCTTCTCCTTCTCCTTCTCCTTCTCCTTCTCCTTCTCCTTCTCCTTCTCCTTCTCCTTCTCCTTCTCCTTCTCCTTCTCCTCAAATGATCGATTAATCCAAAAGAAGTAATTTATCGAAAATAATCTATTATAGAAGTAATTTATGGAAAATAATCTATTATACAAAAATAATCGATTAATAGGAAATAATCAATGAATAGTAAATAATCGAATAATCAAAAATAATCGATTAAGCAAATAATCGATTAATCAAAAATAATCGAATATTGATTTTAAAAACATATAATAATCGATTAATCGATTATTTTGCCCACCCCTAGTTGAAATATTAAAAAAAATCCTAATTCAGAAACAAAAAACAATATCAAATTGAAATTTTTAACAAAAAATCAAGCTCTATATTTGGAGACAAAGCCTATGATTCAAAACCGTCTGTAGACATTTATTAATTAAATAATTTGATATAAGAATTTTTTTTGTAGATTTTTAAGTGGTTTAAGGATTTGAAAGCCTGGAAACATTTTTGGGCGTGGCACCAAAAAAGTCCCTTTAGCTATTTTATGCCGCCTTTGGATAAGCACCCATATGTATTTTAGAAAGTTTTTATTATTTTACTTTAAACATAAAATTTACAAGATATCATCACTTAACAATTTATTTTCTTCTATATTAAGTAGTACCTAGCCGTTGAAAACAAAAACATTTTTACCGTTCCTATATAATTGCCTAAATTGTGCATGCATAGATCCTTTATGTATAAAATCGTCGTATTACTACAATGTTCTATTTTAACATGAAGTTATTGGGTTTGAAGGATGTACGTAGGTACAAAACGGGCGGTTAAAGCCAAGCCTCTGCGTAATTTTTTAAAGACCTCGTTTTTAATTCTACCCCTGCTATACTTGAAACAAGATGAGTGTTTAAGGCCACAGTACCACCGCCAATATTCGTAACGTGAACTAATTTTGATAGATGTCATTTATATGTCATAAATTAAGAATCCTTTTGTTCAACAGATGGAGCAATATTCCATATTTAATAGTTCTTTTGTTCAACAGATGGCGTAATAATTTTATTAATTTTAAACGGTAATTGTTATAAAATAACAAATTCATCACCCCTAGCCACTACGCGATGATACGTAAACGAGTTCTTGACCTTGCAAATATTTTCGATGTAGCAGGTATAAAAATAATATTTTGGATTACATTCGGAATATCGGTATATTTACTTAGTAGTTCATTCTTGTGTCCAGTCAACAAAGGATAAAGGTCTTCGTATCATTACGTAGGGACCTATTATACCATACATGGTGTTTCGTTAAGAATGGGACATAGAACAACTGACGATTCTCTGAATAAAATAAGACAACTAAACAAATCATGTTTAGATAAAATGTTTCTCGTTTCCGAATTACGGTGTTAAAATCCAAAAACTATTTATGGCTATATTTTTTTATTACTCACAAGAATTTTACTAAATTTGGCAAACCGTTTTGATGTTATAATATCCACCTATCAGCAAAAAATTAGTTACCTGCTTTAATTAACTTTTCCAGAGGCGTACAGCATTGGTACGTAATACGGCATCCCTTCTAAATTTTACGTCACTATCCAAAAAGTTATTTAGACATAAAATTTTAAATTTTTTGATGTTTTTCAAATAAATAATGTACTCTTTTTAGAAATTTAATAAAAAAAAATCAAAATTTTGGACAGTGGACTAAAATTTAGAAGGGAAAAAGGTGTTACTTGCCCATGAAGTATGCCACTGGCAAAGCTTATTTAACTTATTTTTTTTTGCTGATAGGTGTATTTTATTACACCAATAACGTTTGCCGAATTTAGTAAAATTAAACTGAATAACAAAAAAAATTGTAGCTGTTTATAATTTTTGATTTTCGAGTAATGTTTTACCTACGGATGTTTCGTTTAATCGGCTTATTTCTGATCAGTTAATCTTCAGTTGCTTCCATTCTTAATGGAATACCCTGTATATACCGAAAGGTCTTGCAGCCAATGAATCAAATAAAAAAAAAGAAAAATATAATAAAAAAGTGTTTTTATTACATAAAATGAATATTAAAAAAAGTTTTCTATATGCTGTCAACTTACATAGACATACTGTGTGTATGCAACTTATGACATATTGCTGAGATAATGTTTTTGTAAGAAAAGAGAAATTAATTATAAAAATTTACTTCATTTGTAGAGTCGTAATTTATGTTTTCATATTAAGTTTTTATTATAATTTTTTTTTATCAATTTAGAATTACAGTACTATTTTCAATTATTAATAAAAATTACGTGTTCATTTTAGATTAATCAATAAGAAAAATAAGCATTTTTGAAATATTAATAACCAAATACACATTAAACAACAAATAAATAAAAAAGCATTTAAAACACGTTGTCTGCCGAAGCAAATGTTGTGGTCGGGTCTGCTGAGCCGAAGTAGTTTTTCTAAAAATTTAAGTCTGTTTTTACGTTTTAAGTAGTTTAAGTAAATACTTAGGTAAACTACAATATCTAATAGATGCGCGAATAAAATACATACACGCGGCGCGGGATTAAATTATTACAAACATATGTGGCGTGCATATATTGTTAATAATATATTCAGGACATACACAGGGCCGCCGAGAGCCAGGCCGGGCCCCAGGACAATTCGCTAGATCGGGCCATGTGACAAAAAAATCTTTAACCAAAAACTGTTCCTCTTCTACTGAAATAGAATTTAAAAGGTCTTTACATCAAAAACTATTCTCCCTTTCAATTACTTCTTCTTCTAAACAAAAAAAAAGTCCTCACCCGAATAAAACTTCTCTAGGCTAAAACTTTTAATTAATTTAAACTTAACTTCCCTCTCTCATCTTGTGTCGAATTTCTCTTGCAGAACAAAAAAAAACTTTGCCGGGCCCCCTTACAGCGCTGCCGGGCCCCCATTTAAGCCCGGGCCCCGGGAATTAGTCCCGGCTACCCCCCCTCTAGTCGGCCCTGGACATACATTAGTGCGTAATTGTTCAATATTTCAATTTGTGTTATGGACACGTAAATAATTTCTAAATAAAAAGTTATATGAATTTCAAAAATGGGTATTTTAAAGATATTTTTAGACATACAGTGTTTTGCGTTTTTGTCTGACAAATAAAAAGGTATATTTTTTAAATAAAAAACCTTGTATTTTACTTCAGTTTTAGAATGCTGCATGCAATGCTGTAATACTGCATTTAACCCTAGAACTTTATTAACAAATATTGCAGGGTTGCCAATAAATTAATTTTTTTATGAAATTAGAGAATGATGCAGACCCTAAATTAAATTATAATTTAATTTAAAAAAATAGTAATAAGATACTAAGCTAACGAATAGTGGTGATAGAACTGGATTATTTTATACAGAGTGTTTTGAAAAACAAGTCTTAAATATGGCTAATTCCAAGTTAAATTTATTTAATTTTTTCAAATGCCACACGCTGTATGTTATTTAAACATACAATTCCTTATAAATTTACATATCCAACGATACCAATATGATAGTCAATAACACATGAGTTTTATAATAGGAAATACGAAAAAAAAAATAATATAAAAGTTGTATGACCATATTTAACAATTATTCATAAATATGCAGTGTGCATTTTTAAAGCAAAACACCCTGCAGGTTGTTATACATATTTGATTGTTTTTACATCGTCGAACAATATTTTCAATTTGATTCATTTGATATGTTGTATATAGAATGTGTCAAAATTTGAGGTTACGATTTTCTCAATTTTTTAAATGTGATACTCTCTATGTTATACCACCAATTAATTAATACAGTGAATTCCATTGAAACAATTAAAAAAATCGTAACCTCGCGCTTTGATACACCCTACATATAACATAGCAAATGAATGAAGTCAATTAAAATTATTTGACAACCTGAAAACAATCAAATATGTATAACTACCTGCAGGGTGTTATTCTCTAACATGTTGGTATTGTTGAACAGGCAAATATTGTTGAACAGGCAAATTTATAAGGAATTGTATGCTAAAATATGTTGCCTTTGAAAAAATTAAGTAAATTAAACCTCAAAGTAGCCATATATAAGACAAGTTTCAAAACACTCGGTATAAAAGAATCCAGCACTATCAACACTATTTGTTATCTTAATGTGCTACAAGTCTGTAGGTATATTAAACAATTTTGAAATTAATGTAATCCTACCCAAATTATGATAATTTAATTTGGGGTCTGCATATCATTCTCTAATTTCATAAAAATTTAATTGCTTGGCAAACCTGTAATAGTTTTTTTAAACATTCTAGGCTTGAATACAGTATTACCAAATCATTCTAAAACTGAAATAAAATACATGTTGTTCTATTTAAAAAATATGCCAGGCAAAAATATAACACAAAATATGTATTTTCTAAATACATATAACTTTTCTTTGAAACATGTTTGCGTGTCTTTAACACAATTTAAAATATTGAACAATTACGCACTAATGGGACATACACAAGGGTACATATACACATAGCAGTCAACGTGTTAACTCAGAAATAAAGTTCCTTATAAAGATAAAATAACATTCATTAGAAGAAAGCAAGTCCCGCAAATATTACGTGCGTACCATACAGTGATGCCAGGTCATTCGGATTCAAATTACATCTCAATGCAATAAAGTTCCTCTCCCGCATTTCACATTTCACCCACTTTAAAATTAAATTCGCCTGAGAAAAAATTGTGAAATTATCGTATAAATCGATATTTATTGTACATCTGGCAACGTGGCCAATACTTGTTCATACGCAAGGAACACAAATCGATAATTTTGTATCTGGAACGCAAAGCGAGACAAATATATATGAAAATCAAGAAACAATAAAAGACGGCATACAGCTGTATCATTGTTTCAAAAATTGGTACCTCTAAACAATCAGTTACCTATTAAAACCATCTCTAAAACAGAGTAGCTAGATTTTTTTTACGGTGACATCTTCTTAAAAATAGATGAACTACATGAACTATACACAATTACAGGAATTCATAGAAAATCTCTAATTTGACAAATAAATTTATCAAATATTTGTTAATCGTATTTCCAGTTAGATTTGAAAAATACGCAATAAAATTTAGAAATATTTTGGCGGGATACTTGGAAAAATATGTAGAATGAAATCTCCTACTTTTTAACCTGTGGTTTTAAAATCACTTTTTATGATTTTTTTTAAAATTCAGTGTATAAACAGGACAAATAAAAAATAGGAGATTTCATTCTCCAAACCTTATACTTTAAGCTGGTAGAAGATTCATTTTAATACATTTAGCGGGATTTAAATGCAATCCGAAATGGTGAACCCTTGCTTCTTATATGAAAAATACAGTGATACTGCGCCCTTAATGATTGGGTCAAGGTCGAACATATTTGTTTGAGGGTGTAAATGAAGTAGTGTGACCGTTTTATATGAAAGTTGCGAAAGTTGCAAATATTCTTTTTCGAGCAAAACAGATATTTTTATAATGTTCCTTAATTAAGGTTGTCTTCACAACTACGTTATTTGACAATTTATAAAAAAAACAGTCTGATGTGCAAGATTTAAAACAGTTGGAATCGTTTGAGAAAATTAAAAATTAAACTAAATTATGAAAACCAGAAATGTATTATATAAATGCAATGAGCTTTACTGTAATATTATGTAGTGTTATATTATGAGGTGGGTGTTATTATAAAAATTGCAAGTTGGTGGATTTGTAGAATTCAAGATAACAACCATGGGTTAAGAGGGTACGTGTTATTATCAATCTTCTTTTGATAATTTTTATCTTTTTACGGTTACCGCTTGGTTGAAATGCAATATAATTTGACGACACTTATAGACCAGTGGATTTTTGTGGCATCAAAAATATAATTCATATTTATTAAATAATGGTATCTTTAATATTACTGAATATAATTATTTCATTATTATCTAATTTCAAGAGATCACTGATTTATTTAAGATTTCATATCCTCAAGAAGTTGTAAATTTTTCTTAGGTAGATCGGAGTGAGAGGCTTGTTTTACAACTCGATCTGTTCTTTTGGTATTAGGACTTGCGATGGAGTTCACATCATAGTAGCTGGGACAACCCTAACATCAAAGTTGATGAAATGATACATGTATATTGACTGTATTAGGGAAATGTATGTCTAAGATGGAGAAGATAATTAATCCTTTCATACTTTGCAATAGTAAGTAAAGAACTACCTTATTATTTATTAGATATTGAAACACTAAAGTAGGTAAACTTGATAAGCTGGTCTGTTGCCCCAATTTTTTTACTATCGGAAAATTTTAATATGAACGTATTTACTTTTACAATCAACTAATTAAAAAATAAAGGTCAGTAGATCATGTAAAAACGGTATAAATCAAAAATACACAACAGCTTATTTAGTGTGGCATCCTTTTAATAATATGTGTAAAATATAAATTTATTATTTATTTTGATCTGATTTTAATAAAGTTGATAAAATTAATGCGTGAAATATGCAAAGAAAGAATATTACTTACCTTGAAATAACAAATTTAAATTACCTTTTTCAGGTGGTAGGTAATTATTATTATTATTATTATTATTATTATTATTATTATTATTATTATTATTATTATTATTATTATTATTATTATTATTATTATTATTATTATTATTATTATTATTATTATTATTATTTGATAAGAGCAGGGGCCATAATACCCATAAGCCCATATTAACTGAATATAAAACAATATTACTAAAAACTAAATCAATAACAGGTACAACCGATGAATAAACAATGAAACAAATGAAATGTTAATTAAAAAATAGAAAATTATCAAGTTCGTTCTTGAAAACATTGACAGATGGAGCATTTACAACATTCTCCGGTAGAGAATTCCAAGTGTGGAATATTCGATTAAATAAAAAATTTTGCCTCGTTTTCGTAAAAAATTGTTCTTTTTTCAGCTTCCATTTATGGCCACGTAGTCGATTTTCACTGTCCACGATGAACATACATTTTAAATTTCCAAAATTATATTTTAAATACGAAAACAAATTATCATGTCACCCCGCAGACGGCGATTTTCAAACGTTTGTAGTTCAGCCATATGTAGTCTCTCTGCGTAATTAGGTCTCATACGTCCGAAAAATAGTCTGGTTGATCGGCGCTGAACATTTTCAAGAATATTTTTATCCCGCACTAGTTCCGGACACCACACAGCTCCGCAGTACTCGATAATCGGACGAATGTATAATTTATACAGCCGGATAGAATTTTGAAAAGACACTTTTGCGAATGTTTTCTTTAATAAGTACATTTTCGTGTTCGCCTTTTTTGACACTTGAAGAACGTGCTCAGACCAGCTGAGATTTTCAGTAATTATAACACCTAGATCATTGTAAGATTTAACTTTATTTAACGTATGACCGTTTAGAAAATAATTATGACGAGGATTATTTTTACCAATATGGAGAACTACACTTTTATTTGTATTTAGAGGTAGCATCCAATCTGAGCACCAGTTATAGATGGAGTCAAGGTCATCTTGAAGCTGTTGGAAGTTCAGAGACGGGTCACTAAATATTTTAGTGTCATCTGCGTAAAAAATATTGTTGCACTTGATATGGAATTGAAGGTCACTGGCATATATTAAAAAATAAGAGTGGACCCAGAACTGATCCCTGAGGAACCCCACTCAAGACTGGTCTTTCAAATGAATGCGAATTTCCAACTTTAACACAGTACTTTCTATCAGTTAAGAATGACTCGATCCATTTAAGTAAATCACCACGTATACCAAGGTGTTCTAACTTATGTAGTAATCTTCGTTTCGGCACACGATCAAAAGCTTTCGCAAAATCCAGGTAAATAATGTCTATAGGTTTTTTCCTGTCTAATGAAACTGTCCACTCATTTACACACCAAAGCAAATTGGTCATGGTTGATCGCCCTTTTACAAATCCATGTTGCTGTTTGGGAATGATTTCTTCCGCTAAGAGAAACTGAGAAACGTGCTCTGTTATTATGGATTCCATAACTTTACAGATTATGGGTATGAGGCTGATTGGGCGGTAGTTATTAGAGTCTAGTTTGTTTCCTTTCTTGAAAATGGGTGTTACAGAAGCTGTTTTCCAGAGAGAGGGTAATGTGTGTGTATTAAAAGACAAAGACATTATAATAGATAAAGGAACTGATATGGTATTAGAGCATTGTTTTAAAAATAGAGAAGATATTTGATCTAGACCTGGAGAGGAATTGTTTTTTAATTTTAAAAGGTGACGTTTGACAATTTCAGGAGTAAAATTGAGCCGTTCTAAGGAAGAATGGATTCTTTCGGGTGAGATATCTGGTAACTGATCCTGGGGAGGTTCATTGGTGAAAACTTTTGTGAAGGTATTAGCTAAAAGTTCAGCCGTTTCGAAATTATTTTGGCAGGGACTTCCATCTTCTTTGTTTAGTAAAGGAATGAATACTTTTGATGACAGCGAAGATCTAATATATTTGTATAATTTTTTACAGTTTTGGCTGCATGCTATTGACTCTTCATATTCTTCTCGGGCCTCATTTATAAATTTCTTTAGGTCCTTGGAAAAATTTTTGTGATATTCTAGATCGACAATACTATTTGACCGCTTATATTTACGCCATAATTTACTTTTATGTCTAATCAAGGATATTAGTTCTCCGTTGATCCACGGTTTTAATTTATTTTTATAAAACACCTTCTTTTTAGAGTATTGCATTTTATGAGTAGCAATAAAAATTGCGAACTTATTCCATACTTCTTCCAGATCTCCCGAGTCCCCCAATGTTTCTATCCAGTCGATGGTAGATAAATGACGATTTAAGTTATCGAAATCGATGATTTCATAAGATGAAGTATGATCTTTGTGAGATGGGTTCTCTATGTTAAACTGTATACGACTTATGATAACTGCATGATCCGATATTCCTATCGGAGATTGAATGATAGGGTCAGTTAATAATTGTTTATCATTTACAAATAACAAATCTAGCGTGGAAGGAATATTGTTGACTCGGAATCGTGTTGGATCTGTTATAAGTTGTTGTAAATTAGAGCTTAGAACAAAGTTCAAAAATTTATTTTTTGAATTTACAACATCACTTGGAGTGAGAGTAACTGGCCACGAAATATCTCGGAAATTGAAATCACCAATAATAATGACATTTTCTAGTGAAGACAGATATTCAAGTTTTTCAATAAGGATTGTATCTTCAGCTAGTTGAGAGTCTCCGGGACGATAAATACAGACTAAATGAAGAGTAATAGAGCTAGAATAAATTTTTAAACCTAATAATTCCATATTAGGGACACTAATGTCAAGAGGAGTAACAAAAAAATGTTGTGTAATATCTGATGATAAATAAATACAGACACCTCCACCGCGACGGTCTCTTCGATCGCATCTGTATAGAGAATAATTCAAAATATCATACATAGAATCAGAATCATTATAAGTTAACCATGTTTCTGTGATAAGAATGATCTTCGGTTTTAAATTTTGTACAGAGCATAATAATTCATTAAATTTAGAGTTGAGGGTTGCCAAGTTCGTATATAAAAATAGCCAGTCGTAAAAACAAAATTTATCGAGATTATTGACGAAATTTCACGATCTTTGGGACACCATGTATATATTTTATAGTTAAGTCCTGCTCTCCATTATTTTTCTTTAACTCAAGTTCGGTCCTTAATTCTTTTAGGCATTCAATTTGATTGGGCGTTTTATCATCGATAATAGTTATTTTTTTAGTGGGGGCTTTTTCTAGAAGTTTCTTTTTGTTTCGCAAAATATGCCTTGCGTCATATTCGTTATGCATTATCAGTTTGATCATTTTAGGAAATTTGGTATTGTCCTTGCCAACGCGGAAGAATGTAACCGGATTCTGATCACATTCTACAGTGTGCAAAATGTCTTGGATAATAGAATTATCATGATCTTTTTTAGTTTGAACATCTCCTACAATCTCCGGTACACCTCTTATAAAAACATTTCTCGCACGATTTATGCGATCAACTGCTTCATTTGCAATTTTATTAGTAAACTGCGGGGATGAAAAATAATCAACTGTAGATAGTTTACTTTCAATTGCTTCTAGCTTTCCATTTATAACGGTAGTTTTATCATCTATCTTGTCAATCTTTGATTGAAGACTAGCAAAAGATTCAAAATTAGATGTACAAGTATTGCACAGAATTTTTATACCACGCATCTTGTGCCTAGTAACGCGATCTTCTGCTCGCAAATCAGTACACGCTAAGTGTATGTTTTGCTTACAGGCATCGCACTGAATTTTTTGATTCTCGCTCGGCGATTGTCTTTGAACAGTTTGCACAGCTGTACATAGTGGGAGTAGAAATTATTGATTTTTGACTGAATAGTTTTAAGATTTAAAGGGGAAATTAACAAAATATTTTACAGATATCTACAAAGAAAAAAAATTAATCTATAGAAATAAATATCAACATAACCAAGCACGACTTGAAATCAGCGACTAAAAAGAACAACATAGAAGAAATAATTAAAAGACATGAAAAATTAAATATTTTTTTTTATTATTTTTTTTTTATTACGCTACCCAATAGATAAATCCAATTACAGGGTAGGGAAACTTACAGATTATAAAAATACAAATATGAACAAATGGTAACTATACAAAAAAATAAAAAAAATAAAACATATTTACAAATAAGTACACAATATATATTAAGTAGTAGTTATACGTTTCATTGAAGCAATGCTGTAGGAAAAAATATCAAGTGATAAACCAATTTTATTATAGCAGTTGCATATTCTATACAAAGGTGAGTGATTTTGTATGTTAGTCCTCGCAGTTGGTAAATAGAAAGAGGAATTTACTCTAGACGTAATTCTAGGTACAAGAAAGTTTATTTGAAAATGAATGATAGCAAAATTATGTAAAAATATAGACCTCTGCCAAAAAAACCGTGCTTTCATACATTTTCAAATAAACTATTGGCATAGACGAAGTCCCAATCGATTTACTTAAAGTAGAAGAGGAGGAGTATATTAGAAATCATACATGACATGCTAGTAAACAATTAAGAATATCTACCAAAAACTGAACTCTTTTAATTATTAATATAAAGCGACCTAAGTAAATGAGACTACTTTATTAAAGTAAAATTATGAATATTTTAATTTTGAAAAGAATGAAAACTGCCATAAATATCAATAATAAGATTTTGAAAGAAAACAGAAAACTAAGCTGGATTCAGAGAAAATTGTTAGAAACAAAATCTATATTATGAAAACCAAAATACAATTTTCGGGCTATAAACAGTTTAGACCAAGCATTTTTCAAATTTTTCATGATAAGTTTGGGTATTATAATGTCTCATTTTAAATTATTTCTAATAATATAACTAACAAAATAATAAATAACATTATTGAGGGCTGCAATTTATGAAAGGAAAGCTGGACCAGCACTTTTACCCCACCACAATACCTAACCACGGGAGAATTTATTACACGTTAATTACAATTTATTACAATATGAGAAACATTTATTACATCTGCAGATTCCGAAATATTAGGTTGTGGGCCAGGTTTCGTCTGAAACCAGCCCACACCCTTCGGAATGGCGTTAGTGGCAACCAACAGGTTTCTGATGAGCTGATAACGTGCAGGACTTTGACGAGCTGAGAAGATTACTGACTGGATGTAGACACCCCTTAACGTCAACGTAGTAGGTTTTTGAAGAGTTGATAACCTGCGGGACTCTGATGAGCTGGAAAGACGGTTGTCTCTAAACTCCTCATAGCGACAACCAGTAGGTTTTGAGAAGTTGAGTTGCAGGTCCTATATACCCCTGTCGGATGTCCAATGAGCCTTTGCAATATTCCATTGGCCCGTTAGGCTACAATTTGCAATATTATTTGTTACCTTTTTGATAAATGTTAATTTCAGAACACTTATAGAGATTTTTACTAGCTCAGTGAAATTTAATATCAAACGTTACTTACCTTTAAAAATTAAAAAAAATAAATGAGCACATCCTTTTCTCTGTCGTGAATTCGGCTTTTCAAATAGACAATTTTAAGGGTAGTAATCTTTCTAGGAAATGTTGGGCACCAATAATTCTCTTTTTTATTTTTAAAAGCTAGTGAGAATTATAAATTCTAGCTTTATCAATAAAAAGAAGTTAATAAAAATTATACAGAATTTAGTGAATGAAAGAGAATTCTTTGTGACCATTAAAAAATAAGATTCAAAATATATACTTATAAAAATCAACGATTTTTAAAAAAAGAAACCTTTTCGAAAACAAATTATTCACAGTTATCAGATATCATTAAAATTGTGATTCGTACATAAATAATTCTAGTCACTAGTAATTACCAATTGTTTTATTGCTAGTCACTTGTAGATAACCATACGTAGTTTTTGTCCCTCGGAAACCAACGCCATTGTCTGTTAATCTTCCTTCTATGAAGCTTCGAATTGTAGCTGTTGTCTTTCCAAATCAAACAACTTTTCACAAGAGATCTCTGCTCCTCAGGAACCAACGTTTAGATTACAGCGGTAGAATGGTTTTACGGCTTTATAACGTTCGGCTTATGACGTTATGGCTTATGTCGTTATGGCTTATGTCGTTATAGCTTATGGCTGATTCCATTCGTTTGCTAGACAAAAATAGATTTTGTTTTTCACGTGGTTCTGTACGATATATAAATTTGAAACATCTACTTTTTAAAAAAAAAAAAAATGAACCAATCAGATAATAAAAACTAGTGACTATACATATTGTGCCGTTCTAGCAACCAGAATGAATCATAAAAATATATTTAACTTTACTATTAAAAAACTAATAATTAACAAAAGGTTAGAATAATATTTCTACTGAGATATTTAATAAAGACATTATATACTTTTTATGCTTACCACTTTAACAGCCAAAATGCACCACCGATAAAATTGAAAGGTAATAATGAAATCAAATTTACAAATCTGATTTGAGATCGTTTGGTTAGTGGTACTCCCACTTCAAGAAATTTCCCTTTCTTTAAAATATCGTGTGTTAGCGATAATTAAATTATACCGGATGGCACACATTTAAAATAACATTTTATAATTAGACTTTTAAAATGTAAAATGGAGCCTAACAAAGCCTAAGTGCTTTGGAGCATCCCACCTTCGCCTTAAAGATACAGAGAAATAATTGGGTAGGTATTACTTTTATGTACTTTAAATACCTCACCAGGATCATGCATGAGTCTTATGTCACATGCAGATTCGCGTGTGCTTGTAATTATCTGACACCTAGAGTAGTACTTTGTATTTCGTTGACGTGTGAAAGAAAGCGAAGGTCATAGTCAAAATGGTAAATGTGGTGGTATGACTGCCATAAGGAACCAGAAACAGCTAATTCTACTTTAAAAATTTTCAATAAACTTTTTTTTTTAATTTTTAATCAAAATACCTGTTGACAAAAAAGTTTCGCTGTTCGCAAACTTGTTAATTAATCTTTTTGACAGGCACATATGCCCATCAAGACTACTAGAACAACTAAAGGAGACGATGAGCGGCATCAGCCCAAGCGGTGCAGTACACGCACATCCTATTTGGATGTATCTACATATAGAACAGGGAACCAAGAGCCAAATGACAAAAGGGAGAAATAACGCAAACAAGAATAATATTGTCTAAATTAATAAATGAAGCGAAATATCAATTTTATGGAAAATGCCTTAACGATAAAACGTTAGTAAAAAAGATTAGCTACTTGGTTCTTTTAAAAAAAAAACTATATAACGTATGAAAAGCCAAAATAAAATAGAACCAACAAAATATTGAAATAAACCTGTGTCTGAAAGTATTGCAATACTTTTATACTAGGCATGCGTGGCTCTTTGTTAAACGACAAAAAATGCAACAAGTTTATGTACGAGTAAGTAATGTGGTTTTTTGTACGAAAATACAACAATGCAAGTTTGTGATTACAAAATAAATCTAAAAATCTTAAAAATCAACTTAAAAACAAAAAACCTAATGAGTTAAAACGGAACAACATAAAATTGTTATGACTGAAAATTAAAATGTCTAGCTTTGGGATTATTCATTCTCAAATTCAAAATCAATGTAGCCATCAAAACCATCAGGTATATCATCGTATCATTACCAACCAATGTTCTGTAAAAACCCTGTTCTGATGCAGGTATAAGATCCATTAGAGCTTAGAAAATCGGCTATGTGGAGAACAGGAGTAGATGGGTTCGAATCATCCGCGGGCAGATTTTTTAAATTTTTCATTTAATTTTTCTCCTTGGGGTTCAAAAATATTTTTCATTATTTCGTAGGGGTAAAATTGGGATTTGTTTGGAAATTTCCTGGGAATTTATTATTCGCTCCGTGCGTGACAGCAGCACCAATTAATTTATGTACTAATGGACTATTTTTTGCGTATACTGACAATACAATTTTTAATAGAATTCGTATTTAAAAAGTATATATGTTAGTTTTAATGAAAGTGTATGGATTTGTAAAACAAGTGAAACATTAATTTATCATTATTATGTATTTTCATCGCTTAAACTAAAAAAAGTACGTGTAATCAATAAAATTCAATAATAAAATATAGGCAGGCAACAGTATTTAGGAGAAAATGTATGAGAAGTTGTCTAAGTCTAATAAGTTGTCTTTGAAAAATTACTAACCTATTCTGTCAAAATAAAAAAATACCATTAAATAATAGCGTGAAGCTAAAATATAAGAACAAAAGGATTTTTATTTATATTTTCTTCATTTTGTTCGAAAGAAAACAGAATGTATGATTAAACTTGGTTTTATATTAGTAAGTCACAAAATTGCATTCCAGTCACATACAGTAATCAAAGGCAGAAATTTAGTTCTTAAATGGATGTTGAAGAACATCGTAAAATGATAATTTACTGTTTATTTAAAACCTTTCACGTTTCTGATGTCTACTATTATATCCAGTATCCCACATAGCACACGGACGTCTTACGGACGTATAAAAGACGTCCTTCAGGGACATAAAGGACGTCCGAGGGACGTCCTCTTTTGGTACCAGGACGTCAATCGGACGTCCAATGGACGTCCTAATATCCCGTTTCCGTCCATCTTTGGGACGTCCCTGGGACATCCCAAAAGGACGTCATAGGGACCTTTGCAGGACGTCTTAGGAACGTAAATCAGACGTCCGAGGAACGATATTTGATCATAATCCATAAAGGGTAATAACAAAAATGTTAACAATAAAAGAGCTTTATTTAACAACTTTTATCCTGAAAAATCTAGCTACTTATAGCTTGTGTCGACAACGATGCTAGTAGATAAAAACTCCCATAGACGTCCCTTGGACGTCCCATTAAAGTCCCGGACTCGGACCGAAATCTAAAAACGCTTTGTCGAAACGGGACCAAAATAGGACGTCCAGAGGACGTCCTTCGAAGGACGTCCTAGTGTTCACTGTAATCGGAAGTCCAGTGGACGTCCTATTTAGGTCCGGGACCAATCGGACCAACAAGGGACCAAATCAGGACGTCCTGTGCTATCTGGGATTACTGTTATATTACAAAAATAAAGGTAATTTTTCTTCTTATTAGAGAGTTATTGCAAATTTCTATAACGTCAGCCACTAATAGTGACAACGTAATTAGATACCAGCCCTGATTAGAGGCAAATAAATTCCATGCTAAAATAAGTCTTATTGCAAACCTGAAGTTTTGACATTAGAGTCCTCTTGTCCTTATACATGTTTCTAACCTCATTTAAAAAATTTTAAATTACAGTTCATCTTTTTTGTTGTTTGTAATAGGCTTGACAAAATAAGCGATACGCCACCTACAGTTTTAATTTGAAACCTTAATGTTTTGTTTACTCATGTGATTCAAGCATAATATAGGTTAATCTTACGGTTTCTGTTTGTATATGGTGTTTTAAAGACGTTTAATTGATAAAATGATTGTTTATTTTATCAAAATGAACCATCACTGTTGTGTTCCCATGTGTTCCTCTTGGGTAAAACTAAATAAAGAACTTAGTTTTCATACATTTCCCAAAAAAGGACAACGTGTTTTGGTAGAAACAAAATTAGGGAAACGAGAAGCTGTTGATCGGCGGGAGGAATGGATAAGAAAATTAAAAATTGGAAAGCCTGTGAGTCCGTACATGAGAGTATGTTCATTGCATTTCTCTGAAAACGATTATTTTTATAGAGGTTAGTATTTGTTGCTGTGGATTTCGTTTTTCCCGCTAATATTAGATGCCCAGCATTTAAAACGTGTTCACCTTCGTAAACACATTATGAATTTTTGGTCCCTTCTAAATACTTCATATAGTCGATAATAGTAAGCCTAATTTCATACATCTGCAAGTAAAAATAGTATTATGTATTTAGCTTATGGGTTAATGTAATATAAGGTAAACATACCTTTGCTAAATAAATACACTGCCACTATCTATAATGTTATACCTATCTGATGCTTGGTCCTACAAAGTTCATCTTCAGTATACCTGCTTATGTGACATCTATCTCGATGTAAAGTTTGATTGAACACCCGTTTCTTGCCTATTACTTTTATACTTAACCAGACTAGCTTAGACTTGAACGCATATGTCTAATTCGGCCAAAACACAGCCTTGGTACATAAATATCTTACCGCTGGTTTCATTATAAAAAACTGGAGTAAAGGGTAAAATTATCTCTTCTCCAGTACACTCGTATAATACACTTGAGTGTTAGCCTATATTATTTTTGATTGAAGACGTAAACATTTAAAAATGTCGTTTACTTAAAAATAAACATTTAATTTTGATATTTTATTTAACTCCATCAAAACATTAAATTATTATTTTCCATGGCTTATACCGGACCTGTATGTACTCTAGTAGCCATGGAGTAGCTGACAGTGTTGCCGTCAGTTGCCACCACATATTCATTAGTGACATACGTTTTATAAATTCATCGTGTTACAAATTTGATGACATAAAGAGATATAAATTTAAAGTGACGTCTTTTATTACTTCGAATGAAAAAAATCGATAATGCAATTTTCTAACCTAAAAAATATCGTGATTATATGTCAAACAAAATTGAACTTGGCCTTAAGTGAACTTGCAATAACTCTCTATTTGTACAGGTATTCATTTATTTCTTTGATTTAATTTCTACTTAGCTACTGAAAATTTTTATAATTTACAGTTATTTTTTTGATAGTATTTTTACAATTTACAACACAGCAACTCCGGTTGCTTATTGTATTGTTTTTACCTACTTTTTAAAAAAAGTAAAATTTATACGTGTATTTGATACGCCAAAATTACAAAATATCGCCCTAAAATGCACGAATTATCCGTAGCTAGCGCTAGTATCGCTTTTGCCTCCCCTACCTTAACTTTGCACTGAGCGAATAGGTAAATGTGTTGAACAATAATTTATATACTTTTGACATAAAATACCAGAAAAAACCACTAAAGATATTCACACTTAACAATAATATTCAATATTTTATGATAGTTTGGGTAACTTTGGGTTAGAAATCAGAACGAAACTACTATAAATCTTGAAAGGCGCATTTTATATTTTAGAACACAGAACCAAACTAATATTAAAAAGATCCAGGAACTAATTTGGGTTAATTTTATTTCTTGAACAAAGAACCAAGTGACAATTTTTTATGTTAGAATATGGGTTGTTAGATGTTTAAAGCACATGCCTCCCTTGAAACACAACCAAGGGACGATTCTAAGGGTTGATCGTATTTTAACATTGCTAATATTTGTTTTCTCCGCGACATTTTTCACGAGTTTTACAAAAAACTTAATAACGTGAGCGTTTTGCATGCGGATGTGGATCTTTGTGCAAAAACTCATAGAAAACTCATAAACTCACCTAATGTCAAAGGGTGTTTGAGTAAATGGGATTATCGTTAATAGACATATGTTACTTTTCGAACTCGCATATTAATGATATAATAGTAGGCAATCGCGGGTTATTTTTTAAGATTAAGGAGTATTCTATAAAATTTGGTTAAAATTAACCCTGGGTTATAAAAATAACCATAGGTTATTTTTAATTTTGTATTCTGTATTATTTTGTTAAAATTATATAACTAATATCAATAATAAATCCAGTAATGATTAATGATTACATGTCAAATATATTCTTTTTCTTATTACTTTCCTATCTGTATACAGATATAAGGAAAGTATTAGGAATCATGATTTTTTTCGACCTCGAGTTTTCGACGGATTTTTACGTTTTGAGGTCCCCTGAATCCGTTTTGACTATTTTCGCGATGATGTCTGTGTGTGTGTGTGTGTGTGTTGTGTGTGTGCGTGCGTGCGTGCGTGCGTGCGTGCGTGCGTGCGTGCGTGCGTGCGTGCGTGCGTGCGTGCGTGCGTGCGTGTGTGTGTGTGTGTGTGTGTGTGTGTGTGTGTCTGTAGGTCGCATAACTCATGAACCGATACACAGAAAAATACCAAATTTTAAACTTAAGCTTTATTCCAGCGTCTAATGAACTGATTAGATTTTGGGCAGAGTCGGAACATCTGGGGGGTACTTTATGGGTGGTCATTTTTATATTTTATGAAATATATCTGTTATTTACGTTTGGAAAAGAAAATTCTTCAAATAAAAGTTACTTCTAATATAATTGTCTATAATTTTTGTTGTATACAAAATTTTCCTAAAATGGTCCGTATTCGAGAAATTTGACAAAATGTAAAAAAAAATATTTTTTTATAAAAATTGTTCAAATAAAAGTTGTTTATAATATAATTCTCTATAATTTTTATTTTATACATAATTTCTCTAAAATGGATACACAGAAAAACACCAAATTTCAAACTTAAGCTTTGTTCCAGCGTACAATGTGCTGATTAGATTTTGGTCAGTGTCGGAACATCTGGGGGGGGTACTTTATAGGTGGTCATTTTTATATTTTATGGAATATATCTGTTATTTACGTTTGGGGAAGAAATTTCTTCAAATAAAAGTTACTTCTTATATTATTATCTAAAATTTTTGTTTTATACAAAATTTTCCTAAAATGGTCCGTATTCGAGTAATTTGACAAAATGGAAAAAAATATTTTTTTATAAAAATTATTCAAAATGATTAGATTTTGGACAAACTCGGAATATCTAGGGGGTACTTTATGGGAGGCCGTTTTTATATTTTATGGAATATATCTGTTATTTATGTTTGGAGAAGAAAATTGTTCAAATAAAAGTTACTTCTAATATTATTATCTATAATTTTTGTTTTATGTTAAAATTTCCTGAAATGGTCCGTATTCGAGAAATTTGACAAAATGTGCAAAATTCTGATTTTTATGAAAATTGTTGAACTAAAAGTTGTTTGCGATATCGATCTCTATAATTTTTGTTTATACATGATTTTTCTAAAATGGACCGTAATGAAAAAGTGCTAAATTTAAATTTTTCAGTATTTTCGTTTTCAATGAATATCAATAGAAAAATGTTTCGAGGTAGATGTATGTGGACAATGTATATATTTAGTTTATCCTCTAAACATTTATAGAGATGCTGCAATAGGTTGTACAAAATAACCGGAAAAAGCCTATAAAAACTGGATAGGAAAGTCATGTGTTGGACACATCAGATTTTTTTTAATGCTGTGCTGGGCTTAATTTCAATTCAATTTTAGGTATACCACATTGCTAATAAAATAGTCAATAACACAAAATTAAATTGATGAAATATTGAAGAAGATCGGGGAAAAATGTAAACGTAATAGTTATGAGTAACCTTTTAACCTGGTGGTTAAAATGAACTAAAATATGCCCCATAAACTGCTATTTCCATATTTGGCGTTTGGTTCCGTTCTGTAACGGTGTCCCTTTAATAACTATTAATTAATGAGATTATCCATAAACTCTATTTTAGGTTCTTTCGTTCGTCCCACTGGTGTAGGAATGAACTACACCAACGTACACCCATACCTTTCGTTTGGCCCGGTGTAAAACCCACTATACCTTCCTGTCGGCGATGTGGTGTTCACTGGTGGATATTTTCTCCACCAGCTATTTAGCAGGTGTGAATTACACTCGACATGTGTATAAGGAATAAGGAGGAAGTAAATTAGGGTAAATAAGGTGGTGTAACTGGTGTAACTTACACTGGTGGACACTACACCAACAGCGAACGAAAGAACCTATTATGTATATTTTAGAATCTAAAATAATTTATGTATAAAGCAAGCGTAGTAGGCATAAATACTGATTCATATAAAACTCGTGCACGCTCCTCAGATAAATATTTACTCGCAAAAACCATCCCCACTCAAATTAGCAACTGTGCGATAAAGTGATAGAAATACCCCAAGTGCTCTGACAAAAGAGTATCGCATTTTTAGTTAGTTTGCACGTGCCTTCTTATTTTAGTTGCTCTTTGTTGTTGCTTAGCAGCGTAAACTTTTTTAAGCTGTGTTTACACGAATATTCCAGATAGCACAGGACGTCCTAAGGACGTCCATTACATGTCCATCGTCTGTACGTCCAGGACCAATTATGGACGTTTTAAGTATGTCCAAGGGGTGGGATTCCGTTCTGTGTCGAGTAACTCGATCTCGATACGATTCAT
The DNA here is from genome assembly GCA_927349885.1 of Psylliodes chrysocephalus. Lineage (NCBI taxonomy): Eukaryota > Metazoa > Arthropoda > Insecta > Coleoptera > Chrysomelidae > Psylliodes > Psylliodes chrysocephalus. The sequence goes on along the minus strand of OV651813.1, from coordinate 48,617,031 downwards.
AATTCGATCAAATTATGAAAAGGGATTCTAGAGTCTCTATCTGTTTTGACTTCGGAAATCTTCGACTCGAATTTAATATCAGACTCCATAATTGCAATTCCGAAATTCGACAATAAACTCGATCAAATAACTCGATAGCTCTAGAGTAGTCGATTCGATATCAAATCATTAAAGTTAATTTTTTTTTACATTAGGTATGAACCTTTCCTGCAGCAATGTGCCTTTTCTGAATAACCTCTCCTGCATTAATGGCCATATTTTCTCTATTACGTATATACAGGGTCATTCCTATTTCATAGGGACAGTATCTGTATCTGTAACCCACCTGTGGAGGGTGTGTTAATAGGCCTCACTAGGCTCATTGTGCATCCTTCTATAATTAGATAGGCACCTACTAGCTCGTGAGCCAGGGACAGTATTGCTATTTTTTAAACGGTAACAGATAGAAAAAATGGTAAAATTTGAAAAAAGTTGCGCAGTTTTGTGCTTAATAAAATGGTGCCAGAAAATATTCTCTACAAGGACATTCAAAATATCGGATAAAAAACGAATGAATGAATTTAAAGAAATGACAATTTTCATTTCTTGTCCGATATTTTGTACCTCCCTGTAGATATCAAAGGTTTCTTGGCACCATTTTAATAAGCACAGAACTGCGTAACTTTCATCTTATTTAACCAATCTTCTATCTGTTTAAGAAATATCAACACTGACCCTATGAAATAGTAGGGACTCTGTATAATACTTGAAACATCAATTAGAGAATTTATTAAATTCATAAAATGCTATGAAATATAAATTAATAAAGGTAGGTAATCTTAATTCAGCCGGAAAAGCTATCTACAGCGATTTTCAGAGAGTTCGAAAGGATCGCTTCTTTCCCTTAGTTCATTCTTTCTTTAGCGCAAAGCGCAAAAATATTAAATAATAATCTTTTTACAATTTACCCCATTACGAGTGATACCTGCAACTCTGAAAGCATAGCTGGTATCGGGGAGGCACAACCGTATTATTATTATTATTATTTGCCATGGCGCTCCAATGGAACTTACAGATGGTGTCATTTAACTTATAGATGAGGATACCCAGAAAAAACCCCAATCATCATCATGAAAAAATAACTAAATAATCTTTTGGCCAGCTATTCATGTTACATGCTTATGACTAAACCAAATACCAGATGCCAAATACAATACAATTTAATTGTTGTCGGAGAGGGACGACTATTATATTATTTTCCATGGCGCTCCGGGGCAACTTACAGAGATGTCATTTGAATTTTAAATGAGAACATTTCGGAAAACCCCCACCCATAAGAATAAAACCTAATAAATAATTCACGTCGTTGTTTGATGTTTAAAAGTTTAAAAGTTTAAAAGAATAGTTCGAATGCTTCATTACTTTGTCGAATTTCCGAAGATTTCCGAAGTCAAAACAGATCGAGTTATACAGGGTGTTTCAAAAAGGTATGTCATAAATTATACCACGTATTCTTGGGTCAAAAATAAAACGATTAAACCGTACTTACCTACATACAAAAGTGCACCCAAAAATAGTTACAGGGTGTATAAGATAAAAATTTAAATGAATTTTTTTAACATTGCTCTTAAACCGTTTGACATTTTTTCATGAAATTTTATATGACGTGTTGGAATACCATGACTAACAAAATCGAAGTAGAGGCAAAATATTTTTTTTATTTTTGTAGGATTTTGGAGGGTGTCACCGCCCCTTTGTCTATTCAACTTTTTTGTAGTATAAAATTTAATTACAAATGAAACGCCACTGGAATCCAACATCCATTTGGAAACTTTTTTGTCTCTTAGTATTTGTTTGTAAAAAGTTTAATTTAGACGATACAGCCATTTGAAATGACAACTTAAAAATATTCTATGGAAATTCTACGTATGAAAAATATCAAAATCAAGTTTATTTTTAAATTACAAACTAATTTCATCAAAATAAAAACATTTAATTTAACAGGTGTTCAAAATTACATTCTCCTCCTGTATACATTTACTACATAGTTTTAACAATGAAAATCGAATTTTGATATTTTTGCATACGTATAATTTACATTGAATATGTCATTTTAAGTGGCTGTATCGTCTAAACCAAACATTTTACAAACAAATACTAAGAGACAAAAAAGTTTCCAAATAGATGTTGCATTTCAGTAGTGTTCGATTTTTAATAAAATTTTATATTACAAAAAAGTTGAATAGAGAAAGGGACGGTGACACCCTCCAAAATCCTACAAAAATAAAAAAAAATATTTTGCCTCTACCTCGATTTTGTTAGTCATGGTATTCCAACACGTCATATAAAATTTCATGAAAAAATGTCAAACGGTTTAAGAGCAATGTTAAAAAAATTCATTTAAATTTTTATCTTATTCAACCTCTGTAACTATTTTTGGGTGCACTTTTGTATACAGGTAAGTACGGTTTAATCGTTCTATTTTTGACCAAGAATACGTGGTATAATTTATGACATACCTGTTTGAAACCCCCTGTAGAATCGCTTTTTATAATTCGATCGAATTATAAGTCGAGTTACTCGACACAGAACGGAACGTCACGACTTTTAACGTCAAACAAAAAAATTAAATTGTAATTATTTATTAGTTTTTTATGCTTATGGGTGGGGTTTTTCCGGGGCATCCTCATCCCCGGTGTCCTCATCTATAATTCAAATGACATCTGTAAATTGCATCGGAGCGCCATGGAAAATAATAGTCTTCCCTCACCGGGCACAAACAACTCTGCATTCAGAGTTGCAAGGATCACTCAAAATGGATTAAATTATAAAAATATTATTTACTATTATTAGGCTAAAGAAAGGATGAGCTACAAAAAGAAACGAACCTTTTGAACTTCCTAAAAAACCGTCGTGGAAAACTTTTTTAGCTGAATAAAGAGAACCTATCAATGTTTATATTTTATATCGTTTTGTATAATAAATAATCCTTTTATTGATATTCTAAGAATATAAAAGACCTCTATTGCACGATAGGTTATCCAGAAAAAACATTGCCAGAGACATAGGTATGCCCATGCCCTGGAAACTAAATTCCCTTCTGCCCTAACATTTTAAGCCACAGGCTCATTATTCAACCTCATTGACAGGTCCTAGCTAATGTTAAAATAATCCAACTTTAACGATTTGATATCGAATCGACTATACTCGTTAAATGGAACTTGAAAACATGAAGGAAGGATTCAAAACAAGTAAAAAAAAGTAAAATATTTCAAATAAAATGCGGTGCAATTCCTAAAAAAAACACATACGTGGTCATTCTGTGACTCATACAACGTCAAAATTCAAATTTTTCTTCTTTTTTTATCCGTTTACTAAATCTGTATCTAAAATACGAGAATAGATAGAGACGAATCCAAAACTCTACAAAACACGTTCGCAGAGCATAAAAATCTGATGTGTCCAACACATGACTTTCCTATCTAGTTATTACAGGCTTTTTCCGGTTATTTTGTACAACCTATTGCAGCACCTCCATAAATGTTTAGAGGATAAAATAAATATATACATTTTCCATACATCTACCTCGAAACATTTTTCTATAGATATTCATTGAAAATTAAAATACTGGAAAATTTAAATTTAGCACTTTTCCTACAATTTTTCCATTACGGTCCATTTTAGAAAAATCATGTATAAACAAAAATTATAGAGATCGATATCGCAAAAACTTTTATTTCAACAATTTTCATAAAAATCGGAATTTTGCACATTTTATCAAATTTCAGGAAATTTTGACAAAAAGCAAAAATTATAGATAATATTATTAGAAATAACTTTTAATTAAACATTTTTTTTCTCCAAACATAAATAACAGATATATTCAATAAAATATAAAAACGGCCCCCCATAAAGTACCCCCCCAGATGTTCCGACTTTGTCCAAAATCTAATCATTTCACGTCAGGCCGAAATAAAACTTAAGTTTAAAATTTAATGTTTTTTTCTTTATCCGTTTTTGAGTTTTCTTCAAATTTCAAAATTTACACATTTTCTCAAATATCTCGAATACGGTCTATTTTAGAGAACTTATGTATAGGATAAAAATTATAGAGAATTATATTACAAACAACTTTTGTTTGAACAATTTTTATAAAAAAATATTTTTTTACATTTTGTCAAATTTCTCGAATACGGACCATTTTAGGAAAATTTTGTATAAAACAAAAATTTTAGGTAATAATATAAGAAGTAACTTTTATTTGAAGAAATTTCTTCCCCAAACGTAAATAACAGATATATTCCATAAAATATAAAAATGACCACCTATAAAGTACCCTCCCAGATGTTCCGACACTGACCAAAATCTAATCAGTTCATTGTACGCTGGAACAAAGCTTAAGTTTGAAATTTGGTGTTTTTCTGTGTATCGGTTCATGAGTTATGTGACACATACCCACACACGCACGCACGCACGCACGCACGCACGCACGCACGCACGCACGCACCCACGCACGCACCCACACCCACACACACACACACACACACACACACACACACACACACACACACACACACACACACACACACACACACACACACACACACACACACACACACACACACACACACACACACACACACACACACACACACACACACACACACACACACACACACACACACACACACACACACACACACACACACACACACACACACACACACACACACACACACACACACACACACACACACACACACACACACACACACACACACACACACACACACACACACACACACACACACACACACACACACACACACACACACACACACACACACACACACACACACACACACACACACACACACACACACACACACACACACACACACACACACACACACACACACACACACACACACACACACACACACACACACACACACACACACACACACACACACACACACACACACACACACACACACACACACACACACACACACACACACACACACACACACACACACACACACACACACACACACACACACACACACACACACACACACACACACACACACACACACACACACACACACACACACACACACACACACACACACACACACACACACACACACACACACACACACACACACACACACACACACACACACACACACACACACACACACACACACACACACACACACACACACACACACACACACACACACACACACACACACACACACACACACACACACACACACACACACACACACACACACACACACACACACACACACACACACACACACACACACACACACACACACACACACACACACACACACACACACACACACACACACACACACACACACACACACACACACACACACACACACACACACACACACACACACACACACACACACACACACACACACACACACACACACACACACACACACACACACACACACACACACACACACACACACACACACACACACACACACACACACACACACACACACACACACACACACACACACACACACACACACACACACACACACACACACACACACACACACACACACACACACACACACACACACACACACACACACACACACACACACACACACACACACACACACACACACACACACACACACACACACACACACACACACACACACACACACACACACACACACACACACACACACACACACACACACACACACACACACACACACACACACACACACACACACACACACACACACACACACACACACACACACACACACACACACACACACACACACACACACACACACACACACACACACACACACACACACACACACACACACACACACACACACACACACACACACACACACACACACACACACACACACACACACACACACACACACACACACACACACACACACACACACACACACACACACACACACACACACACACACACACACACACACACACACACACACACACACACACACACACACACACACACACACACACACACACACACACACACACACACACACACACACACACACACACACACACACACACACACACACACACACACACACACACACACACACACACACACACACACACACACACACACACACACACACACACACACACACACACACACACACACACACACACACACACACACACACACACACACACACACACACACACACACACACACACACACACACACACACACACACACACACACACACACACACACACACACACACACACACACACACACACACACACACACACACACACACACACACACACACACACACACACACACACACACACACACACACACACACACACACACACACACACACACACACACACACACACACACACACACACACACACACACACACACACACACACACACACACACACACACACACACACACACACACACACACACACACACACACACACACACACACACACACACACACACACACACACACACACACACACACACACACACACACACACACACACACACACACACACACACACACACACACACACACACACACACACACCCATATAAAATCAGTATTATTATAATACGTCCAGGCTTTTTCAATAGGACTAGGCATATCATAATACTACTCAAATAATTAAGAATCTCACAATTTGACTGATAATTTCAGGCGTATTATAATAAGCCTGCCGCTTGTTAGTCTTATTGTTAAATTGAACCGACGCGCATGTGTTTTAGAATCCGACTAGATTTAATCCGTCGTATTATATTACGATTGACGATGTGCCAGGCGAATTGCAATCATCATTGTTGTTGAATTGATTAAAATTTTTCTGTACCTACCTAATATTTGTGCAAAATATTAATGGCTTGTTAAATCGATGGTTTTCGAGGGATGAAATAACTGACTGCCAAACTAATGAAATAATTAACATTCCACAAGGAAAAGCAATTACTTTAAGAGAAGCTCTAAGGTTATTTTCAAAATTCGAAGGACAGGGATTTAAAAAGTGTTCTTGCAAGCCAAGCAAGACACAGTGTCATAGCAATAAATGTTTGTTTTTTAAAGCTCGTATGAAATTTACTAGCAAATGTCATAAAAGCGGACTATGCTGTAATAAATAATCCTAATCTATTATTTGTATTTTTATTTTAGATAGTGTTTAATTTTAATTTTAGAGTGTTTAAAATCAATGATTGATTATCGTTCGCATGGCATACCGTCATGCATCAGTCGTATTATAAACACGATTCGCCTGGCACATCGTCAGTCGTATTATAAATACGACGGATTTCATATAGTCGGATTCTAAAACACTTGCGCATCTGTTCAATTTAACAATAAGACTTGGTATATATACTGGGATAAGACTAACAAGCGACAGGCCTGTTATAATACGCCTGAAATAATTAGTCAAATTGTGAGATACTTAATTATTTGGGTAGTATTATATTATGCCTAGTCGTATTGATAATAATATTATAATAAGACTGATTTTACCATAAGCCTGCGACATATATATAAAAAATTTTGTCCTGCTTGACTGACTGACCTATCTTTGGTACAGCCAAAACTACTGAGCCTAGAAAGCTTAAATTTGGAACATAGGTTTATTTTATAACGTAAGCACCTGCTAAGAAAGGATTTTTGGAAAATTTAACTTTAAAGGGGGGAAATGGGGGAGGGAGCTTTTAATGAAACTCTTATGTTCTTTAAAGTTAGAAACATGAAAATTTAAATTACAGCTACTAAGCATAAATAAATAGTGACATGTTTCAGGGTTTTTGGATTTTCACATTTTAAGGGGGGAAAACAGGGGGTGAAAGTTTGTATGGGACTATCGATTTTTTTTGTTCTCTTTGAAGTTAGAAACATAAAAATTGGAATTGCAGCTTGTAATGAAGTCAATTTTCATTACTATATTTCGGCCTATTCCGGATATAAATTTTTATTTTATTTTAACTTCATGAGTAACGATAGCGCGCGCAATCCGCGCACATCGAGTAGGGAGCTAGCCTGCTTGGGCATAGAGACTCGGATTCGGATTCAGCATTTAAGTATTAAAAATCATTTATTCACTTTACTGATCTCGACTAGCTTGATTCCATTTTTCCGACCTCGTTAACTCTGCTTCGTTATACGCCGTAATAATATTGCAGAGACCGTAGTTAGGTACACCGAATTCATGTTTACGTTTTTTTTCTGTCGTCGGTTCTTGAGCTAAACGTTCGAATACCAGTTTTATTTGATTAAATTTTTCCGTTTTCGATTTTATTTCATAGAAATATTAGACTTTAGATTTTCGTTAAAAATATTTTGATTTTCAGATAAATTATTTAGTTTTGATTTTATTTAGAAACATTGGAAATTAGTTTTGGTTATTAGGAAGTAGAAATGTTGTTTCTATTTTAATAATTACTTAATTTTTATTGCAACCGTGGATTGTGTTTCTATTTTAGAGTAATAGTAAACCTAAATTTAAATTAAATTCCGTATACAGTTAATTACTTAATTTTCATTGCGACCGTGGATGTTGTTTCTATTTTTAAGTAATAATAAATTTAAATTCCGTATATATGTAATTACTTAACTTTTACTACGACCATAAATTTTGTTTCTATTTATTCACAATCTGGTTTAACTTTTTTTTTACATTTATGTTTCTTTACTTGGGAATAGAATTAGTTCGAAAGTTGAAATAGTATCATTTTTCATGTTGAGTGGACTGGTTTTGGCGATAAAGCTCACATGGTATTAGATACTATCCCGGTATTAGATTTTTTTTAGATTAACCCCTAGCCGTGATTAACATATTAGTGTTTTTCTTATGTTTGGGAGGGCTGGTTTTGGCGAGTACACTCATCATAGGATAAATACTAACCCGGTTTTTGATTATTTTCTTAGTTACTTCCGCCCCGTGATTAAAATGATAGTATCATTTTTATGTTGAGCGGGCTGGTTTTGGCGAGTACACTCCTCATAGGATTGATACTATCCCGTTTTCTTACCACATTTATCTATTCCCTATTCACTAACACAAGGAGGTTTGTTTCAGTTTCAATACCGACTAGATAGTTAACCAGATAACTTTTTCTACGACCGTGATTTTATTTCTGCTTTTACGAAACAAAATATTTAACTTCAATCTTTTTGCCGATTTAACAGTTAACTAGCTAACTTTTGCTACGACCGCAATTATTTGCCATTTTTCTTCTTTAACTGAAATAGTAATTTTGTTTTTGGTTTCGTTTTGGCTCAACCACCGAACCGACAATTTATTAATTAGTTACTATTGCCACCGAGCATCTTTCTTTTAATTTTAATTATACCGTCTGATTGAGACTAATCAAAGTTCACTACTGGCCGATCTGTTTGTTTTTCTTTTTGTTCAGGGTTTTAAAAATACGAGCGAGGGTGGGCGTTGAAATATTACTTACAAATTATTTATTGTAAATAGTTAAAATTCAATATATGTGTCAACGTTACCTTGACTATTACTGAGGTTACTGATCCCTAATTTACTTCCCCCTTTATTTCAGCAGTGAGAAATTCTTTATCACCACAAGTCACGATTAAAGCCCGTTACTTGTGGTTACTTATTACCTGTGTCTGAGTGACCAACGACCCTGGAATTTTTCATCTCCATCTGTGCTGCCCGAGTACTTTCGACGCCGTTTCGAAAGTTTGTGGAGTAAACCACACATAAAATCTGGCGCCCGAGAGCCGTCCCGTCAACAGGCGTCATTTTTAAGTAATCGTTTTCTCTGAGGCGAGAAAACCCCTTACAAGCTACTGAGTACAATTTAATAATAATGTGTTTTAGTGTTTTTATAGTTTTACATCTTAAGGGGGGCAAACGGGGGTGAAAGTTTGTATAGGAGTATATATTTTTTTGTTCTGTTTGAAGTTAGAAACATGAAAATTGGAATTGTAGATAATGAGTACAAATTAATAATGACGTATTTTGGGGTTTTTGGATATTTGGAAATATCGATTTTTTTTTGAGGTAGGAATTGTAGGTTCTCATAAATAAATAATGAAGTGTTTCAGGGTTTTTGCATTTGAACATTTTAAGGGGGAAAATGGGGGGTGAAAATTTGTTTAATAGTATGTATATATATTTTTGTTATTTAAAGTTTGAAACATAAAAATTTGAATTACACCTACTGATTAAAAATCAAAAATGATGTATTTCGCTGATATTGTGTCAACGAATGAACTGAACTTCGCCTTTTAATTTCAGGTAACAATGTAATAATCTTATATTTATATTTGTTAAATTTTCTGAAATTAATAAAGTCGTTTATTATTATTATTAATATATAAATGCACATCTCTATGGCAACTAATTTTACATAAAACTTAACTGTTCAAGTTGATTGTTAGATAGCTGGCGATTCCTACCCACATATATTTTAAAAAGGATAAAAAAAACTAACAAAACAGCTCCTTTTTAACACTTTATTTATTTTGTAAAAAACGATATTACATAAAACACTCAGTACTTTTGAAGTATGTAAATTAAATTTTCTACAAATAGTTTTCTACTTTTACAAAGAAAACTACAACGATCTTACTGAAATTATTAAAAAAAAAAATGATTGACATAAAATTCATAAATGATTATATAAATAACATAATTGACTATCAACAATGAAGTTATCAATTGATAAACAATGCAGTTTTAAATCAAATACAAAATTGTGTAAATATACTTCATAATTTCATGAAACCTTAACAGGTAGGAAGGGAGGGTAGATATTGATAAAGTTTCATAAACAAAACAATATTTTCCAAAAGACAAGTCAATGCATAAAATGAACCAAAAAAAAAAACGGAATACATTTTTATAATAAACTAAATCATGAATGCACATTTTGTTTTTAAATGTTAGCTATTCAATAATTTAGAATAGCTATATTAGATTCGTATGTAGATATAATAAATTCGTTATTATGTAAACTCAATGTGAAAATATAATCTTAACTAAAATATCACTATCAAAAATTACAACGCCATTTTTCTTCCTTCAATCGAAATTTCAACGGCTCTCCTAGTTTGCTTCAACCTCTTGCCATCTATAAAGTTCTTATAATGTCTTTCAAACCTATTTAAACCCTTCTTTGTTGTCTGAAATAAAAGGAATAATATTTTACTTCTAAATATTATAGTTAAAAAAAATAATAGTTAAAAAAAATAATAGTTAAAAATATTTATAATAAATAAATTAGCTAAAATTATTATAAAGAAATCTGTCATGTGTAGCGTGATCAAGGGTAGTACATGACAAACCCATTTTTTAACTGATCATTTAAACTGTTGTGTCAATCCTAAACAAGTTTTAAAAATAATATCAAACTATTCAGTCACATTTCCTACACTGTAATTCTTTCATAATTTATATTCAAATTTATATCTTATGCCGGTCCTAGCTTCGGCGTTGCCACGCCGACCATTAGCTCGATTAATTACATCACGTCTATTACGCCCGTATGCACCGTACACGTTTAATCCAGATCAACCGTTTAATCGCGTTTAGTACCATTTTTAGCTATGGTACTAAACGCGATTAAATCCTTGATCTGGATTAAACGTGTACGGTGCATACGGGCATTAAAAGAACACATACCTTAAACAGACATTCATAAAACGGTTTTGTTACTCTGTCTTCCTTTAATATTCAGTTATTTTAGGACTAACCTTAAACTTAATTGAGCTCAAATTTTAAAGAAATCCAATACTCTATCCTATTCTGCTCATAAGATTGTTTGAAGTCAAAGCGAGAAACGGCGTAATATATATAAATGTTGGTAACAACGAAATGCGATTACATCATTCAACAGTGGGCATTATGTATGAAATTTTAACCAATAACAAGCACATAGTAATAACATTTGGCATCTGGTTTTACCAGTTTTAATGTTAAAAATATATTTTTTAAGCACTTTCTGTACCTTTTTAACAAATTTGTGCACAGTAAGAATTCGTGAACCAAATCCCAATTAACTATAAAAAATATTCATTGTAAAATAATTTTAAGAGTTTAAAAATACAAGACCTCTTACACTTTATTTATTCCACATTGACAAGACGTCCAAAATATCTTCAAAACAATTGTAAAATCACTTTAGCAGACAGCAACAAAATCAAGAAAAACTTGTAACAAATCTTTTCAACTTGAGACTGCAGACAATGACTGTCGGATATGGTTTTAGGCATACAAATTTGTTAAGAAGCATATACATATACACATTTTTAATAAACTTACCCTACTAATATCCACTTCGGAATGCCATTTTGGTCTAACTAAGTAGTCTTTATTGGATGGTATAGGTACTCTTGCTCTAGCTACCCAGCCCTTTTCGCCAGGTCTGAGTGGTCTAAAAAATGTTTTTAAACAAAATAAACAAATTCATTCAAATATAGAATTGCATTTCAAGTATGTCAGAAATATTAATATGGTAACTAAATTGTTTATTGCACTTATATAGAAAATGTACAAGGGCAGTAAAAAAACCATTTAAATATTAAATTAAGATAGTTATATAACATTAATTTAGTTAGATGTGGGCAAATAATTTGACCAAAATCATCAGGTACTCGCCACTCGATAATAGTTTAGATTGCTAATTAGGAAATCACAGAGATGGAATAAGGTTCTAAATTATATAGAATAGTTATTAGATATTTTTCATTTGTTTTAATGTGCCAGATTTAATGCACACTGGCAGATGGTTATGCATGAATTTAACGCTCCTCGTTCATAACCAGATAGTTTTGTAGCAAAGTAACTAAACTTTAGTTTAATGTATTAAAATGTTTAGTTTAGTCTTAAAGCCGAAATATTATTTATTTCCCAACTTTATTCGAAATACCGTTTTGTCAGTTCTGAAGTTACGTAAGCGAAGCAAGTACATTGTTAGCGCACTCTTAATTCGCCGACTTAATTTCTCAACATCCAAGGTCTTCCGACTCAATGGACCCTACTACTCTGGCAATCGGTGAAATCTTTCACTACCTACCGTCGATCACGAGATAACGTTGCCCTCCTTATCCGTCACTATATCATTTGTATTAAATCGCAAACCTTTGAAAATAGGTGAATTTTAACCAAGCCTAATTTTTCCGAAAATCCGACAATAATTTCTAAGCTAACACCGCTCGACTTTCGCCGTTTTTTTTTTTTAATTTATCGCGACGAAAATAAATATTGTTTTTCGATAATAATGCCGAGTGAAATATTTAGGATGTTAGAATGACATTAGTTGTATTCAACCTATAGATTTTGTATTTACTTCAGACATGTTGATTATAATGGTACTTAACTTCTATTTGGAATACCGTGAAGATAGCCGTATTACATATATTTATTTTATTAATTGGCAAAATGTTTTCGTAAAACGCATTAATATACTTTACTTCTACGAAGTTTTAATTTTGTAAATATATCTTATTTTCTGATTTTTTTTATATGTAAACATTTTCACCGTTTTTTACGCTTTTTCGACTTTACCGATTTATATTTTATTTCATATTTTTATGTAAAAATTTTCACTAGCTCTTCTCCGCTTATTAAGAGCATCCTTCTTACTATTTTTAATTATTTCTTTTTTTGGGCAATTGATTGTAAATAAAGAGTAAAATTACTCAAGTTTCATATTGCTCCACCATGGTTACTATTTTAAATATATTATTTTGTATAAAATTCCTGTTTCTTTTAACTATCTAGCTCTTCCATAATCACCTTTAGGGTAAAAGGTACGAGGTGTTTACACCATTTAGGTTGAATAAGGTGGATATTACCAGTGTTAAGGTTTTTTTTTTCAGTAGTACCCCATTTGTAAGTGACTGCCTGGAATATACTTACTCCAATGGGGCGCTACTTTGAGTACACTCTATGTGTACTCGAGGGTCGCAGAGCAAACTACGTTATCAAAACTGGCGCCCGAGCAACCTTTGTTCTATTAACAGCCACCCACGACAAGAAGACGTGTCACAGTATATAATATGGAAAATTATGGTTAATCTTATGCCTTGTACCATAAACTTGGGTAGATTTAAATTCTTCAAAATATTGAATATTTTTAAACAAAATATAATGTACTCAAATATCTATAATGCAGGAATCGTAAGTATACAAAACTCAGCAAAACCCATTTTTCCATTATACCAGTACTAATAGCCTTCGATTAAAAACTAGAAAAATAAAATGTTTTGAGCGTGTTTTTTTAAGCATTTTTTTAAGGATTTTTAACCCACAGCATGTTTTATTTAACGCATTAGAAAGAGAGTCTAGGTGGAAAGAAATATTTAATGATTCATGAGAAATATTCCATGGCATTTAGAATTCTGTGAAAATGGTGTTTGACGATTATTTAATACAATATTATCAGGAGTATCTGGCCGACGCGCGACGGTTCGTTTTGAAAAAACTGCATTAGTTCTTCTCTATTCAAATAAAGAAATTAAAAATAAATATTCAATAACACGCTGTTTATCAAGTTTAAATTACTTATGATTTGTTTGGCTGTTGAACAAAAATGTCTCTAGGAAACTTCTCTTTAGATCTCGATAACTTATAGAACCTTTTTCACTACTATTTATGCTCGTATAGTCGAATTTTTAATTCTATTTTAATTTTTAAATCTTAAATTTCGAGTAAAGCAAAAAAAATACTTCATCATTGATTTACCATATCAGTATGGAAAACAGTTTACTTATTCATAATTTCCACTTACTTTCCTTCTGAATTCAAAGCCTTGTTGAGCTCTTTACGCTCTTGGGCAGTTACTTCTTCCTCTGATTTTCGTCTTTTGCCACCCCTTTGCTCATAATCTCTCTGTACCCGTTCTTCCCTACTAAGGGCTAAAAAAAACATCAAGTACAATAATGTTATTAGCAATATGTAGGAAGAACCTTATTTAAATAAAGCTTTATTCTCATTAGTAATTTTAGCTAGTGGAAGTAGAAAATGTTAAAATTAGGTTAAGTTGACAGTATTTTATTTCTAATCTAGAAAAACGTGTACCTTTATTTTGTTTAATTATTTTTTTTTAAAGAATGTATTATAATGATACATAAAAAGCGGATGAAATGTTAAAATGACTAAGTATAGTGTTTTGCTTTCTTTTTTTAATTCAAAATATGTTGTCAAAATCATAAAGCAAACAAAGTTACATTCAAGCAAATACAGTATTTCGGCACAAAATAGAAAAGCCTATTTAATGTATGGTTTTCCTTAATAAAAATTTCAAGTAGGCTTACTTAAATTTCCAAATAAAGGCATCCTAAATACTGCTTACACTGTATACCACGTTCAATAACTATTATTGCACATGATCATGTAATTTTATTTTTAATTTTGTTTAATTACCTTTAAAATCTGTGGAAAGATTGAAAATTGGCCTAGCCCATTCACTAATCAGTCGTCCTGCCCTCTCTCGATTTTCTTTAGTTTCTTTTGGGTGTTTATATAAATACATCACAGCTTTACCAATACCGGAATGCTTTATTGTGGACTGATCAATTCTAGGAAACTAAATCAAAAATAATAATAGTATAGTGCCGATCGCAAAATGGTAATGACAGATTATTTTAGAGGGAGTTAAAAACATTATACGAATTGCTAAACACCAGATCAGCCATGGTGCACAACTAATTGGGCATTTTACAAAGGGTGCTTCTATTTGGACGCAATTGGTGTCCATTCAAAGCTGACAGCTTCATTTTTACAATAACTAGCATTGCCTGTTTGCATCCACTCCAAAACTGTAGCAACGAAGTTTATTTTGTTTTCTGCATAAAATTAGAGCAAACCATTGATGGTATGAGGATCGTTCAGTACGTCCTTCCAAATCCTAGAGATAGTGCTTGTAGCATCAAAAATGGTTTATTTTTATCAAGCATTATTACTCACTACACAGCTAATAAAGTCTCACATGCTTTCATTTATTTTATTTATTTATTGTCTATTGTAGCAAGAAACTTTTGTTTATTTAGAAAAATGCACGGTTGTACACCTTTGCATTTTCGATGGCCAAAATAATGGAATTAAAAATTATTAATACAATATCCACTTTATTCACTGGAATTGGCACCCATAACTTTATTAATTCCAAACTTAAAAATATGGATCGGCAGACAATGACGAGGAGGTCATCGCACAAAAAGATCCCTATTTTAAGGACCTTTTAAAATCTTTCCTTTTAGATGCCTTAAAAAACTCTTGAAGACGCGTATAAATAGAACTAATAGATTATGTTGAAAAATAAAAAATAAATACCTAAAATAATTGGTTGGACGACCCTCGTATATTTTGTAAATTCAGCCCAAAAATTAAAATTGGTGTACTTACATCTGCTAAAAGTTTCAATAATTGTTCTCTAACTTGTAAAGAAGGTAAAGACCTATCAGGCATAGGAGCTAACCAATCAGTAAGAACATTTAATACATTATGTTCTATGAAAGCCAACTGTAAATCGTGTTTTTTTAATTGTGACATAACTTTTGCTAGCATTGCTGATTTTTTTGTTGCAGGTTTAAGTTGTTCATTAAGTCGTCGATCTTCCTGAAATAAAAAATAAAATAATTAAATTTGTTTAATCGATAGAAATAACATCTCTTACATCAGCAGCATTTTTCATGTCACCAAGTAACCCGGCAATTATATCATCATTATCGTTTATAATATCAATATCCTTTCGTTTGCGTTTTCTATTACCCTCTTCTTTTTTTCTTTGAAGCATAATATCAAAATCTGATAATCCATGATTTTCATCCCGGTCACTAAAATAAATAATGTTAATAAGTCCGATTGGTATCAATTTATTTTACTAACCCTCCCCTGTCCACAATACCCTCGTCAGAATCATAATCCTCTGGTGGTGGAGGAGGAGCTTCTTTTTCAGGTTCATCTTGTTTTTCCGCTGTAGATGCATCTACGTCCTCATCATCACTAACAATTGCTCGTTTAGTTTTATGTGTTGATTCAATTTCATCTTCTGAATCAGATATAAGGCGTTTTCTGGATACCTTACCTATATTTAGAATTAAAATTTATAGTTGTTAACTCATTAAAATTAAAGAAGCTTTTACCTTCATTACCTGAACCAGATCTAGACCTAGACCTGGATCTAGCTTTTGCAGAACCTGATCGTGAGCGCGACCTTGATTTTGAACGAGAACCCGATTTAGATCTTGATCGTGATTTAGACCTTGAACCCGATTTTGATCTTCTTGATCCTGACCGAGACCTCGACCTGGAACCTGATCTTGATCTTCTGGAACCAGATCTAGACTTACGTGACCCTGATCTAGACTTACGTGACCCTGATCTAGACTTACGTGACCCTGATCTAGACTTGCGTGACCCTGATCTAGATTTACGTGAGCCTGATCTAGACTTGCGTGACCCTGATCGAGATCTTGCTGAACCAGATCTAGATCTTCTTGAACCAGATCTAGACCTTCTAGATCCAGACCTAGATCTAGCCGAACCAGATCTAGACCGTCTTGATCCTGACCTTGATCTTCTGGATCCTGATCGAGATCTTCTAGAACCTGATCGGGATCGTCGTGAACCGGAGCCAGATCGAGATCTTCGTGAACCGGAGCCAGATCGAGATCTTCGCGAACCAGATCTTGACCTAATTGATCCCGATCTAGACCGCGATCTTGATTTTGGTGAACCAGACCTCGATCGCCTTGATCCTGATCTTGATTTTCTCGATCCAGATCTTGATTTTCTCGATCCTGATCTTGATTTTCTTGATCCTGATCTTGATATTCTCGAGCCTGATCTTGATTTTCTGGAGCCTGATCTTGATTTTCTGGAGCCTGACCTTGATTTTCTCGAACCAGATCTTGATTTTCTTGATCCTGATCTTGATTTTGCTGAAGCAGCTCTCGAATTGTTTGAGCCTGATCTTGATCCTAGATAATAAAAAAAGTTTGGTGTCATTATATTTTTATCTTAATATAATGAAAATGGGCATAACTTACGTGATCTTGACTTTCTTGATATTGATCTAGATCGGGGTGAACCAGAGCGAGATCTTGATCTTGAAGCGGCTTTAGCAGAACCTGAACGAGATCTCGACCGTGATTTAGATTTTCTTGATCCAGACCTAGATTTTCTTGATCCAGACCTAGATTTTCTTGATCCGGATCTAGATCTAGAACGTGAAGCTGCTTTTACCGAACCCGAACGAGATCGGGATCTAGATTTTCTTGTATTTTTATTTGAATCTGATACTGCAGATCCTGATCGGGATCTAGAACGTGAAGCTGCTTTTACCGAACCAGAACGAGATCGGGATCTAGATTTTCTTGTATTTTTATTTGATTCCGACAATGCAGATCCTGATCGGGATCTAGAACGTGAAGCTGCTTTTGCAGAACCCGAACGAGATCGGGACCTAGATTTTCTTTGATTTTTATTTGATTCTGATACTGCAGATCCTGATCGGGACCTTGATCTTGAAGCAGCCTTTGGAGATTTGGAATGAGATTTAGATCGTGATATTATTTTATTTAAATTTGATTCTGAATGAGCTGATCCAGATCTAGAACGTGATCTTGAGGCAGCTTTTGGAGATCCAGATCGTGATTTTGATCTAGATTTTCGATCATTTTTCTTCAAATTTGAATCAAAAGAACGGGAACGTGATCTTGATCTAGCTTTTGGAGAAGTAGGCCTTGATCTAGATCCTGACCTAGACCTGGAACCTCTCTTTTCTGGACTTGCTGATCTTGATCTAGATTTCGATTTCCGAGAACCAGAATTTGATCTTGAACGTGATCGAGAATGTGATTTTCTTGATCCAGAGTTAGATCTGGATCGTGATCTAAGTGATGCTTCCGATGCAGCTCTTGCTGAACCAACTGGAGATTTGGGACCACCTAAATTACAACAACTTGTCTCAAATTAAATGTTCGACTTTTGTTTAATAGTTTTTTTTAAATAGACCGACCATCTGTTTATCGGAAAATAACATCAGAATGTTCCCAAAGTCGACGTTTTGTATTTAATTAAAATCTTCTGAATCAATTCAATGATACAAGACTTATTACCTTGATATCATAAAACATTTTTTTTTTTCGATTTATGGCCTATGTGCATATACCTAATATGCCAGTCTCAAGTTTGTGTTTAAATTCTCAATCATGTGTGTTCTGTGTAGGCTTTGTTACTGTTTCCCAGCGCCACTTCAGGAATAGCACTATTAGAACCCAACAGTGAATGGTCGAGTGGGGAATCCTACCAAGGCATCAGAATTAATTTTAAATAATTAAATTAAATAAAAAAATCCCGGCCAACGGTTCAAATATAAATTAATTTATTTGTATATTATAAAAACCAATCCAGTATATATTCATACAATTTGAAATGAAACATCTTTATTAAGAATCGGCAACATTACGAGCGTCCCAATCATTTATAAGAAACAATCTATTTGATTACTTTCAAAAACCCAGGATTGATTTTCAACACAAGATTCAAAACGGCAGGAAAATAGAATTATATAAAATTTTTAGATTTTAGTCTCAAACTGGCTTATAGGGGAACTGGATTATTGGGGAACAAATCTTTTATATGCAGGTAGGCCTAAAGATATAATCCAGGTTTGGAGTAACCAATTTTATCACAGGTAAACATCTAAGAATCTAAATAACGTTTATTTAATGTGAGTATATATTTTGATTGGCATTTTATTGTATAAAAACTAACCACCTATCCAAGTAAAAAATATGTACAATATGTCTCACCAAGTTGGAACCATATGAAAAACTGTTTTATTATTGGTTTTGTGAAAAAATGTATTCTTGATAAAAAGTTCTGCATGGGCCAAAACTTAAAATGCAATCATCAGATATCAATTTTTTTAAGCCGTATACGAGGTTTGTCAAAAAATATGAGTTTTGCTAAAGAGTAAAGTACCTTCATTTTTGAAAAACCTCGTATAAAACTGATAAAATTTGATATCCGATGGTTGTATTTTAGGTTTTAGACCATGTTCGACTTTTTATGAAGAATAACTTTTTTCCTAATATTAATAATAAAAAAAGTTAGTCTTCGTAAAAAGTTCGAGATTCTGAATGCTAAAAAAAATTATTTTTGTAAGAGACTGTACAACACATGTAAGTTTAAACATATGTAAGCTTATATCTATATACGGATACGTTATAATTTCAAGTAAAATCCATCAGGCTACGTCGCAAATATATGAATGGTGGGCTTTAGAAATTTGTGACTTGCTCATACTAATTTTAAGGGTTTGGTTTGTTTTGATTCAAAGAGAACCATCAATTCCAATTCTCAAATACAGTGGACGAATTAATTTTTCAAGAACACATCGCGAGATTATAACATCTTAGCTGATTGAGTGTAATCAAAGAGGTTAGAAAGGGTAGAGGTAACATAGGAAGCATTTGTCGCTGCGCGAATTTTGCCAAAACCGAAAAACTGGGTGGAAGGAGTAGGGAGATGTTCTGGGCCGGACTTAAATATTTGTATTGTAGTACCTAATTTTGGTGGGTAACTAAAAGATGAAAAATTATGAGACGTTTTTTTGACTTTATTTGTTAGCACGATTCATGTATGATGAGGGAAATAACACTTTATCAATATATACCTAGCTAAGAGCCGATTCCACCGTTGTGTCAAACGAAGTTTAAATTATTAAACGAAGATTAAAATGACATTGTTAATGTAAAATTTGTCATTTTAAACTCCATTTAGTAATTTAAACTTCGTTTTTGTTAATATAAAAATGTCATTTTAATCTTCGTTTAGTATTTTAAACTTCGTTTAACAAAACTCTAAGTAATAGTTTATAAAATTATTGCAACAAAATAGCTGTTGAAACAGCCACAGTACTTTTTGCTCGAATTACACACAAGATTTTTTCTACGATCACACCAAAATAAAATAAATAATTAAATTTTATTAGAAATGGGTTACCTTTTCGTTCGTTATATTTTAAGTTTATTTGACATAGGCCTACTCTTCGAAGAGAAAAAAATGTTTTGGTACTTATATGCCGGTAATTATTTATGATTTAATTATTTATGATTTAATTATTTACGGAAAATACCGTTCAATGAATTAAAATATTAGGAAGTCAATTAATAGTTATTTATGTAACCAGTTACGAAATGCCTTATTTTGTGTAGCGAGTAAATATTTACGGAACGAGGTCCCGCAAAATGAACGAGTTACACAAAACGGCATTTCATAACGTGTTTACATGCAAGATTTTTTCTAATTTTGACTTGATTATTTATAAAATTGTGTTAAAAAATGATTCACCATCATTCTTTTGTAGGTACTTCCAATCAAATATTTTAGAAAATTGTTGTATTTGATTTCCTACGACGTTTTTTTTTTTCAATAGTAATAATAAAAATAAGGGACATGTGCAGTGTTGAAAAAAAAAACATTTTTACCCATTATCCTTAAAGGAGTACGTCAAAATTTTACCTCCAACATTTCTGGGCAGTTTTCAATAACGGTGTTATTTTAAAAATAAAACGCAATTTACAGCTTTTCTTTTTTTGTTTTCTTTTTTGTTGTTAAACGTAATGTCATATTTTCAAATGTGAAATGTCACTATTCATTGCCTTTTTTTCCATATTTGGTATTTTTGATTTTTTTTTTTGGATTTTTGGATTTTTGGATTTTTTTTATTTTTAGATTTTTAGATTTTTTAGATTATTCGATTTCTTGATTTCTCGATTTCACGATTTCACGATTTCACGATTTTATTTAGTTTTATTTATTTATTTATTTTTTTTTCTTCATAACTGGTGACAATCAACTTTTCGTAATCAGTTGCATAATGTTTCTCAAACTTTTTTGGCGACGGAACCTTTATTGAAAAGCGAAATATTTAACGGAGCCCTAAACACATAAAACATATAATTTAAAAAATGTATTTCAAATTTTTCTTTATTTTGACTCTCATTTCGACTTTCAATATGTAAACATGATAAAAAATCTACTCTATATTATGCTCCGATTTCACATATTCAATTTTATAATTGTAATTTGAGAATATTACTGCCCATCTACGTAGTCTGTTGGCTGAAAATTGGGGTATACATTTAGCTGGGTTAAAAATAGTTACCACAGGTAAATGATCTGTAACTAGGATAAAGAAATGTCCATATAAATATTCAATAAATTTATTTAAGCCAAAAATTATTGCAAGGACATCTCTTTCAATTTGGGAATATTTTTGTTCGGAGTTTGATAAGGTACGCGAAGCAGAAGCTATAGATTTCTCAATATTTTTTTCAAAAACATAACATATCATGGTCTTATTCCCACATTTGATGCATCTACGAATAATTTAATCAGGCTGAAAATGCACAAGAACATAATTTGTTGTTAATTTATTTTTTTGCAAGAATTATCCCAAATCCATTTCACCCATAAAAAATAAAATTAAAAAAAGTCCTAAAGCAAAATCATATCCTCCTTCTTCTTAGTAACTTAAAAAAAAAAAGGTCCTCGAGCCAGATCCCTTCATTTTGTGGCGATAGTACTGTTTTTTTTTTTTATTGTGAATATTTTCTTCGCGGAGCCCTCACAAAGACTATCACTTTGAGTAACATTGTTATATAGAGAATTACTAAATAAATAGTTTTGAGAAAACTATTGAAACCAGTTGTGAAGTTTGAAACGAATAAATTGGCAATGAAATTGATATTTTTGTATTTTATTGTATGTTTCTCTTTTCACTTCCTAAAAAAGATTCCCCATGAAACAAGAAATAGTAAATAGTTTATAATAATAACCTATATTTGCTACTTAAAACATGTACCAATGACAAAGTCCGATTCTGTTTATTTTCAAATCAACAAATATGGATGTCGACTGAATCCTTAAAAATTAAATATCTCACCGAAATAAATGTAAGTTTATTTTATCTCCGTCACATTTCGCAGGTTCATTATAAATAAAGCTTTTTACAACACATCTTGGCATTTTCAACGTTAATTTCCAAAATTTAAGTCACTAAAATACCAAATTAATCCTCGTTGACACATAAAATTTGGATGGACAGTGCTCTGACATATGATGTTCTCAACTGTGATTGGTGGGTGTGAATAATTTCGAAATGGGATTATGCGCAGTATCTTATGTTCCATCTAAGGTTTGTATAATCTAAGAGTGTAATTCAGTTATCGCGTGTTAAGTGTAGTGTTTACAATATTCCCAAGTTGTAAACATTGTACACAACTAGGCGTTGACTGCTTTAAAAATATTTTTATTTTAAAAATCTATCTTTTTACCAAGACGATAAAAAAATTCATTAAATTTTTCTTATTTTATGTATAATTTTTTAAAGGAACAACCCGCGACGGCTTCTGTCCTCACATTTTTCTCATTTTATGTATATGCGAGGTAATAATGATGTCTCCAGGCCGTATAGAGGTAACTTATTTTTTTTAATTATTCACGTTTTATGTATACTTTTTTGCGAAACAATCCGCACTGGTTCCAGGGCTGGAACTCTGTGTCATGTAGAATTCTACTTATCGCTTTCTACAATAGATTCTTTTGTGGCACTCTGTGTAACATAGCGGAAAACCAACGAGTATATACTTACTACAGGATAACTAGATTCATAAGAAACCACATTGCGATATTTCCCGTGCGGTTGATAACGTATTTATCACAAAAGAAAGTAATCAATTCCATTGTAGAAAGCGATAAGTAGAATTCTACATGACACAGAGTTCCAGCCCTGGCCGCACAGGTTAGGTAAATTAGTTAGATTTCTGTATAATTTTTGCGAAATAACCTGCGATGGCTCTAGTATCTATAGGTTAGGTAAATTTATTAAGTTTTTAAAAAAAACATATTTTTAGGCGTTTCTAGGGCAAAGAAAAGAATTTTGAAATGTGTTTCAAAGGGTCTAAAATGGCCTAAAAACCCCGTTTTATATTTTCTGATGAATAATCACATATTTAAATTAGTGATGTTTTATTTTGAAAATATGGGAAAAACAATTTGGGGGGAGGGGGTAAATTTCATGAGAATGCCAGGATTTTTTTCATTTGTGTTTGGAAGGCTTGTTTACTTATGAAAAATATTTTTTTGTTAAAATGTGGATTCACTCTAAACTGCATTTTTCCCCCTATATTTTTCAACAAATTCTAAATAATTTAATAGTGTTAAGATGAACAAATTAGTGTATTATTTATTTTAAATACCAGCGATTTATGCAAAATTATAAAGTCTAAAGCCAACTTTTATGCAGACGACGGAAAAATCTACTGCAAGCCACTGGAAAGCTCTCATAGAATGAAACAATACTTGAATAAAATAGGAATCTGATTCCAGCAATGGCTACTACTCCTCAACATAAATAAATGTACAGTATTTGTACATTGGCCCAAACAATCCCCATACACAGTACACCATAGACACACAAATGCAATATTTCCAGTCGAAACACAAAAGGCTCTTGGTGTAATCATATCTAGAGACTTAAAATAACAAACCTACATTGATAATTTAGTGAAGAAAGTCAACAGTCTCATTTATCTTATCAAAAGAGCTCTTAAAGACCACTTCGAAGATAAGATCCTGGTCACTTCCGGTATAACCGGAAGTTGCACAGAGTTCATTTTATTTTAATTCAAAAGAGCATATTCGATTATGTATACTCAGAAAATGGCGAAAATACAAATTAATTTATTCTCCACAAAGTTGTAATGCCCGCCTTACGTGGGACACAGTGTATATATATCTTATATTTAATCAATATACTCTCTATTGAAAAATCTGAAATATGTACTATTTTATATTCATGATAAACTGACATTATTATTATTATACATGTTAAGATAATTACATAGGAAAAATAAAATAATAATTGTTTGATGTGGATGACACCAAATAAAAAAAAATAATAATTGTTATTCACCCAGTAAGTAACATAACTTTATAAGTTGCTGCAAAAAAAATATTTTAACTTCGAGTATATTATATGTATCTTGGAAAATAAAAACTTAAAGGAATTATGTTTTATCTCATTTTTATGACTTAATGACCTATTATTCCCATCAAACACACTAAACTGAATTTTTTCTAAGGTGCATTCTTTAATAGATAATAATTTGTATAATCTTCTCTTCATGAAAATGTAATAATAATAGGTAATCTTAACGCAAGCACTCCTTGTAAGAAAAAAAAACAAATTATAAATTTCATGAGCAATACAGATTTTGTACAAATTAACATTCTTCCAACCTTTGTAATGGCAAATAATCTTAGTACCACGTTAGAAATGATATTCAGTATTAAAAATATTGAAAACTGCATTAGAAATATTGAAGTAATTCCAGAACTCTGCACTGACCATCTTGCAGTACAGCTTATGATAGAAACTGCTAGGGCAACCCCCCCCCTTCCCCAAAATTAACATATACCTTAAAATGAACAAATACTGATAAAACCAACAATGAAACTGAAGTCTTCATACAGAATAATCCTGATCCTGATAAAATTTTCAAATTCATACAAAAACTTCAAAAAACAGTAATACTGAATACACTGCAAGAAAAAGATATACTAATACCAACTTCCACCATACATTCTGAAGCTAATAAAGTCTAAAAGCCAAATGTATCAGCAAATCAAAGCCCAACAGAAAAATGCTGTTTAAGACACATCTGACAGAATCTTGCAAAAGAATTAATAGTGCTCAAGGAAATAATTATTGGCCTGAAATCCAAAAGCTGTCCAATCAATCAATCAGTACTAGTTCAACTATTGAAGAAAACAATCAATCTTACTCTACAAATACAGAAAGTTACAAAACTTTTGCAGATAATTTTGAAAGCACTCTTATCAAAAACAAATGTTAATTTCTGGTATGATACCTTCTATGAAGCTCCCGTAGCTCCACAAGAAATACCTAGCATTGAGGAATAGGACTAATATGGAGTCATACATTCTGGTAAAAATTATTCTCCTAGTTATGACATGACTGCATCAATAGAGACATACTAAGAAAATTAATAATTTCTCTACACACCCATATTTTAAAAATATACAACTACTGTATCCAAAAGCAATATTTTTCAAAGATTTTTGCATAAAACTAATAAAAAGTTTCACATATGGTGATTGATGACTTAAGAGCAAACTGGACATCTCATGAAAGCTAAAAAGTTTTAATATAAAATGGTATTTATAAGCACGCCACTGGGAATAGTTTGTGATATTATGTTTCTTAAGAATATAGACCTTTAAATTTGTGCAGCACTCTACAGAGATGATTAAGAAAAAAGGTGGGAAATTCTCCAATTTAAAACTACTAGATATTTATTAAAACAAAAAGCAGCAAATTTTCATATATACACTTGCGTGCATAGAAATCGACCCACTGTAAACTTTTGACTTAATTATATAACAGTAATATTGTTTAATAATTAAAAAAATATATATAGTTAAAGTCAAAAGTTTACAGTGGACCGATTTCTTTGCATGCAAGTATAGATTTAATACAGAATTTTTTTTTTAATTCTGTTTAAAAATTTTCAAAATAAATACTTTTCGAAGTTTTACAAAAAATCAAGTTTTTTCACGCTAAGTTTTGTTATTATTGATATTTCCTGAAAATTTCACAAAAGTCGGATTAAAAATAAAGGTTCAGAAGGAATTACAAATGTTCAAGGTGTTCTGTTTGCCCTCAAGTAGAACAGGTAGGGAATTTTCAATATGCATAATATAATTTATAATGAGTTTAACAAGGTATAATAGGGACATTCACATGTCAGGCAGATGTCGCTATCGCTTATCATGCATAAAACTGTGTGGAGTGAGCAGAAGTAGTATCGATGCTTGCTCACAGCGGTGACTCTTCATTATATCCTATTAAATTTTGTTTGACTTATTGTAAGGTACCTATTCATTCCCTGTAATAAATAACATACCTGAAGGTGATCCAGATCTATCATGGCTACTTTTCCTAGATCCTTGAGAACTTTGAGATCTGGATCTTGACCTGGATTTAGAACTTGCTCTACTTCCAGTTTTCTGAGAATGAGGGGATCTAGAATTAGATCTCGAAGACTTGGAGCTGGCCACACTTCCAGGTCTTGACCCACTATGTGAACGTGACCGTGATTTCCTTGGAGATGATTGAATAGCGTCACTGCTACCGTTAAGCTGAGGACTGGCTGATCGAGCAGAATGAATGGATTCAACGGAAACCGACCGTGAACCACCGCCTCCAGCAGGTGACTGTGGCTTATCCATGGTATGATTGTTATGGTATCCCTCTAAATAGCAGTGTAAATATTTTTTTTGTTTTTACAAACTATTTTATAAACTTACCTGATTCTACTTCCATAATAATTATGAAATAATGCACTAATTACTCATAAAAAAGTATTTTTATAAATATTTTGACAGATAGGTAAAGGTAAAATGCGTAAAATATTAAAAAGACCCGTAGACTTTGACGTTTAGGTTAAATATTTATCTTCTCATTGACTTTTTAGGTATGGTCTTGTTGTCTTACGTTATTTAGCACTAGAGCATTGTCGTAGATAACGTTGAACTGTGGTCGACTATAGTGGTTGAACTAGGCCATAAGCAGTGTTGCTCGGCC
This sequence comes from Psylliodes chrysocephalus, assembly GCA_927349885.1. NCBI lineage: Eukaryota > Metazoa > Arthropoda > Insecta > Coleoptera > Chrysomelidae > Psylliodes > Psylliodes chrysocephalus. The sequence continues at coordinate 48,589,325 of OV651813.1, read as the reverse complement.
CGGGTCAAAGTGCCAATACTGCAACTCATGAAAGAAGGATAATTATTACAATCCTCTTTCAAAAATTACCATATATCAACTGTTCAGTCACCATGTTTTTAAACATGACTTTACAAAGCAATAGTGCATTCTAGGTACAAAGGAAGTCGATATAAGTTTAGGTTAATAAACTACAAGCTCACCGAAAATCGGGTAAAATCCAGTAAAATCCTCGACGTTGGCAACACTGGCAAAAGAAGAGATTGACAGGTTGACAATTGATTGAAAGTTTGAGATATTTTGACTTTTTAGCTAAATCGTTTTTTTACTTTCATTTTATTTATTAAAAACAAATAACATGGGAGATTCCCTAGAAAAATCTATAATTCATCCTCGAGCTTATTTGTATAAAATTAAAGAAAACAAATTATCTCAACACGAACGAAGAATAAAATATCTGGAAGAACAAAAAGAAAAACGTCAAACATTAACAGATAAAAATCGAGATTTGTGTGATTTATTTATTAAGCAAATTGAAAAATCTTGTAAAGATGAGGAAATGGAATATGAATCGACCCAAATTCGGAAAGAGAGTCAGTTTCATTTTAAATTAATGATGACAGAATGGTTCACAGATATTCCTGATGATTTGGAGGACAACTGGTTTATAAAGCTAGTTCCTGAAGGTTTTCGAATTCTACTTATTGCACGAAACCACCACACATTTATTTACAACAAGAACGGCAGATATTTATTCCAGATAAGAACAAATTTTCCAGGAGGGGGTGGATGCATTGAAAATGGAACTGCAGTATTAGATTGTGTAATGGATAAAAAAAATAAAATTGTATTTGTATTAGACTGTTTGTTTTGGAATTCGATGTCAACTTTAGATAGTGAAGCAAATTTCAGATTCTATTGGTTGAAATCAAAATTCCAAGAAAACCCAGAAATGGGCCAATATTTAAATTATAAATTTGTGTTAATGGACAGTGTATGTGCTGAAAGATCTCTAATTCAAGAAAAAATGTTTCAATCTTTTAAAATAGGAGAGTCTGAAATAATTTATGATGGTATAGCATTTTATCATAAGGAATCTCAATATTCTTTTGGCTATTCACCTTTAGCAACGTGGCTTGCCTCATATATGCTTCCTGAAAAATTAGGTATTGATGTGCCAGAAATCTACTCTGAAAAAAAGCCAAAGAATTATGTAAATTTGCAACATTACATTGAAAATGAAAAATTATTTCATAAAAAGAAAAGGAGATTTAAAAAAACTGATGTTGAAGATATGGAATCATAAGTGTTTTGTAATAATTGTATATAGGTAACTGTTTTAAGAAAAAGATTAAACATGCTGATATTTAATTTTGTTTGTTACTCCCCTTTCACATGGACAGAGACTGCTGGACAGATAGATGTGACCAATAAGGTTGAATGATATGAAAATGAGATGCCATTAAAAAGGCCACACCACTTCTTGCACTCTTGATACCCTGTTCTAGTTGTCAAAACTTTTTGAAATTTGAACATTATGCTTGTGTCCAAAGCAGTATCTTTAAATTATTGTTTAAAAAAAAATCATGACAGAACTGTTCAAGTTATCAACAAAATTAAAAACCCCGAAGAAATTGTTTGGATTAAGTTTTAATTAGTATTATTTAATGTTTCAGCCTTTACTTGATGAAAATCCATTTGATCTTGAAAGAGTAAAACCAAATTTGGTAGATTTTCACACTTTTATTTTAAAAATATAAATTTTTTTTAAAAAACACTAACATGACATATGTTTCGAAGTACAACTTCTTTTTCAAATGTGACTATTTTAAATTCGGTATCCAATATATATATGAAATATTTAACAAAACAAAGTACTTAAGAAAAACATCAATAACATTACAAAATAACTATTTAAAGTAAATAAGGGTACTTAGGTAATTATAATATCAATCAGATAACAATAAGATAGCACATTACCGGGATTATCTCACACAAAACTAGGAAAGAGATTTAATAAGGGTGAATTATTAATATCTAATTGATCATTTAGTAAGTTATCTGAATTTTTAAATCTATTTATTTCAAGTGTTTCTAAATGGTTTAATTTAAGGCTCTTATTTTCTATATGTAAAATTTCAAAGTTATCTGTAAAAGAATGATTTTCAGCTAAAATATGATTTGAGTAAGTAGAATTATTTTTGTTTTTTGTATAGCTATTATAATGTTCAGAATAGCGTTTTTTGAAAGTACGGCCTGTTTGACGAATATACAATTTTGGACAACTACCACAATTTAATTTATATACCCCCGATTTATTATTAGGATTAATTTTACCCTTATTGTTTTTAATATACTTCCCAAGCGTATTATTGGTTTTAAAAGCTACGTTAATATTTTGGTTTTTTAAATATGATGATACCTTTTCACTAGGAGCTCCTATATAATCAAATAACACATAACTACTCTCTGAATAACAATACATTAATTAAACGTGTTACCGAAATTAAAGACCTGGGAATCGTGTTTTGCTCAGATCTTTCGTTTAATAATCATATCAATCTTATAGTTAATAGAGCAATGAAAATGTTAGGCATGCTGATAAGAAACTCTAGCTCGTTATCTTTAGATGCCTGTAGAATGGTTTATATTGCATATGTGCGGTCCATTTTGGAGTACAGCTCTACCATATGGTGTCCATTTTACATAAACTCTGTAAAAAGGATTGAAAATGTCCAAAATAAATATCTACGATATTGTGCCTTTAAAGTTGGTCTAGCAGCAGGTACATATAATTATTCCACAATTCTGGATTTAATAAACCTCCCAACCCTTGTTAATAGAAGAATATTGATGGATCTATCATTCCTCCATAAGATCATAGCCGGGATTATTACTTCTGATGAGTTATTAGCTATGATTGAATTTAGAGTTCCCACAAGAACTACAAGAAATAATAGTTTATTTGCCATTCAACTTCACCTTACCAATTATGCTTATCATGCACCTCTACCTAGACTAATGCGACTGGCTAATCAATACAATTTAGACATCACTGGGTGTTCTATTAGTCAATTTGTGAATGATGTAAAGAGAATTTGTTTTTAATATCTTTAGTTTAGTTTATTACATTTCATATATGAAATTTTAGATTTATTGTGCCTACCTTTTTTTTTTTTTTTAATGTACTTAAGTTATTTTATTTTATGTAATTTATTGATACTAATGGATTATTCCGTAATATATATATTTATTTATTTATTTATATATGTAAGACTTATATCTGCAATTTTGATCTTTAATTATGGGATAAACTTGTTGAATAGCCTGTTTAAAAAGTTTTTTCTCTAAAATGTTGTCTACTAACTTTGAATTAAAATTATTATTTACTGCGATTTGTTTAATGATATTTAATTCTTTTGTGAAGTTCTCTTTGGTAAGGGGAATATTAACTAATCTATGGATCATACTGTTGTATGCTGCCAGCTTTTGTTTGTATGGATGAGATGAACTATTATTTATTGTAATATCAGTATGTGATGGCTTATGAAATATACCAAAATTTTTAAAAAAAATTATATTTTTAAAATAAAAGTGTGAAAATCTACCAAATTTGGTTTTACTCTTTCAAGATTTTAATTAGTAAGTAAAAGTAGGTACTTTTATACAATACTTAAAATTATTATAGATTTCCAAAAGATCCGTGATAATAAAAATCTGGTCAGTCAGAATATGTAGCAAAATGTAATACTTTAATTCTTCCTATCATTGGTCAACAGTTCTCTATATCAAAATGATTTAAATAGAATTAGACTGTCAGATAGTGACTGATTTAGGTGCCTCATTTTCGCATACAAGCCTCGAAGAGGGTTGAAAAGTACATGGATGTTGAGTAGAATAAAAGGAAATTTATTATCAAAGCTATAACAACTTATAACCATACAACATGAACAATTACATGAATAACAGACAATTTAAAAGTCATTGTAAAATTTCTTCAAAGTTTAACTGCACATTTTGAAGAAATTAGAAATTTTATTTTATTATTATTAAAAATCCACTGATAGTTTGCCTGTCAGAAACGCATTTAACTTCGGATATATATAATAATGAAATAAATATTAACAGTTATATAATATGTAGAGCTGATAGCAACAGTCGACATACTGGGGGAGTTATCGTCTATGTGAATCAGATATTACAAATTTTAGATATTAAGATAGTAATTTTAGATATTAAGATAGTAATTTTAGATAGGACTTATTGGTTACTTTCAGTAAAACTCTTATATAATAACAAAGAGTTTATGATAGTATGCCTTTATAGATCTAGTACTGGAATTAATTTGTTTCTTGACTTTTTTGAAGAATGGTGTGAGCTGAATTTAACTGATGTTAACTTAGAAGTTATTTTGCTTGGGGATTTCAATATTGATTGGTATAGTAATTCAACTTATTCAAAAATATTGTTACTGATACAGGTTTTAAGAATGTGGTAAAATAATTTACACATGCAAATACTCATATTAATTGATTTAATTATTACAAACTCAGACATTACAACTGAAGTAATAGACACACCAAAAATCAGTAGTCACAGAAATATTATTGCAAAACTAAACCAACAAAAAAAAACAGAAAAGGGAAACGATAGTTATTGAAAGTAGAGGTAGGTTTATTGATTATATAATAATTAATAATAATCTAAAAGATATTACATGGAATTATTGGTTACATGATATTAATAAAAAATACAGAAAATTTTTAAATAAAATGTTGAAAGTGGTCAATGAAGTGGCGCCAAGAAACAAGTAAAAATTTTACCATATTATCAGTACTGGTAGAATGATCAGGTTAGAGCTGCTACTAATGTGAGAGATAAAAGTTATAAAACATTTATTACTAACAAATCAGAAAAAAACTGGCAAATATATAAATGTAATAGGAATAAAGCAGTGAATGTAATTAAAAATGAAAAAAGCAAATACTTAGAAACTAAAATAGATTTAAACAAGGGTAACCCTACTGAGATGTGGAAAACTTTGAAATCTGTTATTCCAACAGCTAATATTAAATTCGACAATATTTGTGACATTCGTCAGGATTTTACTTAACATATGTAAAGAATATTGAACAAATATCTAAGCAGTTACCTTCTATTAATAATTATCCGATTATACCTCGTCTAAGTGAAATTGAAACTTTTGTAAATTTTAAACTAATTAATTAAAATGAATTAAGAGAAATATTATTTTCAATGGCAAATAAAAATAGTCCAGGCGAAATATCCACAATTTTATTAAAAGAATGTTTTGAGAGTTTATCCCAACCTCTATTACATATAGTCTAAGATCCGAAGTAAGGTCGACCTTCACCCATCTGTTTAATGGATGAAAGTTTCTTTTAATTAAATAAAATATTTTTATAAATATATCGCAAAAGGTTTTCCTAACAAAATACGGTCCAGACTATTTATTTTTTTTAAATAAAAAAAATGACACCCTGTTAAGCATTCCCCAGATGCTTCGACAATGCCCAGGGCCGACTAGAGGGGGTGGTAGGCGAGACTAATTCCCGGGGCCCGGACTGAAATGGGGGCCCGGCAACTGGATTTTTTTGTTTTGTATGAGAAACTCAACACGAGAGGGGGAAGTTTTTGCTTGAGGACCTCTCTTTTTTTTTATAAAAAGCAATTGAAGCAGAGGAGGAAAAGTTTTAGCTTGGGGATCTTTTTTTTTATTGGAAAATTCAATTCAAGTAGAGGAGGAAAAGTTTTTGTTTTAAAGAGCTTTTTTTGTCACAGGGCCCGATCAAGAGAATTGTCCTGGGGCTCAGCCCGGCTCTCGGCGGCCCTGACAATGCCTAAACTTTAATCAGCTTACCGCAGGATAGATTAAAGCTTAAGTTTAAAATTTGGTGTTTTTTCTTTATCCGTTTTTGGGTTGTCTTCAAAATTCGAAATTAGCAGTTTTCCTCATATATCTCGAATTAGGTCCATTTTAGGGAAATAATGTATAGAGACAAAATAATAGAGAATGGCATCTTAAGCAACCTTTATCATGATTCCTATACTTTCCTTATCTGTACACAGAAAGAAAAGCAAAAAATGGCCTGACCGTATTTTCTTAGGCAACCCATTTGCGGTATATTTAAAAACATATTTTGTTTAATAAAAAAAACTTTTATCCATTAAACAGATGGGTGAAGGTCGACCTTACTTACGGATCTTGGACTAATATAAATTTTTCCATTGAAACAAGTTTAGTTCCGGATGATATTAATCCAAGTAAGGCTACCCATTTAAGACTAATAAATTTAATCAGTGCTGTTGGAAAACTAATACAAAAAGTAATATATCTTCAAATTATTGATTATTTAGAGGGGAACAGTTTATTGATAAGTAATGTGCAATCAGGATTCCATAGTAAACTGTGAAACTGCTTTACAGTTGGTGTTGCATGACTGGAAGTTATCAATTGAAAATAATTTGGTTACACTGACGGTGTTTTTAGATTTACAGATGGCATTTGAGACTATAGGGGTAGATTAATAATACATTTAAGAGCTATTGGTTTGGGGGTTGTGCACTGGACTGGTTGGGTCATTATATGGAAAATAGGAAACAGAAGATTAAGGTACGTAATTGTGTTTCAGATACTATAGAGCAGCTATTCTCAACCGCTGGTCCGGCGGACCATTAGTGGTCCGCGGAGAAATTTTACTGTCACGCAATTTACTGTCCACAATTTTTTTTTAACAAATCTACTGGTCCGCGGGCCAAAAAAGGTTGAAAAACGCTGCTATAGAGAATAATATGGGGGTGCCACAGGGTAGTGTTCTAGGTCCGCTACTGTTTTTAATTTATATTAATGACATTGCTGGTGTAGTTGAAAGATGCTCAATACACTTATTTGCAGCAGATGGTACACTGATATATTTTACCCATGAAAACACTGAAACTTGTTTTAAAAAAATTAATAGTTCTATAAGTAAAATATATGATTATTATAACGGAAACTCGTTGAAAATAAATTACGAAAAGACAAAGTGGATATTAATTGCGGGGGTACCGGAAATTTAAAAAAAATTAAATGGAGCATCGTGTGTTTCTGTTCATGGAATAAAGTTTCAGAGAGTTGAAAAATTTAAATATCTAGGGGTTATGGTTCATACAAATTTACAATTTAAGGAACATGCTAATAACGCCATCAAAAGCATATCATTTAAAATCAACTATTTGAGGCAGTGTTCCCCATATCTCAGCAAATGGGCTAAAATAATAATTTGTAATACTCTAGTATTACCTCATATTATTTATTTATATTTTAAGATTAAATCAGGAATCTCCCCAGTATATTTACAAAATATTTTAAGTTATAATCAGGATGTTCATGAACACAATACACGAAATAAGAAAAAATTTAGAGTTAATAAGGCCACGAAAAAATGTACACAAAATTCAGTGTTTTTTAAAGGTGTACAGGCTGTTAATAATTTGCCTGAAGATATTAAATGTTCTTCAAACGCAGCAATATTTAAAAGAAAACTGCGTGAATACTTGCTGGCCAATCGACGTTTTTTTTCTTGTTCTTTTATTATGTACTGTATCTTATGTATTTTTTATTGTATGTTGATTCTATACTTAGGAATTTTTTATATTTTAAATGTGAAGATGTATTGACATGTAAAATATAGTTTTTTTTTTTTTTGACTAAATAAACGATTTATAAATAATATGATTTTTTCCAAAATATACTAAGAATTCTTTAAAAAATATATGTTTTCGTCAGTTTAATATTATTTGGCAACTTATTGTACATTTTAATCCCATTATAAATAAGAGCCTTTCACTAGTTCAGATTAAAATTTAACTACAAATTTACCATTCATACCTTAAATATATTGAAACCCCCCAATTTCAATATATTTTAATAACAAATCCATAAACAAATATTGCCATTCATAAAATTTAATATTCGTACCGTATGGTAATCAAAGGTAGTCAACTTGTCGCGTTACATGAGCGTTAGCATAGGTCGTTTTGTTTTTATGTATGTTACAAGTAGTTTTAAGAATGAACAACGATGTTAAGGTTAATATTTCATGCCCGACAAAAAATAGCTTACATGCCTCAAGATTCTTCATTCCACATAAAAATCATAATGCTCTTTTGCAGACAAAAAACGGTATTGAACAACTCCCCAAAATAATAAACACTTTAAGCTAGCTTGAAACCTAATTATTTTGCCACCGTTCTTACTGCAAAATACCCAGAAGAAAGTTTTTTTGTTTAGCAATTCTATATGGTTCTAAAATTTCAAATTATTGTCAAAATTAATGCCCAGAAATTTTATTTTGTCAGTACATTCAATATTATGACTTCCTGATTCTTTGGCAGGGTACATTTAAGGGTTACCATTTTAGTTATTTCCATATTTACATACAAATAGTTGACATCGCACCATGCTTTAAATTCTTAATGTCACAGCATATATAATATATATGGTGTTAAAAAGAACGCAGATGTCATTGCTGTGCTATAAAAACATGGCGCCATTAGCAAATTGAGTGAAAGTACCTGTAATTTTAAGTTATAAATGAGGAATAAAATGGGACCCAACACAGAACTCTGAGCGACTTCCCAACTAATATATCTAAAACTTGAAAATCCATAGTAGCTCTTACCATTTGCTTACGTTCTGAGAGATAAGATTTTATCCAAGTCAGTGCTTCGTTTTTGATCCAGTAAACTCGAAGTTTTTGCAACAGTACTGTATGATTGACACAATCGAACGCCTTAGTCAAATCACAGAATATCGCGGTTACAGCCTTGTCAAAATTAATTTTAGAATAAGCAAGTTCAAAAAGTCGTTCATGCTATTCACAGGTAAAAAGAAACGATTTTTAACAATCCAGAAAAAATATCTTTATAAAAAATAACATTTATCTTTAATCATATACAGATGTGGTAGGAAAATATACATTAACAAATAATATTATTAAAATGGTTTCAAAAATATAAATATTGAAAGTACAGTAGGTACCGCTAATCTAGTTGAGCAAATACATGCAGTTGACGAAACCTAAATGTGAACACCAAAATTTAATGATGTGATTTAGATTTTGCATCATAGTCGTTCGTCGCATTCAAATTTGACAGCTCTTAAAAATTATTGTCAAATAAGTGTTCAAAAATCCCCCTACGAATTATTAAGACCATCCCCAAACCCCAAAGGTGAAAACAAAAAAGCATGTCTTTCAAATCTCCAAGTATTTGTTTTCACCTTTGGGGTTCGGAGGTGGTCCTAATATAATTCGTAGGGGGATTTTTGAGATTTGTTTCCGAATTTTCAAAAATTATTTATAACTAATTTCAGATACTTTGAACTTTCGGATTTCGATTTGCGATATATTAAATTCAGGATTTACATATTCAGGTTTACGTCACTTAACGTACATTGAAAACTCACGCAGATAAAGATATGGGCTTAGTATGCATCAATGCTGTATAGTTATTTGAAGATTTGAGAACGAGCTTGAAACCGCGTCAGGCTCGAACTAGTCTAGAGAAAAAAGGAGTGCAGTAATTTAATTTGCACAACGTAGTACAGGTTTAAGTTGTAGACATTTTATTTATAACTCATCCTTCAATGCTTATTTGTAGTTAAAACGAAAATTTTAATACATCTGATTTAATCATGTTTCTATGGTTTTTACTGTAAACCTTTTATTTTGACAGATAAATCAGACTTTATTTATTCATAGCCGTATCGTATGCTAATTGATTCGAAATTTTGTATTAGTATATATTATAATTTTACAGTTATATAAGAATGGCTAGTGCAGAAAATACTGCAAGCACAAGTACACGTAAACGACCTAGTGGACATAAAGCATTATCTTTAGCAAAAAAAAAATATCGTATTTAATGTATTTAATATTGTTTGAAAAGACTTTGTTTCACTTTCTGTGGATGAAATAGCCACTAAATGTGAGATATACTAGATTATCTAAGCGTGCAGTGTATAACATTATTAAAGAAGATACAGCTATTGGAGAATCTCACATCCGAAAAAGCCCCCAGGAAGAAACAAGACCTTTATTGAAACTTGGGTACATCCTTTTTTCTTTCGAAATTAAATTCCTACACGCAGGAATAGAAAATAGCCTCACTTCCAAATATCATATTTTCATCTGCAGAAAATATTACATGTAATAATAATATTACATTACTTGTAATAGCAAGGCAACATAAAAACAAGTTCAAAAAATATTTTATAAACGAGATATCCCGAGAAAAAGGAATTAAAATTCTCAGATTGCCTCCTTACCACGCAGAGTTAAATCCCATTGAACTGATCTGGTCACAATTAAAAGGTTATGTTTCTAGAAACAATTTAAATTACCTGATGTGTGAAATTTGTTATTGAAGGCAGTTTCAGATGTAAATGAAGAATATTGGAGAAAATGCATTGATCATGTTAAAAACGTGGAAAACACATTTTCAAAAGTGGATATAGCAATGGAAAACTTAATAGACCCTAAAATAATAAACCTCAGAAAAGACAATGACACTAGTAGTTATTTATAGTGAAGACAGTGAGTGAGGTAAGGGCATTTATATACAGAACAAAGATGCCTGGGTTCGAATCCCGATGGCCACAGTCTTTTTTCAAAGTATTTGTTTTCATCTTTGGGTTTTGGGGATGATCTAAATAATTCGTAGCAATTTTACAGATTTGTTTCCGAATTTTCAAATTATTTCTACAACTTATTTCAGATAATTCTGACTTCTCGGATTTCGATTTGCGATCTACGATATATTAAATTCACAATTTTCACTTAATTATATTTGTACTATTGTATTGTTTTATATTAGAATATATTCCTCCTAATAAAGATTCATTAATTCATAATAAATAATCGCTTTCTGTAGTTTTATATGCCTAAATTTAATTTTGTAGTCTGTTTATTTTCTTATTGCACATTTAATGTAGAAAGACCGGTTCGACAAAACGACACTAATAAAAGTAATTATTCTCCTTTCTCTTTGTAACACCACTGACCAAAGCCAAAAGAAATTAATTTTTGTAAAAAATGACAACCAACGAGCGTTTCACATTTTGATTGCGCCGACTGTATATAAAAAATATGAGAAAGTGTATAAATAATTCTGAAATTGACTCGGTATTTCCGATTTATAAAATTTTCAAATAAAAAGGTCAAAAAATTAAAATTAATAAAATTAACTCAATTGATCCAGACAGTTCGCGTCTCCTGATATGCCTAAAGATAATATTTCTTCAAATTTATAACGTAAATCCTGATTTTGATGAATCAGATATGGAGTTGGAAGACTAAATAGTTCTTGGGCAAGGCTTCCACTCAATGAACTCTGATCCGAAATTGATTCTGTATCCGATTTAGGTTTTGATGCAGCCGCCTTAAAAAGTATATCAAAATGGGCAGCCTTATTTTGTTCGAATGATTGTAGTAATTCTTCATTATGAATGTTATACTCTTGAATCCACTTTTTTAACTCAAAACAATGGCACATAATAACTCCTATGGCACTTGAAAAGGCCTTTAACTCCTTATTTCTAAATACTCGTTCCTTAACTCTTATAATTCCCGAAATTAATTTAGTAGTATTAGATATCACTTGATTTACTTGAGTTGCATTAGTAACATTACTTTTTTCTATAAGCATTAAGACTTTTTTATACTCTTCCTCCATGTTGTAGCTTTCAACTATAATTTTAATTTTTTCAGTTACAGAATATAAAACTTTTATTCTATTACTCACACATTTAATTTTATTATCAAATTGAGCAAAATTACTAACGCTTCTCTCAAAACTGGCTATAAGTCTTTGAGCATGATTTAGACATGCCCTGTATTCATTATTATATCTTAAATCTATATCACCAATATTTTGAACCTTAATTTTATTATAACAATCGATTTTGTTTACTAATTGGTTAACTTTAGATATTGTTATAGTTTTAAGATTTTTTATTTTATTTATTATATGGTATAAGAAATTTAAATATAAATGGAAGCTAGTTTTAAAATGATAAGCTGTAGTTTTTTCTATTGTAATAAAATAAATCAACTGTGATTTAAGTGGTTTTAAAAATTCTAAATTAAACTTTAAAGCCGATTTCATGACTTCTCTGATAAGCTTTGGATTATTATACGTTATCTTTTCAGGTAAAAAATGTTTAGCAGTAACATAAATGTATGTTGTATCCTTCAATACATTGAGCAATAAATCATTATCTTGTACATTAAAAGCTTCATTAGAAATAAGCAAAAGTAAATCGGTCTTAGGAACTTTAATGTCCCTAGATATCCAATCTTTGAGTGTACCAATTTGAGTACACTCGGTTATCTCGTAGGAATAAAATTCTAGTCTACATAATGAAAATACATTCACAATAGTTTTCTTCAAAATACTGTTTAAGTAGTCTAATGTTCTGGTATTGTCAGGAAAATTTTGTGATCTAATGTTTTGATCGTAAGTCAGTACATGCCTGAGCCAAACTTCAATATTTTGCTTCAAACAAGTTGAAATTAAATTTTCTTTTTTTATTTCTGGAGAATATGTTATTTGGCCTGAATAATTCAAGTAGATGCATATATCTTCGGGACCTAAAACGAAAATCATAATTAAGTATAAGCAAAGAAGTAGGTAATAGTAAGAAAATTATCACTTATACTAAATTATTCAGGGCGTTTCCAAATAGCATGTCAATATTAAAGATTGAAGGAGGTATTTTATTTTTTGTTATTTTTACAGCCTTCGGACCCCCTAATCCGTTTGTAGCGAGGCGACACTGCAGCATGCTGGTTATTGTACCACCATTTGAAGATCCTACTACTTTACCATTCACCAATGAGCTTAGAAACGATATTTGAATTATTTTTTATAAAAAAGGGTAGTTTCCAGCTTGAATTTAGCAATTTAGTTGGTTTCTCTATAGCTTTTTTTGCGGAGCCTGTCGTGGAGATGTCGCCGACAGGCTCCGCGAACAAGCTATTTATAGTTAATTCATGAATTATCAAAGTTCTAATAAATAGGCCACGCCCGTTTTTCTTGTAACGGCGAGGCCGGTACACTACGTCATCGCAGCCGATCGCCTGCTAGGCAGTTACGTTTATGTAGTAAATATTATTACGCCTTTGATGTTTGAGTTTTTCCAAATGTCTGCTCAAAATATTAGGTATAAATATTGCATTGTGCCGAAACGTACAAATACGATAATAATTACACCAAATAAAGTATTGATTGGTGTGCCAAATAGAGAAAATACGGAAACTGGTATAATGCAATGAAGAGAGACATTAAAATAAACAAAGTACTTTCGAGTATATGTAAACGGTTTCGTTGTGAAGATCATTTTGAAGTAAGTCAATTTGTAAATGAATTAAGGTAACTATTGGTGCAGAGAAAAGACGTTGCGTTGAAATCCTCCAAAATATAGTCATTAAATATCACACACACTTCAAAATCAGTAGAGTGGGTTAATTGTAGTAGTGGTGCTACCGAAGATAACCCACTCGAGCTCATTGATGACAGACCTACTCTTGTTCCCAATAACAATCATAGGAGACAAAACATCCAAGTGAAAAGAAAATACTTCTCTCGATCTAAACAAGTCCAAACTGATAATACCGCGAACAAATTAAATGTGTCATGTTCTCCAATAAAAATAGCAGTAACACATGTAGGTACTTCTTTTTAAATATTTTTTTTTATAATAATATTAGTCTTTCGACGATTTTGATTATTAAACTTTGCAGGTTTGTAGTACTTTGAGGATAATTTAAATCTAATTAGATTAAAATTATTAAATCCAGTAGCGTTTTGACAAGGAATTATCTCCTTCAAACAGAGCCCTAACCTTGTGGAGTTGGTATGGCATTGTGCTAGGCATCCATCAATCGATAGATGCAAAAAAGTATTAGAAATGGTGGTATAACTATCCAGAAGTGAGAGAGGCCAAAGAGTTCATTAAGGAATGACAAATTATTATGATAACAATAGGTCTTCTAAGTCACATGAGTCACCAATCCAGCAGAAGAAGCAACATTGTGCAGGTTATGTGAAGAAGAAGAAACATCAATCCAAGTCATGTGGCAGTGAAAATACCTGGCTAGATTGATGTTTCTAGTACTAGGTGAAAAAAAGATAGCATGTAACTATATGAGGTAGCCACTGTCAAAGCTACTATGTTTTTATTGAATAAGCTAGTACCCAATAACAAAAACGAATTTCTTCTGCTTTACAATTAGGTCAAATAATAGTACAATTCCAGAAACTATTCAACTTGAAACGCACAGTGTATTATTAGCTCAAAACAAAAAAATTTTTGGTGTATATATAGATCATAATTTTGATTTTGAAACACATCATTGAATTCAATAGAAAATTAACATCCATCTGTTATTCATTTAGAATTTAGAGTAACATCAAAATATTTGGAACTTAGAGCCACTTGCTTATGAGATTTGGGATTATGTTTAGCGGAGCAAGTAGTATAGCTCGACATAAAGAAGGCAATTAGAATTATTATCGAATCTAACTTACACAGAGTCATTTAAACAGTTGAAAATAATGACAATGGTACAAACTTATACAGTGAGCACCATAAGTCTTAACCCCCCCTATCTAACTCGTTACTGGAGTCTTGTTAGGAAAATCGCCGAGACAGGTCGATTTTTGATTTCTACAATGTACGTTTTTGTATGAATAGTTTACCCTTAATTTCATCCCTTACTGGAGGGGAGCAACCCTTTCGAAAAATTTAAATGGCATGGGGTGGTGAGTGATAGCTCATTTGAAAGAGGGTTTTATTCTCTATTCAACCGTGTAAAAAAATTTGAAATTTGCTTCTTTAATTCTCAACTAATTGTTGTTTCAGAATAACGGAAATTAACGTAGCGCACTCATCCTTAGAATTAAAATTCGGCCCTGCATGACTTCGGTTTTGGTTCAGACGTGAAGTAAGACTTTTTGCCATTAGAAGGTCACTGTTAGTCTAGTTGCTTTCCTATTTTGTGAGGTTTTGTTATTTTTAAACATTAATAAATCAATATGTAATGATGCAAATTTTAAATTTTTTTTGCACGGTTGAATAGAGAATAAAACCCCCTTTCAAATGAGCTATCACTCACCACCCCATGCTATTTAAATTTTTCGAAAGGGTTTTTACCCTCCAGTAAGGGATGAAATTAAGGGTTAACTAATCATGCAAAAATGTACATTGTAGAAATTAAAAATCGACCTGTCTCGGCGATTTTCCTAACAAGACCCCAGTAACGAGTTAGTTAGGGGGGGTAAGACTTAAGATGCTCACTGTATACGGTATCGGCCAACGAATACCTTCTAATATCCCTTGGAACAAGTACGTGTGAAAACTACAGAGAGCCAGCACTTGATCAAGTACTACTTGCGCTAGTGCTGGCTCTCTGTAGTTTTCACAAGCACTTGTACCAAGGGATAATAGAAGGTATTCGTTGGCAGATTAATGTTTCTGATTAAAAATCACGTTAAATTTGAACAAAACATGGGATACAGCTTAATTTAAATACAAGAAATCATATATTAAACAATGTACCAACTCATAGAGTTTCATCAACTGAAAGGCAGCCTAAATATGTTTGCATCCAGTTCTTCAATGAGTTGCCAAACTATATAAAACGTAAAACCAACTTAAAAAAAGTGAAAAACTTATATTTCTTATTTGATCTTAAACTTAGAACCTTATATACAGTAGAGATTTCCTGGAAATAAATTGGCTTTGAACATTTTCGAGTGCTAATGGAGTCCACAACAAAATCAATCCATTTTCGTTTGTTGTTTATTGTTGTTTCTCGTTTCAATAAAATATTTTTTTTTAAAGTTTATTTTATGAATTCATTTTGTTAGACTATTGATTATTGTATATTCCATATTGTAGCCATTTTATATTGATTGTATGTGATGCCAGTCACTTTTATTTTATGTAAGCTTGTAAATATATATTTTCTATTCTACTAAGTCCAAGACCAAGTTTGATGACATAACTCTAAATAACGGAAAATGGTCGCGGTGGATAAGGACAAATAATGTTTTACTACTTTCAAATCTAATATACCTCCAATATTGATATGACATTTAGGAACACCAAATATGTAATTGAATATTTTTACAAGTATTAAAATAAAAAGTTTTTAATGGCTCTGTAGCAAAATAGCGCTATTGTTAAAGCCCCAAATCAAAATGGCTTGTTTCGAAATAGCGCTAAACGCACCTATTCAAAATAGCGCGCATCGAAACTGCGCCTGAACGAAATAGCATTTATTTAAATAGTACTAGTAAAAACAGCGCCTTAATAAAATAGCTCCGTTTGAAATAGTAAGTATAGAAACAGCATCAGTCCCAAATGGCTGTCACGAAATAGCGCAATTGGCTTTTCATAAATTAATAAAAATTTACCTAACCTGTGCGGTCTGGAGTCATTTAAATGTAACCGATCGCTCACGCACAGGTTATATAAATTGGTTAAGTTTTTTAAATTTTCTAATTTTATGTATAATTTTTTGCGAAGCAGCCCGCGATGGCTTCAGGCTTGCACAGGTTAGGTAAATCAGTTAAGTATTTTGATAATTACAATTATAGTTTTTTGGCCCTATTTTGACTGACGCTATTTCGCCGTTTCGTTCAGGCGCTGTTTTGACTGACGCTCTTTTGGTACACGCTATTTCGTTCAGACGCTCTTTTGATGTTCGCTATTTCGTTCAAGCGTCTTTTTCTATATATGCGCTAATTTGTTCCGGCACTCTTTTAATGCATACTATGTGACTCCATTCGACCGACAACCAGGGTTCGGAGGATATATATCAAGTGATATATATCAAGTGATATATATCATGATATATATCATGATATTTATATCTTGGTATATATCCAATATATTCGATAATTTTATTTATTAAATTATACGCCCCTGTATAAAAGTATAATAACTAGCGATTAATATGTGTTTGTGTAAAATATTAATGTTAAAATCTGTTAATTTTATAAATTATTTTTGTTTTTTCTTTTTAATTTGAGTTAGAATAAACGGTTTTGTTGTTTAGAATATAAGTTTTTGTTAATATGTTTGTGTTAAAATTTAAAATATAGTTTGTGCAAGAAACAATACTGTTTTTAATTAAATAATTAAATTTTAAAACTGATATATATCGGATATATATCAGATATATATCATGTGATATGATATTTATATAAATATCATGATATTTTCGAACCCTGCCGACAACGCTCTACCCCTGAGAACTCTCATTAATTGATGAATTTTGATATAGAAACATGAACCCTTAAAGAACTTAGTTAACGAGATACAGGATTTTAAAAATTTTAAACCAAATTTTTTTTGAAATATGATCTATATACTTACCAAGATCTTGTCAAATACCTGAACTATTAAAAATTTGTCACGTGCCTACTATATTAGAATTTAGAAATATTGAGTGGTCACAAATTATTTAAGTTGTTGCAGACTTTTGTTTAGCTCCATTAAAAAAATTGTTTCAGTAGTGTAAAAAATAGGGCATAAAAGTTGCCACTAACCCTAATAGCGCGCCACTGGTTAAATTTTTAAAAGTTAGTACATGTCAAAATATTACTATCATAAAGAGCACATTGGTCACCAAATTTGACAAAAATATTTATGTCAAATTTTGAATTATAATTTCAAATTTTCAACACCCTGTATCTCGGAAACTAAGCCCTTTAGAGGTTCTTGTTCCCATACCAAAATTCATCAACTACAAAGAACTCTGAGTTAGAGCGTTGTCGGTCAAATATAGTGACATCCTATAAACACAATAGTAATATAAAAATTATAAATGGTAAAAACTTCCCTACACATATAGTCGGACCTGAGTAATTGAAATGGGTGATTACTTCAGTGTTTATATTAATTTTAAAAGAGCTGAGCTCTTCCTACAATTAACATTTTATGTAGAATTCAAATAATTTGATAAACAATGTGTTAAAATTTACGTCAAGTCAATATTTACCTATTTTGTTCATTTTGTTGTATTTTATAACAATATGAGTATAATACAATTTTCTTTATTTATTTTTTTTATTATTATTATCTTTTTGTATCTTTGGATAATCCAAAGCTTTTTGTGGGCTTCAGTACGCTTTAGGTACGTCGAAAAAAATTGTATACACTAAAAAGTACCCATTCAAGATTGGTCGTAGTAACTATATTTCATGGTAAGTACAACTCGTTTTATATGTCTTTGATGGATTTTTTATATACCTGTACTATTGAGGATATAGTTTAAACTTTCTTACACCAGCACAACAACTTCTAATAGAATATATTTTCAATTAAAAATATCGAGGCCAGTATACTGGCTAAATAATTTATTAAAAATCCAATAGTTGGCTCCTTGGCCGACATCTAGACAATGATCGATAATTTTGTTCCATATCATTTATTAACTTAAAACATCAACTACAGAGTGTTTCATAATTATTGTGACAAACTGATAGGGATTGTATAGAGTATCAAAATAAGCAAGTTTGCCTCATCTGGAAATGAGCCGTTAGGGCACTATATCAATTAAAAAGTGAGAGGAGCAAAAAGTCCATCAGTTGCAAAAGGTTCGTCTCGCTTACTGTCTTGTTCTATAGTCTGGATAGATAAGTTTAAAAAATTAACTGCGCCATTCCCCCACCCACACTGGCTTTATGTATTTACTTTTTTTGTGAACTTTAATTCGTCACGCCTGGATCACAGGGTTTTTTATCAGTGCAGTTAATTTTTTAAACTTATACAGGCCACAGAACAAGACGAACCTTTTGCAACAGGTGGACTTTTTGCTTCCTTCAATTTTTAATTGCTGTAGTGCCCCAACGGCAAATTTCCGGATAGGAGTTTAAGAGGCAAACTTGCTTATTTTGATATTCTCTACAACCTCTATCAGTTTGTCATAATAATTATGAAACACTCTGTACATGATTACCTCTTTACATTTTGTTCTTATGTCCATTTGAAATTGTGACTGACTACACTAGATTGTTGAACAAAAAGTTGTTTGCGATATCGATCTCTATAATTTTTGTTTATATATGATTTTTCTAAAATGGACCATAATGGAAAAATTAAAATTTTTCAGTATTTTCGTTTTCAATGAATATATATAGAAAAATGTTTCCAGGTAGATGTATGTGGAAAATGTATATATTTAGTTTATCCTCTAAATATTTATAGAGGTGCTGCAATAGGTTGTACAAAATAACCGGAAAAAGCCTATAATAACTAGATAGGAAAGTCATGTGTATTTTAGTATTTAAATTTTTTTTCAAAGTTCCATATACCTAAACTGTACCAGATCCCCTTTTGTGAGAACCCTGAAGCTTCAAATTAACCAGGTCCAACTATGGTTATAAATTACAATGTAAATACCTTTCTTCTTTATTTTTTCGAATCTTTCAAATGGGGTTTTAGTAGGTAGAAATGGTAGTACCCCACATATTAATTCAAATGTGAGTATTCCCATAGACCAATAATCTACGCTGTTGTTATATTTTTGAGTTTCAAATATCTCTGGGGCTAGATAGTGTAAAGTGCCAACGAAACTAACAACAGTATCTCCTAGTTCTTTTGCATAACCGAGATCAATTATCTTATAAACTGTATCATTTTTTCTATTATCACAATGCTGTAGTACAATATTATCAGGTTTAACATCTCTATGTGTTATTTTTAGGTTATGCAGATGCTGAAGTCCCTTAGAAATATCCTCCAAAATACAACGAACATCATCCTCTTCCATTCCAGAAATATTTTGCGGCCTAAGCAGTACATGTCTTAAATTCCCCTTACGGCAATATTCCATAGGAAGTAATGGTAATCCAGTAGGATTATTTTTCATCAAGAACTCTTGTAAATCTTCTGGTATTGTTTTGTATTTGATTATATTGGAGTGGTTAATAATTTTCATAATATCTACTTCATTATTCCATCGTTCCTTTTGTTTTTCAGTTAAAATGTTGTTTGTTTTAAATCTACACATTTTTATTGCAGTGCAGTCATCATTTACTTTATTTTTCCATAAAGAAACTACGCCAAATGCGCCTGAACCCAAATCACAAATTTTTTGCCAACTTCCTACTTGCATTTTCAAGTAGTATGATTACATAATTAATAAAACCTGTTTCTCTCTCAAATCATGTACTAAATTTAGTTTAGATACAAATAAAAATCAAATTTTATACCAATCAATGCCTTGTTCTTTGTTTATTTATATAACATAAAACAACTGTTCACTGATAAAACAAATAATCAAATATCAAACCAAAATAAATAAAGTATTAGTTGCTAACTTCACATTGTTTAAAATAAGAAGAACCAAGTTTATTTAAAAAATTACGATTTAATTATATGAATTAAAATTTTCGCACATACATTTACTGCTTGAATAAAAAGAATAATAATTTATTATTACAATAATATTATTTGTAGCTTTTTCTTTAGTCATGTTTTTGTTGTTCATTGAAAATTAAAATTTTTAGATTGAAATGTTCAATAGTGTTATAAGTGTTGCATACGTTTGATTCTTCTTTTTTTTGCGCAGCGCAGTTGCCAGTCTTCATATTGCCGGATCATCGATTGCGCGAATTTAAAAATCTGATGTGTCCAACACATATGACTTTCCTATCTATTAGTTATTATAAGCTTTTCCCGGTTATTTTGTATAGAGAAAGTAAAAGTCGAAAAGTCTTTTGGTAGGTAGAGAGGGGGTAAACGTCAAACCACGTCGGGCGACTCCGAGAATTTCACAGTAATGTTTACCTGCCAGTGTCGTTTCATAGAATAAATAATTTTAAATTGTTATCGGCGGAACCGGACAATCGCATGTATTTATGGATTACAAATAATTATTAAACATGTATTATAATATTCTAATTATAATTTTACAAAATTTCAACAGCTATTCACAATTTATTAAACTATTTACTCGAAATTATTGTTATTAACATCTATAAAATAATTTTGTACGCCAATGTATCGCGTCCACTTCGGTGAGATCCGCTGACAACCTGTCAATTTATGTGTATAAAGTGGGAGAACTGGCAAAAGCATTTCCAACTTTTACTTCTGTTCTACAACTTATTGCAGCACCTCTATAAATGTTTAGAGGATAAACTAAATATATACAATATACATTTTCCACATACATCTACCTCGAAACATTTTTCTATAGATTTTCATTGAAAACGAAAATACTGAACAATTTAAATTTATCACTTTTCCTACAATTTTTCCATTACGGTCCATTTTAGAAAAATCATGTATAAACAAAAATTATAGGGAACGATATCGCAAACAACTTTTAGTTCAACAATTTTTTTAAAAATCAGAATTTTGCACATAAAAATGACCACCAGATGTTCCGACTCTGCCCAAAATATTATCAGCTCATTGGACGCTGCCCAGACAACACACCAAATCGCAGAGATATCCTCAGAATATCTTTTGTGGATATCCAATATATATCCACAGGATATCAGAAATATTCCGTGGATCTAATATGGATATCCAAATGTCCGTCGATATCCAGAATATAGAAGATATCCTATGGATATTCAGCAAAATATCTAATGAGTATCTCCAGACAATACAAGAAATGCCAGAGATATCCACAAAATATATTTTGAGGATATCCAACCAAATGTCCGTCTATATCCCAGGATATAGAATTCAGATATTCAGCAAAATAGTTTATAGGTATCTTTCATTAGTAGAGGTTCAGAAGTAACACAATGATTATTGAATAACGTCGAAAGAAAATAGAGATAAAAAATATTTCCAACAATCTGCCTTTGATTTTGCCCGCTATAAGGGCAGTAAAGGAGAAAGTAATCCTTATTAGGACTCTTCAGCAATAAATGGAAATTCTCGACTCCAGTCTCTAATGGAGTCTGTGAAAAAATGTCGATCGAACTCAATTACGGCGGGTTAAGCATGCATGAGTAGATACGAAAGTGGTATCGCCATCTATACTTAGGAAACAAAATCAAAAATTACATCTAGTGGATATCCACGATGGTTTGCGTCCGCGCTTAGACTTTGATTATTTAGTGGATGTCCATGGGATATTGAATACACCTTAAAAAAATTAATTTTAAATATCTGAACGGTACTATTAGCCACAATGGCGAGCACAATGGCGTAATTTTTTAATAATTTGCTATATATAATTACTATTATTTATGGACATTTTGCATTTCCATAAATTACATTTCATTGATATAAAATAGATATCCACCATGGACTGGACATTCAGTGGATATTGGGATGTTTAGTAGATATCCAAAGGATTTGGTGTGCTGTCTGGGTGGAATAAAGCTTAAGTTTAAAATTTGGTGTTTCTGTGTATCAATCAATTATGGTGGATACAGACACGCACACACGCGCGCACGAACGCGCACACGTACACGCGCACACACACACACACGTACACACGCGCGCGCGCACACACACACACACACACACACACACACACACACACACACACACACACACACACACACACACACACACACACACACACACACACATACACACACACACACATTTTTATTTATTTTTATTTATTTTTATTTATTTTTATTTATTTTTATTTATTTTTATTTATTTTTATTTATTTTTATTTATTTTTATTTATTTTTATTTATTTTTATTTATTTTTATTTATTTTTATTTATTTTTATTTATTTTTATTTATTTTTATTTATTTTTATTTATTTTTATTTATTTTTATTTATTTTTATTTATTTTTATTTATTTTTATTTATTTTTATTTATTTTTATTTATTTTTATTTATTTTTATTTATTTTTATTTATTTTTATTTATTTTTATTTATTTTTATTTATTTTTATTTATTTTTATTTATTTTTATTTATTTTTATTTATTTTTATTTATTTTTATTTATTTTTATTTATTTTTATTTATTTTTATTTATTTTTATTTATTTTTATTTATTTTTATTTATTTTTATTTATTTTTATTTATTTTTATTTATTTTTATTTATTTTTATTTATTTTTATTTATTTTTATTTATTTTTATTTATTTTTATTTATTTTTATTTATTTTTATTTATTTTTATTTATTTTTATTTATTTTTATTTATTTTTATTTATTTTTATTTATTTTTATTTATTTTTATTTATTTATTTATTTTTAATTATTTATTTTTATTTCACCGCCCTTAAAATGTGAAAATCCAAAAACCATGAAACAAATCATTATTTATTTTTGATCAGTAGCTGCATTTTAAATTTTCATATTTTTAGCTTTAAGGAACAAAAAAATATATACATACTTTTAAACAAATTTTCACCCCCCGTCTCCCCCCTTAAAATGTGAAAATGCAGAAACCCTAAAAGACTTTCATTATTTATTCATGATGAGAACCTACAATTCCAATTTTCAATTTCCTACTTAAAAAAAAATCGATACTTTCAAATAACCTTTCATCCCTGGTTCCCCTCCTTAAAATGTGAAAATCCAAAAACCCTGAAACCCGTCATTATTAATTTGTACTCAGTAACTGCAATTCCAATTATCATGTTTCTAACTTTAAAGAGAACCAAAAACATGGATACTCCCAAATAAATGTTATCCTCTCATTTCCCCTCCATTAAAATGTGAAAATCCAAAAACCCTAAAACACGTCATTAATAATTTGTAGTCAGTAGCTGCAATTCCAATTTTCATGTTTCTAACTTCAAAGAGAACAAAAAAAATCGATAGTCCCGTACAAACATTCACCCCCTGTTTCCCCCCCTTAAAATGTGAAAATCCAAAAACCCTGAAACCCGTCATTATTTATTTACGCTTAGTAGCTGTAATTTAAATTTTCATGTTTCTAACTTTAAAGAACAAAGATTTTCATTAAAAGCTCCCTCCCCCATTTCCCCCCTTTAAACTTAAAATTTCCAAAAATCCTTTCTTAGCGGATGCTTACGTTATAAAATATACCTTATATTCCAAATTTCAGCATTCTAGGCTCAATAGTTTTGGCTATACGTTGATAGGTAAGTCAGGACAAACAATTTTACATATATACAAACTTTCACCCCCGTTTCCCCCCTTAAAATGTGAAAATCCAAAAACTCTGAAATGCGTCATTATTTATTTATGATCAGTAACTACAATTCCAATTTTTATGTTTCTACCTTTTAAAATAAATTGATACACCCATACAAACTTTCACCCCCCAAATCGATATCCCCTACAAACTTTCACACCCACCCCCGTTTCCCCCCTTAAAATGTGATTTAAATAAAATCCGTTCTTAGTGGGTGTCTACGTCGAGAAAGGAGTAAATTTCAAGTCAATCGGCTTTATAGTTTTGGAGATCTGGTGATGAGTCAGTCAGTCAGTCAGTCAGTCAGTCAGTGGTATTTCGCTTTTATATATACAGGGTGATTTTTTGAAAAGGATCCACCCTCGATAACTTCGTTCTCGTCTTGATTCAGGTAAAATCCAAAAACAGGTAAATTTTTATCCTTAGGGGGACACATTTTTAGATCACAACTGATTTTGTCGGATCAACCCCATGGCCCCACCAGCCCCCACCTCAAAAACCTTCAATAGCAAGGGGGCCGAGTAACCCCTCATTGGAAAGGTTTTTGCATTTACCATACGACCATGTAAGAATTATTTCGTTTTGTACAGGGTGGTTCAAGAAAAAAGACAAATTGCAATAAATAGATTTACATTTTGCTTTAATTGGTTATAATTTTTGAAATAAAAATTGTATTAATTGTTTACAAAACGAGAAGAAACGGATTAGAGTGAAAGGAAGCAAAATCACAACCAGTGCTCAAAATGACCACCGTTATTCTCCATACAGTAGTAAAGGCGGTATTTAAATTCCTCTCTCACCCGTTGAAAGATTTCTCTAGGGATTCTTCCGCATGCGTCAGTTATTCGTTGTCGCAACTCCACTAAACCTGCTGGTTGAGTTTTGAAGACAACAGATTTTAGGTGCCCCCGGAGGAAAAAATCTGGTCCTGTCAAATCTGGTGACCGTGGAGGCCATTATATTGCTCCCCGCCTGCCAATCCAATGATGCGGAAATCTCTGATTCAGCCAGTTCCGAACATTCACAGCGAAGTGAGGTGGGGCTCCATTGCTGAAAAAAAAGCTCATTTTCTTCAAGTACAAGATTTCCATCTTGATCCCGCTGATTTTCAACTTCGACCGTTATCAAGGGATCTATGATATCCTCCAGCAGCTCCAAATATACCTCGCCAGTCAAAGTCTCATTAATGAAAATCGGATCGACTACCGCATCGCCTAGTATTCCTGCCCATACATTTAATTTCTGAGGAACTTGAGTATGCCCCTCTCTAAAAATGCGAGGATTCTCATCACTCCAATATCGGACATTCTGTTTATTGACTGCGCCATGCAGATAAAAACTACATTCGTCACTAAATCAAATGTTTTTTATGAGGTTTGGGTTTGCGTTTATCATTTCCGTCATAATTTCGCAAAACTGTAATCTCCTATCAGGATCATCGTCCACAAGCTCCTGAAGTATCTTCATTTTATAGGGATGGAATTTAAAAAGTTTTGTCACTTTGCGTACCGATGAATATGAAAGTCCAGTGGTCGTAGCAATCTGCCGCAAAGTTGGATCGAAAGTAAAGTTCCCCACCACTTTAATCTGAGCCATTTTATTAACTATTCTGTTACCTTCTCTCTTCATATTTTTCACCGATCCTGTTGCTTGAAACTTCCGCACAAGATGCGTGACATATTGTGCTCCATTCGCTTATCTGGATGTCTCGTATTAAAAATTCTGGCAGTGGCGCGGGCACAATTCTGCTCCTCACCATAAATGAAAATAACTTCTACCCGCTCGGCAATAGTGTAAACCATAAATCAATTGACATACCAACTGACTGCAAACTACTTGGATTAAATCTAATCCGTCAAAACGGCTTGTAAAGATGCGCAAAAAATTGCAGATAAAAATGCATACAAAAAGCGATATCACTCATCAACCGTCTTCAAAAACTGAAGCAAAAAATTTAAGTGAATTTACGACAGGAGATAAATTGTTGAATGAGGAAGGATTCCTATTATTCTCAATGGTGGTCATTTTAAGAATCTATTATGATGTGTAATTTAAGTCTATTTATTGCAATTTGTCTTTTTTCTTGAACCACCCTGTACAAAACGAAATAATTCTTACATGGTCGTATTGTAAGTGCAGAAACCTTTCCAACGAGGGGTCACTCGGCCTCCCTTGCTATTGAAGGTTTTTGAGGTGGGGGCTGGTGGGGCCATGGGGTTGATCCGACAAAATCAGTTGTGATCTAAAAATGTGTCCCCCTAAGGATAAAAATTGACCTGTTTTTGGATTCTCAAAACATTGATATTTTCAATTGTCGAGAATGTGATATAAAAAATTTGTTTGGGTAATACCTAGTTTAATCTTGTACGAGTACGTCTTATTTTATTTCAGTTTTTATATTTAATGTGTCTAGTTCTAGTTTTACTAATTATATTATTGTCCGAATTCGTTTTTTTTTTTTTTGTAAATTTAATGTTTACGTTTTGATGTATACCTATTTAATTTATGTATGTCACTTTATTTTTGATATGTATTCCACCTGTAATAGGTTTGTACCGTTGGTTGGATAATAAATAAACTTTATACTTCCATAATATTCATCAACAAGTATTAAAAGTAAATTTAAAAACCGACTTCAAAATCGTGCAGATGCCATCACCACATCTTAACCAAATTTATATGGGACCACACATGTATCTCCTTGCTAAAAAAAATCATGAGTTTGAGGATTTTCTCATGGACCCATTTATTAGATTTTGACCAAATTTATATGGAACCACCCCTGAGGTACTCCCTTACTAACAAAAAAAATAATCATTGAAATCGGACACCGTGTTAAAGAATTATCGCTGAACATACATAAAAAATATATATATACAGTCCAATTGAGAACTTTCTCCTTTTTTTAAGTCTGTTAAAAAAGGCGAGTTGGTAATCATCTAAACATTCTTAGAGTCTTTATACCCATTTTGCACATAACAATAAATACATAGCGATTCTTCGAATAGGCACTCGGGCTACTATACCCATTCTAATTTTATATAGGGTGCTCCTCCTATAGGACACTCGGGCTACCATACCCATTCTAATTTTATATAGGGTGATCTTCCCATAGGACACTCGGCATATCACACCCATTCTAATTTTATATAGGGTGATCCTCCGATAGGACACTCGGCCACCATACGCATATTACTAACTTTTCGTATCATACACAGGATAATCTGATAAACACTTAATAATTCTAAATATCTATATTCATTTATTTATGTTGAGACCTTTACACAAAGTCAATCTATATTTTTCGTTCCTCAAAAAAAATTTTTTTTAAAGGAAGGCAAAGGTACCTCAAGTCATAGTGACAGGGCTAGCAGGTTACTGATCTGGGATGTTTCCGCCAGCAGGTCTAGACTGTGACCAATGCTATATAATTCCACATTTTACTTTTTTCTCAAATTTGGATAATTTACGTATTCACAACTTTAGGGCGTACTCAGCAAGCAGAGACTATTTTTTGTTCGTAATAAATAACTTACAATTTTTTTGAATCACTTCGTGGGGGAGAATGTTAAAAATGCATTTAACATATAAGTTCAAGACCGCCCCTGGAATTTACTTAAGGCCAAGTTCAATTTTGTTTGACATATCATCACGATTTTTTTTAGGTTAGAAAATTGCATTATCGATTTTTTTCATTCGAAGTAATAAAAGACGTCACTTTAAATTTCTATCTCTTTATGTCAACAAATTTCTAACACGATGAATTTATAAAACGTATGTCACTAATGAATATGTGGCGGCAACTGACGGCAACACTGTCAGCTACTCCATGGCTACTAGACTACACACAGGTCCGGTATAAGCCATGGAAAATAATAATTTAATGTTTTGAGTTAAATAAAATATCAAAATTAAATGTTTATTTTTAAGTAAACGATATTTTTAAATGTATACGTCTTCAATCAAAAATAATATAGGCAATACTCAAGTGTATTATACGAGTGTACTGGACAAGAGATAATTTTACCCTTTACTCCAGTTTTTTGTAATGAAACCAACGGTAAAATAGATATTTGTGTGCCAAGGCTGTGTTTTGGCCGAATTAGACATATGCGTTCAAGTCTAAGCTAGTTCTGGTTAAGTATAAGAGTAATAGGCAAGAAACGGGTGTTCAATCAAACTTGACATCGAGATATATGTCACATAAGCAGGTGTACTGAAGATGAACTTTGCAGGACCAAGCATCAGATAGGTATAACACTTCATATTCTGAAAACTATGTGGATACTACACTGAATAAGAACGAATGGAAGTGTCAAAAGGAGGCTAAAGGCAAAAAATAGATGGAACAGAGCCTAATAGATAGATAAGTCATATTTTAGCCAAGAGAGAGTCGATGAGTGTTATATAGTTATTTATGAATGTATTTTTAATGTATAATTTCAGTTTATTTTCATTTTTGGTATAAAACTATGGCTGACATAATAAAACTCTTAAAAGTATATATATTTTCAATCTTTATTACTATACATTATTTAGTATTCATTTATTCTCTCTGACCTAGGGAAAAGGTCAGAAAACCCTGGTCATAATTGTTTACAATGTTGCGTGTTTCTAATGATACAAAACATTACAGAGGAATGATACTTAGACGATGAAATCTCATCGAGTTCACGCATGACATATTGTGGTATGGAAAAGGGCTATCTCTGATGCATCAGCAGATTTAAATTTATTTTTGCGTACTGTTTTCTATCAACTGATATCCCAAATTTATACAAGCCACGTCTTTGCACCACAATGTGACATAGCATCAAATCTGCTTAATCTCGTACCATTTTTTTAAAGTATCAAGGATATTCTTGGTGTAGCTGATCATCATGTTTCGAGTCACTGATCCTAAAAAATAACAAATATCAATAAATAGAATTCGGAATTTATTCCAAAAATATTTTTCTTTGGGAATTATATAGGATTTCTCGTTAATATACTGACAAACTTTTAAAGGTGGTAGGTGCATCAAAATAAACATTTTTTTGCTTAATAAAATAAAAATAATTTTATTGCCCAACAAATTAATCCATTTACAGAACAAAATACATGAAATAAATGTTAAACATAATATTTCGACAGAAAATAAATTTAGCAACAGTAAGAAAAAAAAAAGAAAAGAAAGAATCCTAAATACATTAGCTACAAATTAGTACAACTAATGGTCGAAATAAATATCCCAATCAGAACAAAATTAATTAAAATTTGAGCACATTAGCCTTATAGGTGAATTTCTTCCCAAGTTCGTTCAATTACTTGCTGTATAAAATGTTTTATGATATCTAATGGCTGTTTGGGGAACATTAAAATTTATTTAATTTATCAAAAATAGTACATCAATAGTGTTATGTAATATTTTATAAAAAAATGTAACACTGGAAACTACCCTTCTATTTTGGAAAGAAGCAGAGATTCTTCAATACCTCGAATGGGATACAGCTCATCTATTTTAAAAGAAAGGTACTTGAGAGATCGCCGCTGAACATTTTCCAATGATCTTTTATGAATATTGTAAATAAGGTTCCAGATAAGAGATGCATATTCTAGCCTGGAACGAACTAAAGAAAAGTAAAGCATCTCCAAGCTTTAAGAGTTTGTAAAAGAACGAGTATTAAGAATTAAGAACCCTAAGCTTTTCAACGCAGAAGCAACTGTATTTTCAATATAATCCGAAAAAGTAACTTTTTGGTTGAATAATGTAACTTTTTGGTTGAATAATATACCTTAATCTTCAATTTGTGCACAAGTCCGATAAATGTAGACTGTTAAATAAATAATCAAACTCCACCTTGTTAATCAATCAATATATGTTTATTGTCAAAGCTACAAGAACTTATAGATATATAATACTTCTAGTATAGGAACATACTTCATATTTAGACACATTCATTCAGCTTGTTTTCATTACACCAATTTTCAACGATTCCCAAGTTGGGTCTGTAAAAAGTAACAATCTTGAATTGATGAGATTGAGGTAAATATTTTTAAGTCAGCAGCGAACAG
The DNA here is from genome assembly GCA_927349885.1 of Psylliodes chrysocephalus. Classification (NCBI taxonomy): domain Eukaryota; kingdom Metazoa; phylum Arthropoda; class Insecta; order Coleoptera; family Chrysomelidae; genus Psylliodes; species Psylliodes chrysocephalus. The sequence continues at coordinate 48,559,123 of OV651813.1, read as the reverse complement.
CAGGTTAAATGTATTGCCAAGTCATTTATAAATATCCTAAATAATAGTGGTCCCAGATTGGAGCTCTGTGGAACTCCAGATGTTGCTGTGAGGGGTGAAGATGAAAATCCGTTGTAAAAGACATAATTAAAACGATGATTTAGGTAAGATGAAAATAATCTCAACAGCGACTGATCAAACCCTAAGCATTCCAACTTCCTTACAAGAATATTATGATTTTTAATTATTACAAAATACATTATGTATGTACAAAAAATATTCTAAACATATTTTAACTAACAAGAGTTTTATTTTTAACTAGTTATATTCAAAAACAAATGTCATTTTTAAAACTATGTTTAACAATAACCGATGAGTATACAACAAGGTTCACAGTTTAAACTAAGTCTACATTTTAACTGCCTATTGTACAACCCGCCATATGTACAATTAAAAATTAATTGTATTTCTTTAAAATGCACCTTATTCTGTTGATCAAAACCATTCGATAAAAAAATTAAAAAATATTGGTATAAAGGTGGTTTTTATATCTATGCTATAAAGCATGCATTGGGGTAGCATGTAGATTATCTAAGTATCAGGTCAGTGAGATTAAAATTAAATAACATATGTAGTGGGATTCTCATCTTTTGAGTACGTCTCCTATCGAGACTCCTATCTTTGTTCGACAGACAGCGATTTTGATGTAATGTCTCTCTATATTCTGTATATATGTCGAGTTGGCACAAAAGAATCGCTGTTCTGATCAGAAGAAATTAACCACATCAAAGGAAGAAAATTAGGTTCCCTGTTATTTTTAATTTATATTAATGATCGTTAATGTTGCAATAATTAATATGACATTTACCTGTTTGCCTTTGATGTCCTTATCTATGTTTCTTGTAAGTTGTAAGGATTCAGATAACTAAGAGTTAATTGTCAATGAAACTCTGCAAAATGTTTATAAATGATGTTGCAATCATTTGTTAAAAATCAACACAAATACCTAAAACAAAATATAAGCTGATAAGTAATAACTATATGCAGTTTGTGGACAAACAATATAAGAAATTGGAAGAAAATCTATACAGTTAGTAGAAAAATTCAAATATTTAAGGGTAATTATTCGGAAACAGATGAAATTCACAGACCATATGCAAATACTGTTATCAAAACAATTGCAGTTAAATTACATTTCTTATTTAGAATCATAGAATGTTATTAAAATAATTGTTATTACATTATTTTTTATTAAATTTGAATATTGTGATATTAGCAAACTAGCCAAATAAATAAAATAAAAACCGAAAACATACCTGGATCTACAATAATATATATAAATAAGTACATTGCATCTTTTAAATTATTAAAGTCCATTAAATTGAAATGACACGTCAAACCATAAACGTCAAACTTTCAAAACAAACATGCTTGTGTTCCAAACAGAAAATAGCATTTATAGAATAATTTATTCTTGCAACCTTTCCCCACACACCACCTCGCCCCTCACCCATAAACATGGTCAAATTGGGCTAAGCCATTTTACATTCGTCTGCTGCTGCGTTTGAGAATCCACATCGGATGCATCTGAGATGTAAAAAATCTTTGATCACGTGATTCAGTATACGTAAATGTAATGGGACAGATGTGTCCGATGTGGATAAAAAAACGCTCGAGATGTAAAAAATGCATCCGATGTGGATTCTCAAACGCAGCATGCATAGGGAGCGATGTTGCAATTTTTCAATTTTTAGTGTCTATTCCGTCTGTTCAGATGGCAGCATCTTATGGGCCCTACATTTTTAAATCTTATCACAAGAATCCTGAAATAATTAGGCAAAAATAAAAGAATGTATGTTGCGTTTTACCTTTTAAATACTATAAAAAATGATGGAAAGTCCATAACTTTTAAATATTTGTTAAATATCACTTATTAAAATATTTTGCATTAAAAGTAAAACAAACCATAGACTTTCCATCATTTTTTACAGTTTTTTGAACCCATTTATGAAAACAGTTTCTGAAAATATTATCGTTCAGAGCTGTATTTCTTGTGATAAAAAAGTTGCCGTCACTTGTCATTGAACTTGGCCTTAAGGATCAATTCAGGGCAAGGGAGGCAAACCCACTAAAATAAACATAACTAGCGCGGTTAATACCCAATAAAAATGCACGATTTCAAAGTCAATAATGATTAGGCAAAAGAAAGACATTTGGCAATATGTATGCGCGAGCCGTAACGGTTTTTGGACCGCGGCACGTACAGGGGTGGGAAACTGGTATGCGCAGGCCTGGGATCAATCAACCACGTCCGCGTGGCGCTGCAGTCGGGTGGTGGGGTAGGTGGTGGGAGTGTAAATGACAGGTGAATATTGATTTTTGTGGGGGTGTCATGGCGTCTTGGCTTAAACCAAACGTAAACTTTGTTTATTTATATTGGTGACTGTTGTATTCAGTTGTTTTCATTTCCAATTTGCTTAATTGATTTAGTTGACCACTGTTAATAAGCTTGTTTTTCCATTATAAATTTGTGCTTTTTCCGCTGTTATTTTGTGGTTTTTCATAAAGATGCGTAATTATAGAAAATGTGTACCGAATTGCCTTGTTGTGGACAACAAGATGCATCGCCTGCCTCACCCTACGAATTCACCCGATTTATTTGATATTTGTGCACTTGCTGTTCGTTGTCCAAGATTTAATAATAAAACAAGACTACAAATTTATTCCACCTTTGTAGTATGTCATAAACATTTTGAAGAGAAGTATAAAGTAGTTGGCTCTCGTCGAGGTCTAACACCTGAAGCATTTCCAACGCTATTCCTACCAGCAGTTCCTGGAAGAGTAGCGGATGGACTTTCCTCAAATAACGTAGAAATTGAATATGTTGATCAAACACCTTCTACTTCAAGTAAAGGTTCGAAGAAGAAGCAGACTAATAATATATGTTGGACTTCTTTTCGAGAAGGAAAGTTAGTAATCTACTCATTTATTTTATACTTATACTGTGTATTTTCTGTTTCATGACATTTGGGGTTGCAAAGCTGTATCGTAGAAGAAGAAGCAGACTAATAATATATGTTGGACTTCTTTTCGAGAAGGAAAGTTAGTACTTATTTATTTTATACTTATTGCTGTGTTTGAGAATCCACATCAGATGCATTTTTTACATCTCGAGCGTTTTTTTATCGACATACCTATATATAAAATGTTTATTTAGTCAAAAAAACTATTTTTTACATGTCAATACATCTTTACGTTTAAAATATAAAAAATACATAAATATAGAATCAACATACATTTAAAATGCAATAAAAAATACATAAGATACAGTACACTTACATGTCAACTATACAAAACAATAAAAGAACAAGAAAGAGAAAAAAAAAACGTCAATAGGTGAACAGGTATTCATGCAGTTTTATTTTAAATATTGCCACATTTGAAGAACATTTAATATCCTCAAGCAAATTATTAAAAGCCTGTACACCTTTAAAAAACACTGAATTTTGTGTACATTTTTCTTGTTACCTGTTTAGGTTCATGAACATCCTGATTATAACTTAAAATATTTTGTAAATATACTCGGGAGATTCCTGATTTAATTTTAAATATAAAAAGCAGGGAATAGAATAGCAAATATTTTTTAACAGTCAACCACTGAAGCACATTCAACATGGAATTGATTGGTTCCAATCTCGAACAGCTCAGTATTATCCTCAGACCTCTATTCTGCAACTTTTGCAATCATTGCAACTCATTCTGGTTGAGCAAATACAGTATAGTGGCACAATAATTAAAATAAGGTAATATTAAGAGTATTATAAATTATTATTTTAGTCCATTTGCCGAGATGTGGAGAACAGCGCCTCAAATAGTTTATTTTAAATCGGACACATCTGTCCCATTACATTTACGTAAATTGAATCACGTGATCAAAGATTTACTTCATCTCAGTTGCATCCGATGTGGATTCTTAAACGCTGCATATACTGTGAAATTTGTGTTTCATGACGTTTGGGGTTGCAAAGCTGTATCGTAGATGTAGGACTTATTAAAAAATAAAGTATTCCTCGGACTTATAATTTTTTATTAATACATTTATTTTAATGAGATTGTACTTATACTGTCTTTCTTTTTTCACAGCTAAAGTTCTTCACAAAATGATGGACAGTGTTGTATCCTGGAATATGTAGCAGCCATCCAGCTACTTCATACATAATACAATTTTCATATACATTACATTTTTTAAATATTGGATTTGTATTATATATATTCTTTAATAAATTTATTTTTTGAATATTCTTGTTTTTTTTATCTAAAAACTGTTAGCCAAATTAAGATTTGTTCACAAAAACTGCATTTTTGCTTTATTATAGCGATATTCGCTATAATAAAGCAAAAATGCAATTTGTGTGAACAAATCTTAATTTGGCTAACAGTTTTTAATGCGGATAATTTTTACTGTCAAATTTGAATAGCCCCGCGCTTTTCTTCTCTTCTTCTTTTTATTATTTTCTCTTCTTTCATATGGCCTCTTACCAGACAAGGACTTAATTGAAAAAAAATCAACCACGTCCACCAGGTGCCGCTAAAAACTCTATCATCCTTTTTTAACATGGGAGTTACCGTTCTAAGAGTAAGTGTTCTGTGGGCACGTAGTCACTCAGACTCGTCTCAACCTTTATTAAAGTCACGTCGTTTATCGGTCTTCACCTAACGCTTCAATAGCCTCCAAATATATTATAAATGTTCTGAGTAAGATATATGTACATACTGTAAATTCATGAAGGTAATTATTGGGAAGACGCCCTTTTCTTAATAATCCAATTTTTTTTTCAAAACTTACGTTTTAGGCTTTAGGAAGGATAGTAATCTTCAAATTTATCTGCGGAAACCCCATACATTTTACTTTTTTTTTTTCTTTTTTATGTATTATTTCAGGGCTGGTATATCTAAGGGGGTCGCGACATAGGAGTCCATTTTGGACGCCATTTTTTTCGAAATAGTAGTCGCCATTGATCTGGCAACGTAGCAACTTGTAGTCGCCAGGTTTACCAATATAAGAAAAAAAATCAATGTCATTTCTTAAATGACATTTCCATTATAAAATGCCCATATTTTTTACAATAAAATATTTCAATTTAATAAATTATTAATCTCAGATGTACATAAAATACGTCGGGAAAAGTAGATCACTTTCAATTTTGTGCTGTTTTAGTTTTGTTTATTTTAAAAAGTAATTGAAGAGATGAAGACATTTCGAAATTCGCGCGCGAATTTCGAAACGTCGGCCGGGCGCGCTCGCTTCGCTCGCTCTCTTCTAAAGCGGTTTGGAGGTGGGTGAGTAGACGGCAGCGTATGTCTTATAGTGTAGATGTAAAAAATGCACACGCTCGGCCGACTTCGTGCGCGAATTTCGAAACGTCGGCCGGGCGCGCTCGCTCTCTTCTGTAGTGGTTAGGAGGTGGGTGAGATAACGGCAGCGTATGTCTTATATGGTAGATTTAAAAAAAGAGCGCCCGGCCGACGTTTGGAATTCGCGCGCGCGCGCGATTTCGAAACGTCGGCTGGGCGCGCGTTCTCTTCGTTCGCTCTCTTCTGAAGTGGTTAGGAGTAGGGTGAGGTGGCGGTAGTGTATCTTATAGTGTAGATGTAAAAAGGGCGCGCCCGGTCAAATGATTTTTGAATATCTGAATTACTTTTAAATTTTAAAGTAAGAAAATATTAAACGTCGTAATTTTAAAAAGTGTGTATCGGTGTACGTTTTAAATGTAACCATTGTATTTAGATCAACTAGTAAAACAATACCAATGCAAATTATCTTGGAGGACAATGGACAGTATCAATAGATGGCAGCAAGCTCCGTGGTGTCCAAGTCATGTCTTTGATAATTTTGTCGTCTTCGAAACGAACGTAATTTCTCTATTTACTAATAGATGGGCCCATAATCGATTCAGAATATTTGTTTTAAAAATGGAATATACGAGTTTAATTATGCTTTTTGAACATTTTTTTACGATTTATTATCATTGTAGAGAATATAAACAATAGTAATTTAAATTTAGCACTCTACACATATGAATTTAAAAATTAAGAAAATTTTATATATATAGAATTCTGTACTCAATGATCGAGGAAGCGCTAGCGTTCGGGCTACTTTGATGAATTTCTAACAGATGTCGCGACAGAATTGCCTCCAATGCATTGATCTGGCAACCTAGGGATACGACATGAGTAAGCGAAAAGTGGGACCGGTCCGCCATTACTGTGAGTGCAAATTGTCAAATTTTATAGGTTATATTTTTAGTGTCATTTGTGTAATTAAATTTGAATTTAATTTGTGTTTGAGCAAATTTTGAGTGTTACAAACTTATAAAGTATATAATGCCTTGCTGTGTTATACGTTCCTGCTCTAGCGATAGACGTTTTTGTGAAAAATCGACTGGAATAACGTTTCATAGGTTAGTATCAAAATTATAAATATTATACAGGACAGTATTATGACAGGTTTGTATAAAATGTGTAAAAGTATGCTTTTAAAAATGCAAAAAAATCATCTATCAACTGTTGGGCCTACCTATATTGAAATAATACTTTTTCATACGAAATAATATTTATAGATTTCCAGAAAATCTTATAAAACGTAGCGCGTGGATACAGTTTGTCAACAATTATAATTGGTAACCTTCTAAATTCAGTAGTATATGTTTCAAGCATTTTCTTGAGAAGTACATTAATCGTACGCCATTTCGTTTATCAAATTTAATTTATAGGCATTTTATATTCTTATTTCTATTTAAATATAACCTACATTTGCTGTCCTTCCACCAATTTTATTTATTATTTCTACAGCTGATTGAAAAGTATAGCTTCATGTTTTGTGTATGCATGAGTATTGTTTGTTTTATTATAGTTAATTTAAAACAATATTAATATACCTTTTTAATTACCTATAATTTGTTTTAGATTAGTGCGTTTAAAGGAATTGGTGAAAATGAAGTGATTTGCCAACTTTGGGGATGTGTCAGAAAAGTGACATCAAAGTTATTCAACGTTTCCAGAATAAAGCATTAAGGAACATCGTCAATGCACCCTGGTTCTGCCACAATACTGATCTTCGTAGGGACCTTAAAGTGGAGACAATACAAAAATTTGCCAGTAGTCACTAACAACAACTGCTCCAGCATGGAAACCTCGAGATTATCCAGCTCCTCAATAATGCCAAATCGAATAAGAAGACTCAAGAGACCAAGCCTTTTGAGTTAGTTTAGTGATGTTAAAGCATAGTATAGTGCATATAAGTTCTTATAATAATAAATATTTAACATCAATACTCACTTAGTTTTTTTTTAATGAGACTAGCAACAAAACCATAACCGTTTGTCTAGTATTAAAAATAAATATCACTCCTAGATATGGATAAGAAAATATTAAAATTTTATTCCTTGTACACTTTTATTTAATCACAGCACACATTATTTTCATTTACAATATTTGCTTGATGTTCATATGTCCCAGTCTATTTTGTTCACCTTTTCTAGTAGCTTTTTCTGCTAAACTTTAGTCCCCATTCTACCTCCACCTAGGTAATGAATTACTCAACCATTTAGTCAACAACGGGGTTTTACTTGTTTTACAGAGTAAGATACTTATCTTTAATGTTCAAGTTTTAGAATTTGAACTTGGATTAGGCCATTTTCGTCAATTTTGTTCTTAGAGCTTTTGTAAAAACACTTGGGAAGTACTCTCACAAATTTATTTCTTATTTTGCCTAGCGAAGAAATTGTGTATTAGGAAATATTCTGGTTTTTACCTTAGTGGTCAAGAAAAGCGCTTATAGTGGATACTTTTCCTAACTCGATAAACATTTATTACCTAGATGTTGGTCCCTTTATCACCAGCCTACAATTTCAACTCTTTTGTTGTTAACTTTAACTTCATCTGTGACTTTAACTATGATTGAGACTTCAATTTTATCTTCACATTCTTTGTCTGACTTTCAATCATACATGCATGATTATTGTGCATAGACCAATTAAATTGGACCGGCACGCTTGTGGTGCATGTTGTGTGTTACTACGGTAGGCCTTTACATAAGTAGCCATAATCTCTGCAGATGGTGAGAAGCCCAGCTCAAACCAACTACCATAATATCGTCATTGGATCTATAGGTCTCAAGTAAGATCACTTCATATTTTACATTTGTTAGAAGTGCACCTGCACACCGCTGGTTGTGGCTTCGCTGATTTACTGAATGTCTTGCATGAAGATATACACCTTTCAGTCTGAATCTACAAAAGTACCAAGACCAAGTAAGATTAATCCACATTTTGATTTCCTGAATAGTGCATCTACCTACACAGAGATTGCTTATTAGCCATTTTCCGAAAGCCTTGCAATAAGTTTCGTATCTGATTATCGAACTTTTAGTGTATGAACATTTGTTCTTAATTTCAAGAAAGCTGTTAATTAAAGTAAGGTTAGATTACTTAACATTTGGGACCTTGTACTTTCCGATTTAAAGACAGAAAGCATTGGGCTCATAGAAAAACGAAAAACTAAAGATTGAGCTATTTATGTGCCCTAGTGCAAGTGTTCTGTGCCTAGTGCAAACGTGTGACTACTGATCCTATAAATCGAACTGTGTTTACTTTTGTCGCTTATGGGTGAGATTACAGAACGTCTGCAACTTTGCAAATCTGCAAATATGGCGGACTTACAAATGCAAGTATTCCAAAAAATATCTGCAAATTCGCAATATTTATTGTGGTTTATTACCCCCAACAACACTAAACCCAAATTTGGAATACGAAAACTTGATACTTACATGTTTAAGTCAGTCATATTTGCAGATTTTCAAATTTGCCGCCATATTTGCAGATCTGCAAAGTTGCAGACGTTCTGTAATATCACCCTATGTGAACCAAAAATGTATTATTTTTTTTTGTCTGTGAATGATTTCAACGCTTTAGGGTTAATTTTACCATTGTGTTAAAGTTTAAACTATTAATTGAAAATTAAAATTACATTTTATGTAAAAATGTCATTTTAAACTTCGTTAAACCCAATGGTGGAATCGGCCCCAAGTTAGTTATATCATGGTCATTGATTAGTTGCAATTTTGCAAATAATATATTCTCCAGCGCTTAATAGCCCTTGAGTGATAATTAAATCAGTTATATTTTATTTCTTTCATTTACTTTATTCAGCACCTCTCGGCTGAAAACCGGGCATATTTAAGCTTTTAAATCCCCTTCTTTTATAACCTCTGCCTTCCACCACCTTTTAAGTCAATGTCAATAAAAAGGAAAATAATTTTTTTATAATTCAAATAATGATACTTAACCAGAAATAGTACAATAAAAACTTGTAAATCCGGTTCTGCTCTTCCGCCATTTTAGTGAGTGCAAAAGCCACGCCTACCGGTCCCACTTTTGTATATCAAAAATAATACATATGACGTATCCTTACGTTGCCTTATCAATGCTCCAATGAAACGTCCATAAGGTTGTTCTACTATCTTCTCTAAATACAATGATGTAACTGAACGTATTCGGTGGATAATGTCACGGCTAACCCAGCAGAAATTAAACGAATTCGGCTATCCTCTTTAGTTGATGATAATCATTGACTTTGGCCGTCAAGTCATAATTATGTTGTCAGATAAATAAATTTCCTTGTTTGAAAAAACTTTAAAGACTTTTGGGTAAAGTAATTGAGTTTTTAAAAAGTAAACATTGTTTATTGCTTTATAGATGATGTAATATTAATATTCAGTCAATTTTGTATTACAACAATTTAAATAAAATTGGTAATTATTGGGAAGACGCCCTTTAAAATCTTACTATATAAAATGAGCACTTTTTAGTGTAACAATTTTTTTTTCGAAATTCTGAGTTCTTAAAATTAATCGAACCCAAAATATCACATTTTTTGCGATTTCCAACGGTGGTGTAATTATAGTTTTTTACATTTATTTTTCATTGATTAGGATTGGAGAAGTTGGCAACACCGCGCATTTGTAATGGCGTGACAGTTTCCAGTGACAGGACAGATATAATTCTAAAAAGAAGCTAATAGGTGCGTTTTATTCATCCATTCTCTAGTAGAAAAAGTTTGAACAGAATTTGCAAACGCAATAAAACGATAAAATTGTCATCTGTCAAGAATGTCAAATTTAAAATCATCGTTTGATTTATCCATTATCCCGCCCATAGAAATAGTTAATATTAATTTAAAAATGGAAATATTATTACAGATATTTGGAAGTATTGCAACTTAATAATCATTTGCTATTAGCTGTACCAAGAATTCCAGTTGACATTATTAGATTAATTATCGAGAAGTATGAAGTATAAAATTATTTTTAATATTTTTAATAATTCAAAATATTTACTTCTAGTATGACCAATGATATAGCGAAATCTCAATTTGTTACATACATGTAAACAATAAATAAAATATGCTGTCTTTGTTGAACCAGAAATATTGTCCACTTTCATCCTGTACAATTTCTTCCATTTTTTACAACCTGTATCAGAGTCAACGATCCAAAGCCCAATTGAATTACGATTTTCGAATTTTACGATGATAAAAATAATTAAAAATTATAAGTATTATAACTCATAACCTTACTAATAAAGTATGTTTGGCACATAAGTTTGATATACCAATACCCCCCACTTTTTTCATTCCCTTCATTCGATCAAAATTCACCGAATGAGAAGTTTGAGCGGAATGAATCAATCGATATAATAAAACGCTCATTCTGTTCAGACTTTCCACACCGGTGGCAAAAGATTGAGCAATAAAACGCGCCATATATAAATGATCCTCAAAATTCCTAAATAATACATAAAAAAGAAAAAAAAAGTAAAATGTATGGGGTTTCCGCAGATAAATTTGAAGATTACTATCCTTCCTAAAGCCTAAAACGTAAGTTTTGAAAAAAAAATTGGATTATTAAGAAAAGGGCGTCTTCCCAATAATTACCTTAATGGGTAATGTAGTGTGGTGTTCTTAATTCACAATAAACCGAGGTAATACTGAAGTGTTTACTTTTCTATCATCGATCATCTAATTCTATAATCGGAAGCCTATGGATGCATTGTAGATGGAAAACTCTGGTTTGATAAACGTGTTACATATGCAGTAGATCAATAATCTTATTGCCTGCTAAACAACAATAATAAAATTATTTTTGCTACTTTTCCTACATGTTTTTACTGATTAATTTTTTCACTCCATATCATGGTATAAAAAATAAAAGGTAGGATATCAACAGTGTCAAAAATAGGACGGCCACGCGCATGGCGTCACGCGTAGAGTTTGTATAGGCGCGAATTTAAAAATACTAACGAAGTGTGAGGAAAATATATGCTAACTTATAGAAATTTGATGAATATTAAGGATACTTCCTTTTTAACCTCCCCCTTTATTTCTATTCACATATTTCCTTGCAAGGGGTACATTTCAGTAAGTAATTTTTTTCCCACAAAAAACCAACGTGCATGTTTAATGACTAGGTTAAGTTGTGCGTTTTCACATCTGTCATTTTCTTCTTCTTTTATTTTTCAGTTGCTTCACAACAGTTAACCCAGTCATCTCTTCTTCTTTCTTATTTTATCCTACAACATCACATACACTTGGTGATTGGTTCATGGCCCAAATCTTATATAATAAATATTTCTTCACTCATAGTTTACATCTTATTACCTATACCCTGTCATAAGTTTATCCAAGAATTTTTCTTTAGTACTTACCACCACCTGTAGAGGCCTTAACTTGACAAGTCTCCTTTCAAAAATGTTAGATTTTTATAAAAAACAGCAATGTTTGCTTAAAACAGGCCTTATCTTTTAATCTGTTTAATGTATGTAATTTGTTTTTGTATCGTCTTGAATATTTTAAAATTTTTAACTGTTTTATCGACTAATATTTGTTTTTCAAATATTTTTAACTTTATAACTTGTAACATTGTTTTGTTTTACAATTTATTTCATCCCCCACGTTTTGATGAAACTGGTTTGTAGTATTCCCTAGTGGATGGAGAGTATGGTGAGTTTTTTCTATTTTTTACTATTTTATATATTGTGGGCTCAAAGTCAACACACCTTACACCACATATTCTCCTTTCCACTAGGCGAGCCTGAAGATGAAGTGATGTTACTTCGAAACCGGTCGCACTCAATGTTTTGTTGAATAATTAAACATTGGACTTTCCTTGTGAGATATAAAGGACTTTTTCTCCCCCCTTCACCTTAAAATTAAGGATACTATTTTAGAAATTACATGAAATATCTATGGATATTATTGTGGGATAGTTAAGGAAAGAACTATGAAGGAACTTAAATGCAAATACATACATAAAAGAAATATTTTTTTAAACAGTTTTTCTTTTTTTTTTAATGATTTATTTTGTTTATACAAATTCGACTTCTAAAGAATAGTTTTTATAACCAGGATAATAAAATAAGGGGTATCTTCGCAACTCGAAACTGGGGATTCTGGTAACAATTTCACATCTGGATATGCCGGAAATTTTTACCTGATTAGGATTTGCAATTCATTTACCTGCATTATTTTACCCAATTGAATAAAAATAAGTTAAATTTTTTTTTTTCATATAATGCAGACATTCATATAATATAATGCAAAACATAAAAAAATGTACCAAATACAAATAACTGTTACAATACAAAATTAAAATAATATGTCGCTGCATTTTTCCTGGACCTAGTGGCTGATAGAGTTGTCAAGGTTAGTTCTTTTGAGAGAGCGCTCATTTTCGTTCATTTAACCTATCTGAACTAGTTCTTTTAGTTCGTTCATAGTAAAGATATGTTTACCCGTTATTTTGTAATTGTTTGCAAACCGAATTTCGTAACTGTTACTTTGTAACATATTTTTTAATAAAACAAAAACGTTATACAACTCAACATAATCATTTTTAATAAACATAAAAAAGAAAATACATATCTAATAAAATAAAATATAATTAATCCTAAATAAAAAAATTAATTTCTAACAAAAATAAATAAACAAATAAAATCCTAAATAAAAACAAAATGCATTTCTAAAAATAAAATATACATCTAAAAACAAAACAAAAATTCTAAAAAAAATCCTAAAAACAAAATATATTTCTTAAAACATAACTAAAACAATAAAGAAATTCCAACCGACACAAAATAAAAAAAAAAATTCATAAGTTATGATTTAAAAATATTAATTTTTCCACATTTTTTGATTTTAATAAAGTTCTTCTTTCATTTATGATTTGTCCTGTGCCAGAAAATATTCTTTCGCATGGCACAGATGTAGCAACAATACAAAATCTCTTGAGCAGATAGGCATATATATGTGGATATATAAGTTTCCTCTCTTCCCACCATTCCAAAGGATTTGTTTTTCTATTTAAATAGTCTTCGCTTAAATATTTGTCAACTTCTCTAATGCCAGTGGCTAATTTATTTTCAGGTGTCGTTTTTGTTATAATGATATCGTCATAATCGTCCCAAATACTACTATTTGAAATATTAGCATCAGCACTGGCAGTGTTCGTAACATCTGCTAATGGCGATTTAGCAGGATCAGGTATTGTTACATGGCCGACTTTATTTCTAAGTCCTTGTACAGCTATTTCAAAGGCCTGTTCATTTTTGAAACCAAGCTTTTTAAATCGCGGATCTAATACTGTGCACTCCGCAAAAAGCACATTGTTCTCTATTTCACAAAATCGCTTGTTCATTTGTTGCTTCAAGACATCCCGTAAAGCAATTACTTTTACATGCACGGGTGAAGTTTTTGCCAGGAAGCCTTGTAGGAGTTTATTGAAAACTATTACTTTTGATAAAGTAACATTCTTCTCAGAACTTATTTCTGCAGAAACTTCGTAAAATGGTTTAAGAATGGGTATTACCTCCTCTATTATTTGCCAGTCCAGTTGATCTAGCGAAAGATCGCTTCTCAAGAGCGCGATAGTAGTTATTATCGCATCTTTTAACTTTAAAATTCGATCCAACATATCAAAGGTTGAATTCAATCGCGTTGGTACATCTTGTTTTAATTTTAAAGAAGGCAACCCCATTCGATTTTGCGTGTCTTGTAAGCTTTGTAGAGCTTGACAACTCCTTTTAAAAAATTCTACAATAGCCTTAACTTTAACAAGGACGTCTGAAATTTCCTTGGTAGCCTTTTGCACCACCAAATTTAAAGAATGCGCAAAACACCCAATAGATCGCCATCCACCTAGCCTTACAGCTGCTAAAATATTGCTGGCATTGTCTGAGACAACAGCTACAATTTTGTACGAAATGTTCCACTCTGCCATTGTCTCCTTCAGTACTTTACACAGATTTTCACCCGTGTGGGTGTGGTTATATTTTTTACATTCAATTAAAGACGAGCAAAGATTGGTTTGCTCATCTATGTAATGTGCCGTGATAGCTATATAATTTTCATTGGTCCTAGAAGTCCAGGAATCCGTTGTTAGGCATACCGCTCTTGTTGTTTCAATTTTCACTTTTAATTTATTTCTTAATTCATTATAAGAATTCGTTAAAAAATTATTGGTTAAAGTTGTTCTTGTTGGAAGTTGATACCCCGGACAATGAGAAACCATATTAATTAACTTTTTGAATTCCGGCTCTTCCACTATTCGTAAAGCATGATGGCCTTTTGAAATCATTTTTATGACTTGCTTGTCGATTTCAGAATTTGTCACTTGAGTTGGTTTCAAATTTGAAGATGACGCTATATTTTCAAGATTTTGTCCACCTGTTTCTCCTATACTTTGCCGTTCTACACTTACTATTATTGCGGGGTGTTTATTTTTGATGTGCCTGCCTAGATTGCCAACTGACCCGCTAGAAATGCTTATGTACTGCAAACAATAATTACACTTAGCTCGTTTACCAGTTTCATCTTCAACGAAATGATTCCACAATACACTTAATTTTCTTTTTGTCGCCATCACTATCACTTAAAAATCCTAATTTATTAGCAAAGTAAATACCTCTGGTGATTCCCAGATTCAACAACAAACCGAGTGCATCAAATTATTCTAAGCGGTTAAAGCCCACCTCTACATAAGACGGCAGCAACTCTGTTCAGCTCGGAAGAACCGACTCACCCGAAGGCGACGCTCGTCCCTGAGCTGTGACCGATCGAAACGAACTAGTTCAGTTAGTTCATAGTTCTGGAACGGCTCTTTGAACTAGTTCGTTCATGAACTACGCAACTCTAGTGGCTGACAGTTTTTTAAATCATTTATCAAGTACAAGTCGAAATTTTTTTTTTTTTGGTATCATTTACAATTTTACTGCAAGGGCTGCTCCATGCCGAATTTTCTTGGGAAGGATGGTAGAATTGCCTATTTAGCATGTTTTTTTTTTAATAAAAGGCTCATGGATTTTAAGAATTTTAATCTAGGGAACGGCATGCTCCCCTGGGCCTCCGTTGGAGCCGCCCTTGGGCTACTTCTAACTAAGCTCTTACTGTCGAGGAAAGCGAGAAACCGTAATATCTTTCTTGAATCCTTTCCTTTAATTGTTACTGTTACATCGGTACAGCAATTTTTCAATGTTTTTTATTAAAACCACTCACAGAGAATAAAGTTTACAACACAATATAATACAAAAATATCTGCTTAGTATCTTATAAACGACTCACAAACTACTGCAACATGCGTCTGTCATATGATATTTATTTCACGCCAGCTCTACTAACTCTACGCATGACGTCAGCGCCGCCATGACACCATGCGCGATATCCCCCCTGATAGAATATAGAACTTGTAAAAAAAGGGGCGGGAGGGGGGTAAATAAAAACCTAAATTATCTTATCAACAGATATATTAGTTCAATTTATTATGAAATCTTTCATTTAAGGAGTGAGACGTTTGGGATCACGAGGGAACATTGACGTCTTTCTAATGTTATCCAATCCCAAATACAGCATAACCACTCTTTCTAGTCCTATACCACCACCAGCGTGAGGAGGACAACCATATTTGAATGCATCTATATAAGCCGCTATTTTAGACACATCTGAAAAAAAAAATATATACATGATATCGCACCTTTGATAAAATACTTGAAAAAAATAAATTAATAAATGTTACACTAATTGAGAACACTGAAGATTAAACTGGTTTCAATGCTAAACCGTGACATCTGTCATCTAGTGGCGAATATGTGGAGTTACAGATATGACTATGTGAGATGATGCTCCATTTAATTTTAAGGATTTGTATCTATTTAACTCGAAACCCTATGTCTTTCATGTTATAAAACTCTTATTTGATCGGATGTGCGATATATAATGATCAAATCAAATAGTATTTAGAAAGAGATTCGGTTCAAGAAGAAGAACTTAATCACAATTGCATTACTGTATGCAAAAATAGAAAACTGCATCAGAAAATAAAACAGTTTAGCAAAATTGCAGGAAATACAAAACTGAACAAAATCAAGAGTAAAAACAGTACCCATGAAACTAATTGAAAGACAATGTGATTGACAAACCTAGTAAGAAGAGCGTTGAACATAAAAAAAAAACATGAAAGGAGGAGAATGGAAAAGGATTAGAAAAAACTGGGCAAGTCAAATTATAGAAATTGGAAATAAGGACAGAATAACAAATCAGTTAGTGGAAAAAGTGGAAAAATGGATTAAGGAATAATTACAAAATATCAGACGCCCAAAAGGGCACAAAGATAAAAGAAGAGATTAAGAAAAATGTTTATATAAAATCAATGTTCTAATAAAAACAAAATTTGGGAAGATGACCTGTTTGTACTTTTAAACTCTTACCTGATAAACATTTTCAATAAATTAGTAACCCAATAAAATTTGCTGCTAAATTCAAAAATATTATTCTTTAATAGCTAACAATATTAAGTACCTATTTCATGATGTTTGGCTCTTTCTGTCAAAAACACTGGATCATGAATTCTCTGTGCACCACTAAGTATTTCCTCCCCTCTCATGAACATGTCATAGGAATTTGAAGCTTTGGGATTATTGGGATCAGGCATTGTATAAAATGGTCTCACAGCCAAAGGAAATTTATCCAAAATGTAAAAATCAGTGTCAAATTTGGCCTTAACTAAACGTCCTAATAATTTTTCGGTCGGAGTACTTAAATCTTCCTCTTCTCCTACTTCAACTCCGATTTCAGCAAGCATCTTCCTTCCCTCATTAAATTCCAAAACTAAAGGAGGATCCAAAAAGGTGAAAGGTTCTGCAGGGTACTGTTGGTTTATTATAGAAATCTCATTTTGAAGCCTAAAATTATTTAAGTTATTTTTAATCATTACTTTAAGTTTTTCCTTTCTGTTTCTATCAAGGTGTATGTGTGTGAACATACTGTTTTTTTACAGTTTTAAATATTACTCAAAATCAGTAAAATAGCTGCAGTTAATGAAGTTGTACCTATACGTAACCATAAGTCTATATTGAACATTGTTATGTAGAGTATAATAAACTTTTTTCTTTTTCAGCAATTTTCAGTTGAAAAAGTTAATTGGATATAGACTTAGACAAAGGCTAATGATCCTTTATCTATGCTATGATATAAACTTCACAATATAAGTGAAAGTAATTTTAAAGAAAAAAAAAATTATCTAAAACAATTTAATCAATAAAGATAAAATTAGTTATCAAATAATAATTAAAATTATTTGTGCAAATGGAAAATATATGCAGTAGTGCAAAGTTGTAATAGCCAGTTGTATGAATATGCCACGAATAGTAAAATTGGAACGTTTTGGAGGAAGAGCAATTATTAGGTACATAAATATTATAATCAAGGCAGAAGACAGTAACAAAAATATCAAGGAATTGTCCAGCATATATATTTATCAGAAGGAAGTAAAAAATGCAAGCAAGTATAAAGAAATTAATAAAAAATCATCCGTCATTGGTGCAATAAAATATAAATCAGATGAAAGGAAAAATCACATAATTGCCGAACATAACAATTTGGTGTGGAATAGACAGAGTCTTCATCACGTCAAACAACATATACATAAAAATACATTAAAACTTGTTTCTCCAAAATCTTTTATAAATTTTGAAAACACTTATGATAGTGATCAAAGTGATAAATCGTGTCACACTAGATTAGAAAAAGAAAAATGGATAAACATAGTAAAAAAAAATGTACAACAATGGTAAAATATTAATCAAAACTGGGAATAAAAGAATGAAGAGAATAAATATTTCCAACATAGACACAGGGAAGGCACAAGAAATGTGCTATGCATGCTTAAAAATTGGAATAAAATATTATACAATCACTCTAATAACACCTTTGATTGTAGATGTTCCAGAAAATACATTTAATATTCAACAATTGATACTAGCTATAATGAAAGTTGCAGAAAGTATTAACAGAAAAATTTCAACAACAAAAAGAGGACCAATTAATAAAAATAAAAACACAAAAAACGACTTTTACACACACAAAAATGAATGCGAGACTAAAATGGGGCTGCTATGGCGAATAGTAAGAGGTAAATTAGGATCCGTTGGATCATTAGACGTTGTGAGTTTTAACGAAAGAATCTGGAAGAAATTGGAAGTACCTAGTTTTACTGCAAAAATGTCTAATAATCAAGAATTTTACTGGAAAAGGCATTTTAATAAAATATTAAATATAGAAAAATTGAACAAAAACTTTATAAACAATGTAAGAAAACAAGGAAGTACAGTTGTTATAGGCTGGAAAACAAAGTTAAAAAATGCAGCATCAGGAATAAATGGTTGGAATACAACAAAAACCAATAAAATCAACAAGCAAGATAAAGAAGAGTGAATGTCATGTTTGTAGCTTTATCATAAATGTATCTGTAAATTTGCATAATATAACAAAATAATCATAAAAGCTTTTTAGTTTTAGGTTTGATACAATTTTACATATAATCTAATAAAATTGATTTATTTATTTGTATGTTGCATTATTTTTAACATTAAATAATTACTTACTGGTCACTTAGCCCTTTGAAAATTTCTGTAAACAAATTTCCAATGGTCAACATGACTTCATGGTAATGATAATGAAACGCCATTTCTAAATCTAATCCAGTAAATTCTGTCAAGTGTCTGTGTGTGTTTGAATCCTCAGCTCTAAAAACAGCACCAACAGTAAACACTTTTTCAAAATCCGCTGCAATGGCCATTTGTTTGTATAATTGTGGACTTTGGGCCAAATAAGCGGATCCTAAAAACACAGAAATTGACAATAAGTAAAATAGATTTATATCAATAGGTACAAAAACATTCTTACCTTTAAAATAACTAACAGTAAAAACATTTGCACCACCTTCTGAAGCAGCAGAAATAATTTTTGGTGTGTGAATTTCAACAAAACCTTTTTTTGTAAGAGCATCACGAAACAGTCGACATACTCCAGCTTCTAGTCTATAAATAGCTTGATTTGTTGGCGTACGAAGGTCCAATATTCTGTTATCTAATCTTGTATCTTGATTTACCCGAACATTCAATCCTTCTTCCTAAACATTAGTCAATAAAATATTTGCAGTCTAGAATTTAATTTGGTATTAAGTGGATTTTGCCACTTACCTCTGCCTTTTCAGGTCTTGATGCATCTTCAATTTGTAATGGTAATTGAGGGGCAGATTGTGAAACAACCCATAACTGAGTCACTACCAACTCAACATCTTGTTGACTGCAACTAGCTATGCTATTTGGCACTTCAGACACTCTAGCTTCTACATCCAATATACTCTCTTTTGGGATGCTGAAAGAATATAATAATAATACTTTATTGCTTCCAAAACATTTAAGTTTACACCAAGGGTTTGGGTTTTAGAAAGTACATAAATTTATAAACCTATGTAATAGTAGAGCTATATAAAAATAAAAACAAAACATAATATATAAGTATAACTAAATAAAAATCATTTTCCAAGTAATAATGCGAAAATTCTCCTACTCATTACAAACTTTCCAGAACGTCCTGTATACAGATGGATAACAATGATTTAATTCAGGATACAAAAATCAAATAACAACAAAAAGAACCCGTAACGAAATGGTATTTCCATAAAGTACGATTATAAAAAATAAATCGGTGAGACTATTCGCTTAAATAAATGTCCCAAGTTTTAATATATTCCATATATAACTCGCTATTATTTTGGCATTGTCAGTAGTCAACTTGTCCAAAGCAGAAATTAAAGAATCTATGTCCCGTAAAAAAGGAAATTGTGTTTTCATAACTGCATATATTGGGCAATCAAGAAGCAAGTAGTTAAGAGTTTCATATTCATTCATGTTACATACAGTGTATAATTCATCCGAACTAATATAATAGTAGGCTGCCGTTTAGTTTAAAACCCTAAGACATTCGAAGTTGAGCATTAGTGCTTGTGCCCTGGATTGGCAACCTAAGCAATAAGTAGGATTTTACATCTCTAGTCATTTCAAAACCAGTATACAATGACATAAAAGTGCAACACTAAGCTTTGTAAATATCTGCTTCTGGTAACTTGTTATAGTAACATTTTAATAACATCTTGTTTGACTTCAGAGTAACCGTATCTAAATTTTCCCATATATTTAAACCTTCAGTTAATTCAAAAAACATACCTAGTTAGCCAGCTCAATTAAAACGTACATCAGAGCAATTTGTTAATTTTTTTAAGAGATCAAATCAAAGTTTAGGTAACGATTACTATTCATTGCTAGTATTTTGTATAACCAGTTCAGAACGAATTTAAAGATATAGGATAACTTTACTCTACCTACCTCTAATCTAATTATACCATCAGGAGTATTCGTTGGTAGTAAAAGTACCCTTTTTAAAAAGTTCAGCTCCATGTATCTTAAGCCCCATGCTGCAACGCAATTAAACATTACACTAAGGGCCAAAGACTCAAAAAGCTTAATTCTAGGATGCCATGTATCAATTTTTGCTTTGGACATAAAGGGGATGACTGCTCCAACAGCTTGTTTTGACGTATTAATAGCCATCTGATTAAAAAGGGAGGAAGATGTAAACGTTACTCCAAGGTAAACATATTCATTAGAAACTGGAATCAACTCATTATTAAAATAAAAGGAATATGTTGGCTTCTGAAACACACTCTTCGAAAATTGCATAATTTTTGTTTTGGAGGCATTAACTGTTAAATAATTCAATGAAGTGAATGGCTCTAATATTTTAAGTTTTTTGGATACATCTACCTCAGAATGTGCAAACAGAACTAGATCGTCAGCGTAAAGTAATGCCAAAATATCATTTCTATTGGCAATGCTAACACCTTGACCACCCTTTTCGTAAAAAAAAGATTCTGTCTGCTATAAATAATGCAAAAAGTACTGGACTCATAGGCTCGCCTTGTAGCACACTCATATTTATATCAAACGTTTTAGTAAAACCATTATTGCCTTTTACTCGAACTACATCATTTAAGCATACATTTTTAATTACATGAAGAATTTTAGAAGATACACTTCAAAGTTGAATAGTTTCGACCACAGTAAAAGGTGATTAATTAAATCAAAAGCCCTTTTAATATCAACAAATATAGCAAAAAGCTTTCTTTTTCGAAGCCTGATGTGCAGATGTATCAGAAAACTCAAGGTGAAGACAATGTCGATACAAGCACGACCCTGACAAAATCCGGCTTGACATTCCGGTAAGATGTTACAGATATCTGTCCATTCAGTTAATCGATCCAGAATAATACTGGTAAATTTTTTGCAGATGAATTAACCAATGCGATTCCTCTATAGTTTGAAGGGTCTTCAACTGGACCACCCTTATGTATCATAGAAAATATGGTATCTGACCAAGTTTTTGGAATAATTTTTGTTAAAAAGGGAAGTTAGGTAAATAATCCAGTTACGCGGGAGGTTTTTTGTAAAAGTCATACAGTAGTCCATCACTTCCGGGAGATTTTTTGTTTCTACAGCGATTAAGAGCATTGTAAATTTCCTGCATGGTAATTGGTTTGTCTAAACAAGGGTGTCGCACAACAACAAAATAGTTAAATAATATTTATTTGAGGTGGATATAGGGTTGAATAGAAATTTTCCCATTCCTCAACAGGTAGAGATTTACTATTAGGTGAGTTATTTCTAAATGATTTAATAGTTGTCCAAAATTCCTTAAGAGTTTTGTGAACTAGACAGTACAGAAATCATTTCTGTCTGATACTCTTTTTTCTTTGCTTTTATTATGTTTTTATAACTTAGTTTAGCCGTAATGTATAAAGTTTTTGTTTCCTGTGAGAAATTATCTTTTCTAAAATTTGATAGTGCCAGTTTGAGTTGTTTTTGGCAAGAATACATGATGTGGCAAAACAAGGTTTATTATTACTTTTAGAGCTATTTTTTAACTGATTAAAATCCTGTGCGAGGACAAGACTTAAGTTTTCAGCTGTTTCACTAATAGCAGTATAAAGGTTATCAAATGATAATTGTACGTCTGGTATAAAAATGATTCTGTTCGAAACTTGCATTGAAAGTTTATATTGTAAAAGGTGAGTTTCTTTCCATATAAAAAAATTTACATTTATATGGCAAAGTATTTCTTATACACTCCTAGTCTATTTTAGATATTATCAAATTATAAATTAATAAGTTTATAGAAAAATGGTGTGATAAAAAATCGTCATTACCAACATAAAAATTATTTATGCCTAACTTATTAACGAAAGTAAATTTTCTCGGTTTGTCCTACCATTTATAAGTGAAAATGAATATCAGGGTTCGAAAATATCATGATATTTATATAAATATCAGATCACATGATATATATCTGATATATATCTGATATATATCTGATATATATCTGATATATATCTGATATATATCTGATATATATCTGATATATATCATTTTTAAAATTTAATTATTTATTTAAAAAACAGTCTTGTTTCTTGCACAAACTATATTTTAAATTTTAACAAAAACCTATATTCTAAACAACAAAACCGTTCATTCTAACTCAAATTAAAAAGAAAAAACAAAATTATTAAAATAAACGGATTTTAACATTATTTTTTTAACATTAATATTTTAACACAAACATGTAATTAAAAACCTATATTCTAAATTCTAAACAACAAAACATTTTATTATAACATTTATAACTCTAATTAAAAAGAAAAAAAATTCAAAACAAACAGATTTTTAACATTGATATATCCTCATCTGATGCATCTGATGAATTATTAATATCAATAATGTTATTCCTATTAGTGACAATAACTTTAGAATCTTCAGATATGGCTAGTTCCCATGCCCAGTCAAAGATGGTTTTCTTTTTGTCTATATTTTGTTTCATACACTTAAACAACAAAAACAAAACAAATCGTGGCGAAGCTGGGAATCCCAAAGTTGGCGTGGCGATGCTTGTGCGACAGATGAATAAATCACTAGTTACACTTTTCTAAAGGGGCGTATCGAGACATTTTCTAATGTTTAGAATGGTATAAAACATTTTTAATTTAATAAATAAAATTATTGAATATATCGGATATATATCAAGGTATAAATATCGTGATATATCACTTGATATATATCCTCCAAACCCTGTGAATTATTATACATGAAATCCACGAGCATACAACCTCTTGAATTTAGCACGATATCCATACTAGATTAATTCTCAAATAAATTACAATTTTGCAGAAAAACGTTGGACAGTGTACCTAAATTTGATAAACGGCAATTTAAATCACCCCCAATTATTATATTTAAATCGGGCATAGATTCAATAATTTCACTCAAAACAATTTGAAATGCCTCCAAAACATAACTCAAATCTAAATTAGGTTTAAAATAAAGATTACAAACTATGAATTTGAACTTCTCAAAAGAAAATTGGCTCACAATCCACCAAGGTGATTGGTCTAAAATATTTACAATAAATTTATTTTTATAAAGTACACACAAGCAGCCACTAGGCCTACCAATCGACTTTTCTTTAATAGCTGGAGCAAATATTGCTTTAAAGTTATGCAACAGTTAAGGTCAGGTATTGTTTCCGACGTAAACCAAGTTTCAGAGAGGCAAAGAATATCATGATAGTAGATAATCTATGCCATTTCTAGCTCAGATAAGAGAGAGATAAGGAAGATAAGAAAGATAAGGATCCCACGTGCCAAGGTCAAGGTCACGGACGACCCACATGCCCGTATACACCCGGACAAGTTCAGCCACCGACCACACACAACCCACGTGCCCGTACACACGCGGACAAGGTCATGTACCGACCACACACAACCCACATGACCCAATCACACAAGGACCCGTTTCGCGCAATTTCCACGCAACCTCACATATTTTTAGAAATCCATTTTCAAAAATCTAAAGTAAAACCTCTTCATTATTGTTTTAAGAGAACTATTTTAAGAATTCTATTTTAAGAAATCTATTTTAAAAAATCTATTTTAAGGAATTTATTTTTAGAAATCTATTTTAAGACATCTATTTTAAGAAATCTATTTTTAGAAATCTATTTTAAGAAATCTATTTTAAGAAATCTATTTTAAGAAATCTATTTTTAGAAATCTATTTTAAGAAATCTATTTGAACAAATCTATTTTAAGAAATCTCCATGTTTCATCGTTTTCATCTTTTCTCGGTAAATTGCTTTAGAACTTCTCGTATGCCCTCCTAACCTAACCTTCGTTCACGTGAACGCATGTCGCAACGACGCTTACATCACGTTCGTTTGTACTACTGCGCGTGCGCAAAAATCTTGGTGGTGGGGGTAATGAATTATTTGTTTAAGGTATTGAGACATTAAAGACTCTTCCAGTCTATTGAGACATCTTCTACGAGTAGTTTCTCTAAAAATAACAAAAAAAAATGTCTTCACTGTCAAAAACTGATTATTTGACTCTCTTGAATCTAAATGAAATTAACGCTTTGTCGCTACAGGAAATGGCACAAGATTACGAAGAATTGTCCAAAGAATGGTATCATTTAATATTAAATGAAAAGGACTTTAATTTACTTTCTTGTGCTCCAAATATTAAATGGTATTCTATTTCTCGATGTCATCTAATAGCAGACGATGGTAGTACAGCACATGAACATCTTCATGCTTTAATACATTTTACTAATGGATTTACAATGTTGGCCTACAAGAAAAAACTACAGCGCACTGGTACACGACTCCATTCAAAAACAACTTTTAGGAAAATAATTTGCTTGGACCATGCTGTTGGTGTCCTCAGATACATCACCTGTGCTGATGGACAAAAGCCACTTAGAAGGGATGGAGATGGTCTTAGGGGTACACCTCATTCTCATTACGATAGAAGAGTATTTAAACAAGATTGGTTACATTCTCGAGGAAAACAGTGTGGTTTAGTACGCACAGAAATTTCAGAATTAGCATCTGAAGGTGTAAAAGACTTAGAAAACTACACATCCGAACACGAACTTCATGATAAATCCACATGTAGATGTGATAGAGGTGCCGAAGGAATAAGGCGGAGGGAAGAAGCTAACGAGAAACGGAGACAATTTTACAAAACAGAACGGGGTATTGAAATTAGGAATAATTACAAAGAAAAACAAATTAAGAAAAAGAAACTTATTACAAGTTTACTAAAAATGGGGCTAAATAAAAAAGCTGAGCTTCAAAGAGAGACAATTTTAAAACACATTGAGTTACTGTAAATACTTAATACTGTTTCTTTAAAAATATAATTTTAAAACAAAATATATTTTATTTTCATTGTCCAATGTTGACTTTACCCTATTACAAATAACTTTCCCCCATTTAAATTATTAGCAATATTTGTCCAGTCTTTACTTAAATGTCCACACCTGCACTCTACTGTCCAGAGTAAACTACACGTTTTCCATTTAAAAAGCATTGGTGTCCAAGATCCTATCAATATTTAGATACACCTTGACCTTAACTTTGACCTTGGCACGTGGGATTCGTGAGGCGTAAAGATGTTTTTCTTTAATTTTTAAAAATGGAAAATTAGATTTGTTCAGATAGATTTCTTAAAATAGATTTCTAAAAATAGATTTCTTAAAATAGATTTCTTAAAATAGATTTCTAAAAATAGATTTCTTAAAATAGTTGTCTTAAAATAGATTTCTAAAAATAAATTCCTTAAAATAGATTTTTTAAAATAGATTTGTTAAAATAGAATTCTTAAAATAGTTCTCTTAAAACAATAATGAAGAGGTTTTACTTTAGATTTTTGAAAATGGATTTCTAAAAATATGTGAGGTTGCGTGGAAATTGCGCGAAACGGGTCCTTGTGTGATTGGGTCATGTGGGTTGTGTGTGGTCGGTACATGACCTTGTCCGCGTGTGTACGGGCACCTGGGTTGTGTGTGGTCGGTGGCTGAACTTGTCCGCGTGTATACGGGCATGTGGGTCGTCCGTGACCTTGACCTTGGCACGTGGGATCCTTATCTTTCTTATCTTCCTTATCTCTCTCTTATCTGAGCTAGAAATGGCATAGATTATCTACTCATAATCATTAATTTATTTCAGAAAATTTTCTAAATTTCTGTAGCCGTGACAATTTCATAAAGTAATTTTTAGTTTCTTGATGCAGGAAAAAATATGAAGGCCTTAAGTGAAATGAATTTGATTTAATTAAAATATAAGAGAAAAACAAAAGTTAGTGAATCTGAAAACAAATGGAAATTACTTTAAAATAAAGAATTAACAACACAAAGCCTAGCATAACATAAAAAATTTAATTAATTTGAGGGGTGGTGCAGATATAGACACTCGGAGAATCTAGTGTTTTAAGTTTTTAATTGTTGGCCTGTTAACATCATATTAATTTAGCACTGTCACAATATTCTCTTAAATGGCATGATGTACAAAATTGATTGGAGCAATTATTTAATTAAGTAATTATTATTATTATGTGCGTTTAGTAATTAAGTTCACATAATGTACTAATTATAGGATGTGCTTATTCTCATAAAGTACATGAACAAAAAAAAAACACAAATAGTAAAAGTCACATTTAATACCATTAATTTGTTTCTGCTGGTTTACAGAAAGCTAAATTATATTGCTATCCCTTCAAATTACTTCATGATCTCAAAGAAATGTTTTATACCAATGGATTCCTTGCCCCAAGTTGTAAATATATTGTCTCACAATTTGATAAGACAAATATTGCACCACCATTCTTTTTAATGCCATATATATTTTAACATTTCATAAATTTTATCTTTGTCAAAAACACTTAAAAATATACATATTCAAGATAAGATTAATTACCTGCTTGAAAATTTTACCATTGCTTTGGAAACAGCATCTGATACACTAAGAAGGGCTTGAATAGTAAATTCTTTTTGTCTTAAGACAATGAAGCATTGTTTTCCCCTTGACCTAGAAGTGTGAAGTCTTGCCCGAACCCACACAATTTGATTTGACAATTTTTTATTTAATTCATTTACAGTAATAAATTTTCTATTTATATTTTTATTCTCTGATTTGATAACTGGAAGGTTTCCATATTTTCCAATAGAGACATCCACTAAAAGTTAATAAAACATTAAAATTTGTTTAGGTATTCTTAATAATTTTGGTTATAGTAATAACAAGGAAAATATGAGCAGAAAACATGTGATTTTATTATTTCAAAGATAGTGTATTTTTACCTTCTTCTTTAACAATCTCTTGACTTCCTGAAGTAGTTTGTTTGTGCTCAGCTTTCTTAGCAGCTTTTTCTGCTTTCTTTGCTTCTTTTTTTAAAGCAGACTTGCTGCTTGTATTTTCTGCCGGTTTGTCTTCAACCATTTTTGAGTTGAGATACTAAAAAGCTGATGCAAAATTAAATAAAGTTGCGTTAAACTTTAGCAACCTTTTTTGGTTATCAGCGAAAAAGTACATAACCTCATTTTTTCTTCTACACTGCTTTTTTTAAAGTGGCCAAAGCCAAACTGCACAATCGGTATTAAAAAGGATAGCTAAAGAGCCACCAAAAATAGCTAAAAAAAAATGAAGTAGATGCCTTTTACATTTAGAATAATTTGCTAGCTTTTGAATGTAATGTAAGGTTAGAATTATTGTTTGCAGTGTGTTTGAAAATTAAAAACATTAAAAAACTACTAATTCATAAATAATGTCATAGGAGAAAAATTTGAAAAATGGATACTTATGATATATTTAAAAAATTAAGTCGAGGAGCAAAATTTCCTAAGAAAACTAACACAGTTCAAGTAAGTCAATTCATTAATCCAACTCCTAGTTTTCCAAGTAGGTACTGTGTTTCTAGTTATGTTGCACAGTAATAAAAATTGGCCAAATGTAGAAAATGTATAATTAATTGAAAACAAGTTTAACCCATTTTAGAATTTAACAGAGAAAGAGCTGGCGACTGAACTACTATGGTCATTTCTGCAGTCATGAAACTATTATACAAACCATACAAGGAATAAGACTGGCTAGCTAAAATTTCTGTTAGGTCTTTTCAGATAGTTATTTTAATACTACAAATATTAAGCTGTATAAACTTTCCAGGAAAAATGTTTTCACATATCGTCATTGAAGAAGTGACGACATTGATTAACCAACATTACAAGTGATACAAAAAAATGTATTAAAATTTATAAAGAAATAATGGAGTCGCTTTTTCTGCTGTTTTATAATATATTATAACAATTTTTATTTGAGGGTGACTCATCTGCCAGACACATGTTATTGCTGTCCAAGTACAATGCAATTCGCAGATGAGTCACCCTCAAATAAAAATTGTTATACTATGTTCATGTATATTAAGTCAAATTTGGGCAAAAGTAATTTTAAAATTATGATTTGCTTTAACATCTTTGAATATGGTGATGGATATTATAAAAATCTGAAATAAACTTGGCCTCCAGGAAAGCAAACAGAAAAAAAGGGTCTTCTAAAAGTACAGTATGTAATATAGCCTGTAAAGAAGATTTTTTCTACAACAGTACACCTTGTATTTATATTTTTTTCTTGCATTTTTTTATTATTTCAGACAATGTTGATTTGATTATGATGAAGGTATAATTAGGGAACGTGAGACTGACGCAAGTGACAGTGACAGACGACCCATTTACTTCAAGGCAGCAAACATTGCTCTGAAAGTGCTAAGGCGGCATATACTTTGATTACTATACGAGGCAAGAGAGAGGTCCGACACGCCCAACATAGGGCGCGGCCATTTTGAACCCTGTGACACAGTTTACAGCTAAAGAATCAGATCGCTCTCTCTGCGTCGGCACTTTGGATCTCAATGTTTCAGTTTATACACTGTGCAACTCGGATAATACAATATATGACAACCGCCTATAATAAAACAGGAGTCTTCTGCATATCCTGAATTTGTATCCCTGGAGTGGATGTTATTTTGGAACTTTCAACTGGTCTGAGTGAGCTAACTGATTCTTTAGCAATAAACTGTGACTCCAAAAATAATATTCACTGACACTGACAGCAGCAAGCAAAATATCAGGTGCGTTTTAATCATCCGCTTCTGCTTCCGGAATTGCCGGTTTAGTCGTTTTAACCTGTCAGATTAAAACAAGAAAGCCGACAATTCCGAAGCAGAAGCGGATGATTAAAACGCATCTATTAAAAATACTGCGCCAAGATGTAGGCAACACGTAATAAGGGTTCAAAATGGCGGAGTTTTCTATCTCCTTTTAAAAGGCACTCAGA
Source organism: Psylliodes chrysocephalus (assembly GCA_927349885.1). NCBI lineage: Eukaryota > Metazoa > Arthropoda > Insecta > Coleoptera > Chrysomelidae > Psylliodes > Psylliodes chrysocephalus. The sequence continues at coordinate 48,529,480 of OV651813.1, read as the reverse complement.
AAGCTGCGCAGTGCGACCATTCTCCGTATAGTAAAAGAAAATCAAAGTATGTGTAAGGCGGTCTATTGCCTCGGTCGCTCATTCATATGTAAAGAGACACACTTAGGTTGCCTATCGCGGTCACTTGCATCGGTCTTCTGTCTGTCTCACGTTCCTAAATGGTACCTTAAAGGCAGATATTTAATTGAACAATCAAGATTAATGTAGGTATAAAATGAAAAATATTTAAAACAATTTTCTTGGAAACCTATATTATGAACAAATTTAATTGAACATAGGGCTTTTTTTTAACTATAATTGGAAGAGGTATATTTAAGCTATACAAACTGACATGATTAAAATTTAAGCTGTTTATATTAAAATCATATTTTTAAAATTTGTAGGTTCAAGCAAAACAGGAGAATCCATTTGAGGTTAAAATTGAAACAAAACCAGTAAAGTTTGCAAATTCACAAACTCAACAGGATAACTCAATTACTTTATTAAATGGATTAAGTACAGAAAAGAGAGGAAAAAAACGTAAAATAGTAGATGTTGAGCAAAAGAAGAAAAATTTAGAACAGGAACAAGTATGAATTAACAATTTTTATATTCTTTATTTATTTATTTATTTCAATTTGTACTTTTAGATAAATCACTACAGAAACGTTAATAACATTACTGTTGTTGGTCGTCATGTGCCAGAACCTTGTAAATCTTTCAATGATTTTAATGTGGATGAAGATATTATTGAGAACCTGAAAACATGTGGCTTTGAAGAACCTACACCAATTCAAAAACAAGCTGTACCTCTAATGTTAGAGGTAAACAAAACTGTATAATTTAGAATTTTCATTCCAACCTTGTAATATAATAAAATGGACTGATACTGCCCTTCCGTAAAAGGGTTATTCATAAGTTGATATTTCTTTTTACCTATGTATTTATAAAAGTCATTAAAATAAAAATTTTCAAATAAATTTTTCAAAAAACTCAAAAATAAGAATTTATTACAAAATGCGTAAAATATAGTCCTGTCAACTTATATAATGTGTTTATTTGTGTAATTAGTTCTACACCTTTGTTTCCTTGTAAACAAAACTTTTCATAAAAGTCAAGAAAAAACACAAGCATTTAGGAAAGTATGTCTAAGAACTACATTTTAATGACCAGGCCTGAATTTGGATTTTTTTAATTCTATATTTTTCTTAATTTTGAACTTTTTAAATATAGGTAACCAATTAAAATGAATAGACAGTCTTGACTTAATTCTCATAATGATGAGTTCATTAAATTAAATGATATATTCTAATATTTTTAATTAAAACTCATTTTTGTTTCTTTACTTGATCTTCACTTTTTAAAAAGATCAAATAAGTTGGTTATTCTTGTTAAAAAGTATGGATTAAAACTACTACTGGTTGGTTCAATTATTCATATTTTTTTACAAGAATCATTTTCTATCTTTTTTATTAATAGTTATGTTGCTTCTCCTTATATTAGGGGAGACAGATTTTGGCATGTGCTCCGACAGGTTCTGGAAAGACAGCTGCATTTTTGGTTCCAATAATAGATGCATTAAAAGGTCCACAACGACAGGGTTTTAGAGCATTAATCCTATGTCCAACGAGAGAATTGGCCAAACAAACACAAAGGGAATGTGGGAGACTGTCAGAAGGCAGAGGATTCAGAGTACATATCATCAGCAAAATTAAAAAGGCTTTGACGCAATATAATCCAAATGGTTCACAGAAATATGGTATGTATTCAATTTTATTGTTACATCATCTTTACTTTTTGTAAGAAAGGAGCAATTAAATTGTTTAAAATCAAAATAACAAACACTTAGGTGAACAAATAGTATCTGTAGTTCATTTGAAGAACTTGAAGGAAGAGTGTGTAATAAAAGTATGACCCTCCAAAGTCGTAAACTATAGGCGTGCACATTATTGTAATATATTTAATAGACTAAATATTTGTAGTAAATAATGTAAATACAATACACAAACATATTTTTCTTTTTTAATTAGTTAATTTATTAAATTAGCTCAGCATTTTAGTTAGAACCAAGTGAACTGCAGGAAAATAATCGAGTTACCTAATTGTAGTATTAAGGGGATGATATGAAGTGATAACTTTCATTGTACAATACAATAACCGAATCTGTAGGTATTAAATAAATAATCATTATCGATTCATGTTTATGTGATAATGGTCTTTTCTTGATTCAAATAAAAGTAAACCTCCTCAAGAAAACCGTTCGTACTGCCTATATGAGTAACAATTAATTACCTTTACCTGAATACCAGTAGTGTACTTAACAAGATGTTTTTATATTTTAAGGTTTGTTCCAACAGCTAATCTGATCATCAGAAGAACGTTAGACTCATGCGCGTTGAAAATAGTCCGTTCCTACAAAGCCACGGATAATTCGATGAGCTGTCAGCAAAACATTCCAATGTATTTTCTGATTCGTACATATTAGGACTGTGAGCCATGTGGCATCCCCCACCTCGACCTTTTCAGATCTATTGTGGCCATCCTTTAATCGATGTTTAGAGGAACCTTGTCTAATTCGGTCTTTTGTAGTAGACTCATAGACTGGGAAGTAGTTCTCCGGTATAGCTAGTTGCCCTTGGTTTTTATTCTCCAAGTGTTAGGAATCTCAGTGTTGCTAGACCTTCGCAGTAGCATAATACGTGTTCTGCCGTTTTCTCCTCTTCCTGACAGAATCGGCACAATGTCTCTTCTGTCAGACCGATATTATACATGTTTGTTAAGCCTACAATGCCCTGTTAATAGATCTGCTAGTACTATAGTATTTTTCCACTCCTGAGATTGTTAAACATCCGCTGCTTTGTGCATGTTCTGATAGTTGTCTTTGTGACACCACAGAAGGATTCTGGGCCAATAACAGCCTTTGAGGCTCCTTCTCAGGCTAATAAATCAGCCTCTTCGTTGCCCTTATGTTCTCTGTGGCCTGGTACCCAGCCTAAGGTTAGTCTGTTTCGACTACCCAGCTCTGTTAGGGCTTCCAAACAGTCCCACACAAGCTTTGAGTGTATCTGCATAGAACTGAGTGCTTTTAACGTAGCTTGACTGTCTGAGTAGATGACAATGGTTTTTCCATTTACCTTTAGTCTTAATATCTCTTGTGCAATGATGTATTGCCTGCTATTTTTACCTGGAATACTGTCGCATGTTTATCTAAGCTCAGTGATATTCTTGTCTTTGGCTTGGTACTGTATATACCTACTTCTGAACCTCTCTGCGTTTTGGAGCCGTCTGTATGCCAGGTAAATTCTGCATGAATAGGAGGTCCTCCAATCCACGCTTCCCTGTCTGGTATACTTTATATTGATTTTGAAAGCTATACTTTGGAAGCTTTTCGTCTGAAGGCATTTTCATTACTTGGTCGTTCTCCAACTCTACTCATATATACCTCGCTCTAGTTGCGTCCATGCAAACTGCTTATGGGTGACTCGTAGGTTATCATAGGCCTTATGACTCTGGTATATAACCATAGGGACCTTTTCGGTTGTAGTCCTTAATTTTTTCCACACAACCTTTGACATAAGTTGAAGGATGTTGTGCTCTTTTGCCTGTGGTCAAAAATGACTCCTATTTGGCATTTTGAGCAAATGGAATCTTCATTCCTTTCAGTACTGGTGACTTTAGTCCTGTCGGTACTTTTCGTTTTGTGAAGTTGACTGTTGGTTTTGTGAGGGTTTACTGTTAGTTCCTCCTCTTTACATCAATCGTCAACAATGTTTTGAGCGGTTTGTATGCACTTCGATATTGTACCTGCGAACTTGCCTCTTATGACGATGGCCAGATCATCGGCATACCCTAGGCAGTTGAATTCTGCAGATATTAGCCTTTTTATGAGTTCGTCAACTAGGACTGACCAGATAAGGGGTAATATTACTCCTCCCTGGGGGCAGCACCTACCTGCTTTAGCTATCAGTGTAGCTTCGTCTAGAAATGATGTTAATACCCTTTATTCTAGGCTGGCTTTTATCCACTGACATAGGACTACTGATACTCCTTTCATTGCTAGTGTGTTAATTATAGATCTTGTTTGGGCATTATTAAAAGCTCCCTCAATATCTACGAAAGTTGCTACTGCCGTTTCTTTATCCTTCAGAGATTTTGACAGTAGCCTGTTGAGATCATTCAGGGCCAAATCGGTTGACTTGCCTGGCTAATATGCTATTGACAGTCGCTGAGAGGTTTCCTCTCACTATTTCGTCTCGTATATATCTATTAGTCTTTCTAGCGTTTTCAGCATGAATGACGATATACTAACTGGGCGGCTGTTATATCTTTAAACCTTTCTACTTTAGAAAGGTATATGACTTTCACCTTTTGCAGGCTATACATGCTTTAAATATGCGACATATATGTGGAATTAAAGTTTCCTGTCCCTTTTGTAGTAGAATGGGATATATTCCATCTACTAATGGGGATTTGTATAGTTGACATTTATTTGCAGCTCATCTAATTTTGTTCTGCCTCGATATTTCTGTAGCTAGCCTCCATTTCAAAGGATTTGGCCTACGAGACCTTCTATGGTACTATCGGGTCTAACAAAATTTCTGTGGCCGGAAAGTGTACTTCTGTGAGCATTGTTAACGTTTCCTCGAAGTTTTTTGTACAGGTTTCATCGTCTTTCCTGAAAAATCCTACTTGGTTTGCAATATCCCCGTTAGCTAAGACTTTGTGGATTCTAGAGAATGTGGGTGTTACAGATAATTTCTCACAGAACTCCATCCACGATTGCCTTTTAGCATTTCTTATCTCCTTGTACTGTGTGAGTTTAGCCCTATGTAGGGCCCAGTCTTCGGTTGACTACTTTATTAAATAGCCTTCGCCCTTCACCTCTAAGGCGTTCTAAGTGTTTGTTCCACCAGACCGTTTTTGTTCTTTGCTGCCTTGTTTTCTCCGGACAGTTTTCCTCGTAAGCGGTTTTAATGGCGTTACTTGGTCTACTGCTCGGTCAAGGCTTTTTTTACCTGTTATTTCCACCATACGCTCTTCGAAATACTCTCCAAATTATGTTGAATACCTTTTCCAGTTGGCCTCTCTAGGGTTTCTGTATTTGGTTGAAATTCGAGGAGGGGTAATTAGATCAAATCTAATCTGTCTGTGAACTGAACACAATGGTCTGACACATGCTACTTTGAAATGTTATCACTTGCTTTACTCGAGTACATAATCATGTCTAGGACTTCTTTTCTCGTTGCCGTGACGACAGTTGGTTTGTTAGCTATATTAGCAATTACTAAACCTTCAGATAAGATGAATTGTAATAAAGACCCTTCTCTTGTATTATGTCAGTCCCAAATGGTATGGTGGGCATTGGCATCACATCCTATGATGAGTTGGAGGTTAGCCCTTTCCGCATATGAAACTATTATATGCGGGGGACATAGCTCCGCGCCTGGGAAATATGCAGAACAGACTAGCCATCTTTTTGTTCCTTCCTCTGTCGGCGTAGTTAGGAGGGCTGTAACAATATCAGCGGTGCACAGCACCGTTATAAGATACATATGCGAGGTCTTTCGTTATACTATAACTTACCATGGTTGGGTTTTAGGCCTGCTACCCTCCCGCCATGTATCCAGGGTTCTTGCAAGAGGGCCAAATCTAGGCCCTCTGTCGAACCTCCTACATACTGTAGCGGTGGCCGCCTTGACATGATGGAGGTTCACCTGAAGAACCCTGATCGATCTGCTCAGTTCTGTGAACTGGGCAGTTTGTCTGCCTTCTTAGAGGCATCTTTAATTTCCATAGGTGCAGTCTTCTCTTGGGCTTCTTGCCTCTTAAGGGAACTGACCCCACTGTAGGAAGACTTCACCTCGTCGTCCTCTACCAAGGTTTTCTCCTCTGCAGAGGACTCTTTCGTGCCCTATTCCATGCTGTGGGAAGACTCCACCTCGTCGTCCTCTGCTAAGGTTTTGTTCTCTGTAGAGGACTCTTTGATTTCCTCTTCCCTGCTTGTGCCTGGGTTATTCACCTTTTCGGCGGGCTTTTGGTCATGTATGTCCTCCTTTGAATCTGAATTTAAGTCTCTCTAGGTCATAGTAGGGGGACATGCTCAGCTTTTTTTAGCACCTCTAGGGATTCAGGATCCATCGAGAAAGCCCACGTTTGACCTTTTTCCAATGGGATTTTATCCCACACCGTCCAAAGGTGTGTATTTAGCCAAAGGTTGGCTATTTTTAGCTTTTTGACGATTTTCTCCCCTTCGGGCCTTTGTCCTCTTTCGTCGGGAACGAATGTTGTGCAGGCTAGTGGCCTAGGGATATCGTCACCCTCCAACGCTTTCAGGGTTACTCATTCCCAAGGTTGGATGGTTGTGACGAAGTCCCACAAAGAGTCTGCGAATCTTACCTGTGTTCCCTCTGTGGGGATTTTGTCGTGGGCCTCGGAGATCTAGTCTTGGACTTTTCCTAGTCTCTCTGGACTCATTTTGATCTCCGGCTTACCTATTTCTACCACTGCAACCTTTGCTGATGTAAGGGTCTCTATTAAACGAAACTTCGTCCGTCCTGGCCTTCTTCCTCAGTCGGCTATCTGTAGCGGTGTTGCGTCTGTTGACCTTGGGCGTTTTAGAGCTTTTGTGCCTTGTTTGGCAGCTTCTTTCTCCTTGTTGTCTTGATACTCTAGCCTCTGGGGCTTATGTGGCTTTGTTTGGGCCCTTTGAAAATTTTCCTTAATCACCTCCTTTTTGCGGCTGTGTAATCAAGGCCAGTTTTCAAGAGCTCATTAGCCTCGTTTTCGAGTGTTCACCTAGACGGGCAGAATGTATTTCGTCCTCGGGTATTTGATCTACCTCTTCCAGGGAGGAGACGATGATTTTACGCCTCTTTGCTAGCTTTTTAGCATTTGCAAGAGACGTTGCCTTCGTCGTATCCCCTTTCAAGGTTGACGCTGTTGTCTTTTGTTGCATTTCGCTGGTTTTGTTGTTTTTAGAATTCATATTTGATCCCACGAGTAGCTAGGGTAAAACAGTCTGCTACGACAGAGCCCTGCATGCCGTAATAAGGTCCTGATATTCTGGGAGATGACCCGGCGTCGCAGACGCTCCGTTTGCAATACCTTGACCCAGGTATCATTCCGTCTTCGGCACTGGTTGCGTTACACTTTAACTTGGGGAGTTGGTTCGCGGCGGCAGTTTTCGCAAAGGATTTTGGGGGTTTTAAGTCCCCTCGCCCTACTTATAGCTTCCACTAGCCAGATAGTCTGACTGTCCTCCTTTCTACCACCCGTAGATGCGCCCGGTAGGCTCTCAGCCCTCGGGATACAGTACGTTAACCGACGCTCCAAGCAAAATAAAGATGCTACTTAATTATATTTGGACAAGAGATGGTTAAAGAGCGTAATTGGTTTAATCACTTGCGGCCCGCAGTCGGCGGCGTATTCTATTTCTCTATATTCAATAGCATGTTGTTTCTCTTTCGTTCCCATAGTTCATAGTGTATTGTAGTTGTTCACAATTTGTCATGGAATCATGTCCAATCCTGGATCGGAGTTTTTCTGATTGGCTACAATTCTATTTTATCTTTTACATTCATTGGGTTGTTTTGGAAAAAGTTTTTGCACCTAGAGTTTAAATCGTTCGAGTTGTCTTGTTTAAAAGATAGATCATTATTTGTTCTATTACATGTTTAAATGAAGTTTTCGCTGAATGCGTTGCCATTTTCTTCATCTGTGGCGTAGACTAAACCATTATCTGTGATATTTGGTATTTTATTCCTTATTTTATATTTTTACACTTTATTTATTTTGTGGTAGAAGTTTATTCCCTGTTCTCGATGGATTTCGTTGCAGGTCTGTAGCCATATGTGTTACTGAAATTGTTTTACTAATTTTTGGATTTCTTTGTTAACATTGTTCATATTTGTTTTGATTTCCCGGTTTAGGTTTCATAACACTCTTAATTTAGATAAATAATTAGGTCTATGAATAAATTCCTAATATTTTATATTTTAATAATTGTTTTTCTACAAACTATCAATCAAATATCAATTTACATTGTGGCCTTCTTCATTAAGAGGCAGTTGAACAATAACTATTCAATACTATAAATATACCTAAGGTTGTACCTAAGTTCGAGAGAAATCTGACTTAAATAGATTGGGTCTGGGAAATGTAGTAAATTTTATTTTGAAATAGTGAATATATTGTAAAATAAATTATTGAATCGAAGTTTAACTGAATGTTCTGTACTATGCTTACATTTCTGAGAACGTAATTTTTCTTGTTTTTCAAATGAACTAACTATACCTACTTGTAGATGCATAATTTAAATTACAAATTAGAAAATTAAGAGTTGTGAAATAAAATATAAAAGGATTAATAGAATTTACTTTTTCTGTTTTTAATTGTTAATTATGTATATTTTTCAGATATACTAGTAACTACGCCAAATCGTCTGTGTTATTTGCTTAAACAAGATCCTCCAGGTATATCTTTAAGGAAGTAAGTATTATTGAGTAACTTATTCTTACAAAAATGTTTACATTTAATTTTTGTTTTAGTGTAGAGTGGCTGATTATAGACGAAGCAGATAAGTTATTTGAATCGGGAGTAAGAGGTTTTAGAGAGCAATTAAATGATATTTTAAAAGCATGTGATAATCAGAAAAGAAAAATCGCTATGTTTAGTGCTACTTATACTCCAGTTGTTGCAAAATGGTGTGTACACAACATGAAGGGGCTGGTAAGGATCACTATAGGTCATAGGTAAGATTTATTGTCTTTTATATATATTTTTTATTAAGATCAATATTCTATATTTATTTTAGGAATGCAGCTACAGATTCGGTAGAACAAGAACTTTTATTTGTTGGCAATGAGCAGGGAAAATTACTAGCTTTTAGAGATTTGGTCAGAAAAGGTTTAAGTCCTCCAGTCTTAATATTTGTTCAGAGTAAAGAAAGGGCACAACAATTATTTAATGAACTAATATATGATGGAATTAATGTTGATGCGATACATTCAGATAGAACTCAGCTACAGGTAAGTTTGTTTTGTTAGTAACCGTAAAATACGCATAATATCAAATTCAGAAGTCATTTTTATTATTTGAATTTTTTTAATGTTTATAGAGAGATAACACAGTTCGAAGTTTCCGCGAAGGTCGCATTTGGGTGTTGATTTGTACAGAGTTAATGGCACGAGGTGTCGATTTTAAAGGTGTCAACTTGGTAATAAATTACGATTTTCCACCTTCTGCAATTTCATATGTGCACAGAATAGGCCGAGCAGGACGAGCTGGAAGAAAAGGAAAAGCTATTACATTTTTTACTTCTGATGATACAACTAATTTGCGAAGGTAATTTACCCTTATATCTTATTTACACCTTTTAAGTGGTTTATTACAATTAATAATTCTTGATAGGATACACATGTAACAAGTTCACAAACAATTTTAACTGGTTACTTTGCTAAGCGTTAGAAGATTGATCCTAATCTTTATGACTGGAAATAAAGCAGCCTGGAATCCATTTTAATGATTCCATCAAGCTAAAACATGTCAATGTAAAAATGAATTGGTGAGTTCGAAAATCGTACATGTCTAAAATCAGCCTTCCGAGAAAAACAATAAACACCTTTTAACGAGTCACGAATATGTACGGTTTTTCGCTTAATTTCACGGGTGTAATCAGCTGTACTACGTTAATGGATAGGTATCTAGTACGGTTTTTAAGCTCAATCGATGAAAAGACAAATTTTAAACAAAATGGCTCTTACTTTGAAATGTCAAATTTTGGACTTGTACGGTTTTCGAACTTACCGATTCAAATATATTTTGTAGCGAAGGAAAGATAACCTGTGATGTATAACATTCAAAGTCATAATAACCATAAAATTATAAACAATCAGACTTCTATAGCAACCTCAGTTACCGAGTAGTCTTAAGGTGAAGTGAGCCTAATCTTTAGCTTTCACTAGACTGTCGCAAAACTGAAGGTTATCAATTTTACGAAAGAATTATGAATATTTGATATATATGTAAAGGGGATAGTACTTACGTAATGCGTACATAAATTTCAAATCATGAGATTTCAAGTTTTTAAACAATGTGAAGCTCCGCTGCTATGAACCTTGCAGACTTAAAATTATTTAATTACTTTTCTTGAAAGTGGTGGATAGTGTTTATAGAAACTAGTGAATGCAGCTGTAACTTATTGCATCTAAATAAATTGCAACATTTACAGCCGGTTGCAAGAACGATTGTTAAAATCTCTCGTTAGCTAAAGAACAAATAACTAACTGAGATTAAAACTGGCAACGGCGCTTTTCCAACTGACAGTCTGTCGCTTCACAGCTGATCACGGGAGATTGTTATATTAATGAAGTTAATTTGGTAATATTTTTTCGAAAACTAATTACAAATAAAGTAAAAAATGAAATTGAGGCTCAACCATTACGGCTATGGTTAAATGTTAACACTATCCCTATCTTTTTTCGACATCGGCTCATATTTTTTAATATACAGAAGCAAGGACAGTCGGTTCAGAGAAAAAATGTTTTACACATGAATATAATTTATTAAAATAAATAGAATGGCTTAAATGAAGAAAAGGTTCCAAGAAGTCACTGGAAAAAGAGGAAAATACTCATTTAACTGCCCTTCTAGTAGTGCCCGATTAAAAATCTGTGATTTGTGGTTTAAAGCAACAGTATTTAAATATAGTTTGTCCCTTTTATATAAACTAAAACTATTTTTTCTTGTACTTACTTTACATTTTCTCTTCCCGTTTGTCATGGAAAAGCACATTTCTTTCTACTGTACATTATTTTTTCAAATAGAAGTACATAATTAAAAACATGTTTAGTTTTTATCATGTGTGCAAACCCCATTTACTGTGGTAATATTTCCAATGTATTTTCTATTTTTAACAGACTTCAAAAAAGAAGTAGGTAGGTTCTCAATTCATCGGAATATATTTTTTTATGGATATTCAGCGACAATTCTTTACGATGTTGTCCGATTTCTGATTATTTTTTTGTTAGAAAGGGGGCTCCTCAGAGATGGTTTCATATATAAATTTGGTAAAGATCTGATGATGGGATTCATGAGAAAATAATCACTCTTCGTATTTTGTAGTCGTCAGTTTTTTTAAATTAATTTTGTAACTTATACATTTTTTAATGAATCAAAGTAAAAAACTGTTTAAATTGGGAAATTTCTAAAGTTCAGTATCTATTTTTTAGTTAGAAAATGAAAACTGGAGGAGAGATGGTAAAATCTCTGGTATGAGAAATAAATTCACATTTGACCTATTCTTGAAAATCATATACAGTTCCTTTAATCCCTTCAATTTGGATGCTATATTTCTTTGCTAATAAACTAATGCTAGAATATATTTTTTATTTAAGAACAACTTTCTATTTGTACAATATTGGCATTTCTAGATTGTTGAGAAAATTAAATAATTATTATATGATAATTAGCTTTTATAGGTTGTGTAATAGTTGAAATTTAGAATATTAAATAATTGCTATGTAAATTACACTTATTTACCTTAATATATTTGCTTTCACATTTATAATTTACAGATTTGTAGGTCATAAATAAAACACCAAATTCATTTTAAAATTTTATTTTCTAGGATTAAATTAATATACACAAAATACATAACATAATAAAAAAATATAATAAATCTACAATAAATAAAAATACATTTAATTTGCCTATCATTATTAAGAATTCTAATTCTAGAAAATAAACATTCAATTCAGGATTTCTTTTTGGTTATGACAGGTTTCAAGTTTACTAGTAATTTTGTGTTAAAATTTACAGTTTGCCTAACGTATTGGATATGTCTACTTAGCCAGTTCCACATATTTAATAAATGTATAAAAAGAAATGGATTATTTCAACATAGGTACAAACAATAAAAATGTTATTACTGATAGTAGTTTACTGCTAAATATTTACTTTTTCTGAAAATAGGCAGGAAAAAACTATAAAATAATATTAAATATGGTTGAGAATAATGAGAATGTATAAATACATAACATTTATACGAATTAAAAAGTTTTTAACAATATAAGTAGAGATACCAAGCTCCATAGTTATATGACTTAAAATTATTCATGCTATCATCTCATGAAATATTTTAAAATACTTAGCAAACACCTATATTACTACAAAGTAATGCCTATTTAAAAATAAAAATATATTGCTACAAGGCTATACCTCCGTCATAAGCCAAACCCCCATAACTGACAAATTACAAATATTTGAGGTTATTTGACCATTCTGATACTAACCCATTTTTCTTCTTAAAAAGTAAACAAAATACCAGCAATTTTTATTCTGTATCCTAAAAAGTCAACTTGATTCTACAATGTAACTAACATTTTTCTAGAGAATTCTTATCAAAAATCAACCCAAAACATTAAATCACACTTATTTATATAACTAGTTAACATTATTCAAAACTTGTCTTTAATTCAACAAAAGCAGCTATATTGGTAACACATATCAAAATACTGGCACTAATAAATTTATTTTATTGCATATATCTTCATTCTATAGTTTGTGTAGTTACTGGGGCAGTATAGATATTTTAAAGTTTTATTTGTGAGCCAATCCTGTCTTGTTTCAAGATTAGTGGTCCATACAACAATATTTTTAATTTTGTTGTGTTACAAAGTTTTCCTTTTTTAACTGTATGGTTTTGCTTGAGAGTCTGTGCAGGTGGACCAGAAGAGTCTACTTGGACCAGGCAAGGGTTTAGTAGATTCCTTGGGAGTGAAGATACTACTAGGAGAAGCAGCTACGGAGACTCCACTGAAAAGAGGCATAATATCAATTATTGATTCGTGCACCTACAGAATAATAAATAAATACATATTATTCTAGAGCTCTTAAAAGTATGTTCCGAAATATAATGATATAACAAAATTTATAGGAAATTCATCATTGAAGAAGTTATAACTCGAACCTACATAGAGATTCAACGATGATATTTAGCTGCAGTTAACTAGGACTCGTGTAATTATTTATTGCAATGCAAGAACCTAATTAAACCTACAGTTATACTTTACTAAAATATGTAAAAGTTCCCTTCAATTCCAAATTTGTCTTCATATTGCACTCATTTTCTTACCAACATACAAAGTATTTGTGATAATTATACAGGATGGTCCAAATTTGACAGGTTTATAAGATATTACTAAATTAGCAGGGGATAAAGCACATTTGATCTCACCTTTTTTTTAAACCAAACATGTTATTTTATATCCCGTTATAAATTCCTCCCCTAAGTAAAATGTAAGCGTGATTTTTAAAATATCATTATTTTGTTTGGGTGTTCAAATAAAAAATGGTAAATGGTATTATCTTGAAAATTTGTACCCCTTGAAAAAATAATAAGAGTATGACAATGGATTTTACATATGTAACTATGTCAAATTATTAAATTGTTTTTGAAAATAAGATATTTATTTGAGATAATAAATTATGATAAAATTAGAAAATCACCCTATAGCTTCTAAAATGGATTTATAACATAACTAAGCATTCCATGTTTTATATCTCAAAAAAGTTAAGAATGGTGGGTTATAAGGTTTCGATATCTAGTTGTATCATATAAAAGCGTCGAATTTTGACCACCATGTATAATAAAACAGCTAAGTTTAAATAAAATAAATAAAATACTTTCTTACCAAAGAATGCAGCAGTGGAATCAATGGGGACTCTATTTGATTATAAAAAAATGCTTTAATTTGAGCCTATCTCATCAAGTTGAAGATTAACCATGTCTCCTTCTCGTTTTTCACCCTTAAACAAATAAGGAAAGACTTTAAATAAACAAAATTAATACTAAACGTTAGTTATTTCCAATTTTATTTTTTTTTTTAACTTTAGTAGTTTGAATAATCTTTAATTGTTAGTATAATTAATCAGTAAGAAAGTATTGTTCCATTGTACTTTATCACCAGATTAATATTGTCTACTTCAAAACAAATAAAACATTTTCTGTGCAGGTATCTACATGACGTAAATTTCAACACACATTTGCTTATAATTTTAAATTCTATATGTACAATTGTAATATTGTTACCCTGCGGCTATTATTATAGGAAATCTTTGGGCGCCTGTGGATAGGCCAGATACAGCAGTCTTTTTATATCGGCCTTGAATTCCTGTAGATTCTCATTGTGTTTCTGACTACGACCTTTTAGCTGGCTTTAGGATACCTGTATTAAACGCTGCTGGTCATACCTTGTCTCTAAAGCTTGGACGAAAGATGAATAATTGGGTTCCTTTTGGGAAAGTAACTGTAAAACGGTTGCTGCCTGTCCTCGCAGTGACACAATCAATGAAGCCGCATCTCTTTCTCGCCCCAGTCATTGGCTCTAGCTGCAGCTTCAAATTCGAGTCGATATGTTTTCCATGTTGTCTGACCGTCAAACGTGGTGGTTTAAGGGTCTTGATGATATGGTTTTGTGAAACGGGGGTTCGAATATGGCTTGGTTCGGTTATAGATGAAGACAAGGTAATGTTTTCAGCTTCAATGTAGCTTACCAAACTTGGCTACGAATTATTTTTTCTAACTTCACTATTTCAGTTCTAATTTTGCCTTTCCAACTCCACTCTAGCCTTTTCTTGTTGTTGTTCTAAATTAGCTTTTAAATTCTCTTGTTGCTCTAAATTAACTTCTAAATTATCCTGTTGTTGCTCTAAATTAGTTTTTAGCTTCTCTTGCCGCTGTTCTAGATTCGTTTTTAAATTCTCTATATTAGTTTTCAGATTTTCATGTTGCTGCTCTTTCTTTTTTCTCTTCCATCTTCAAAAATCATGCTAGAGGGCATGAAGTATCTATGTCTGTTTCGTACTAGTGGTATTTACCATGAATAGAATACTTAGGTAACTTTTATTTTGTATCCCACCGCTGTCACCAAGTTACGCTGGTTTTTGATGAACTGAATTTATTTACAATCAACTTTTACAATACAACTTTTCAACGTTATCGTACAACGTCTATCCTAAAACTGAAACTCTGACGTCAGGATCAATAACTTACATAGCTCCCTTGAACCTTTTCGCCCATTTGTACTGTTACTTATGAAGGCCGCAGCACACTGTAGGACGATGGGTGATATTGCACTTCTTCTTTTATTGGTACAGCCGCAAGCTACTACATGATGCAGTGTAACAATATTTTTAGAAAGGATTTGATGATGACTTTTAGGCAAAAGTGCTCCAACCATTTTTTTTTAAACTAATTATATACACACCGAAGTACTTGTCAATATCATTTATCCAAATAAAAGTTTGTTTAGGGGCTCCTCAAGACTCGCAT
Organism: Psylliodes chrysocephalus; assembly: GCA_927349885.1. NCBI lineage: Eukaryota > Metazoa > Arthropoda > Insecta > Coleoptera > Chrysomelidae > Psylliodes > Psylliodes chrysocephalus. The sequence continues at coordinate 48,514,170 of OV651813.1, read as the reverse complement.
GTTGGTTTAATATTTTTCTTCTTGTTTACCAATGACGTCTGTTTTAAAGTTGCTTCTGTATACAGATGATTTGAAGAGATCAGGTCCAACAACAATCAGAAACCAGTCATTGACACCAGGCTTCTGTGCAGTAGATTATTAGGACCCTCAAATTATATAGTGCACAAAATCCTATTGTCAACGACTGGTTTCTCATCGTTGTTGGAACAGACCTAAGTTCTACATGATCAATGATAGAATATAGAATTTATTTACCATATAATTTACAAATAATTTAGAAATTACAAATAATATTCTATACACTTATACACATTTTAGAAATTCAAAACAAGTAATTACAACTAAAAACACTTAGAGAAACTTATAGAAATAAGGCACGTAGCCTAAATGCATAAGGTACTTAATAAAATAATAAAGAAACAGTGTGCACCTTAGTGATTGAACACTTGTGCAACTCTAAAGATTTAACAAACTTGCTTAATAATAGTTAATATTAAAAAAAAAACTTGTACGAGCATAAAATATATCATTTTTTTTTACTTCATAATTTTTATTTATTTTTATTTTTTTATCGTAAAATTTTTGCGAACTCAATATAATTTTGAAAAATAAATTTTTTGTTACACTTAAAAACTTTTAAATTTAGTGATAAGCCTAATCTTTAGTGGTAGGAGATTGCATGCTTTGGGCAAAGTATGAATAAAAAATCTATGACATATATTTTTCTGAAATCTTTGGGTTGGCAGTAACTCATTAGCAGTACTACGGGTTTGATAAACTAAAAGTATACTACGGGTATTTACTGATAATTTATTCTTGAAGGCATACATACATAAACTATGAAATTATAATGTTCGGATATTACATACATCTTCAGTGTATAGATTTGTGTAATATCTCCTTTGTTTCTTAAATATAATTTTTAGTATATAGTTTTGTGTGATATTTAGTTTCTGCAATGAGTTCCTGTACATTCCTCCCCAAATAAAGATACCATAACGAAAAAGTGATTCAGCTAGGCACTTGTATATTAGTAATAACAATTTTCTCGATAGTATTTCTCTTAGTTGATAAAATTTGTAAATAAGCTTTCTCACCTTTTTCGATAGATAATCTATATGATTGCCCCATTTTAGATTTTTATTCATAATTATACCCAAGTACTTGACTTCGTTTGCCTCTTTAATTTCATCTTGCATACCTGCGATTTTTATCTTGGTAAAATCAGGTCTATTTGTTTCAGTCAAGGTAAATGCGAGATAATTTGTCTTGTTAACATTTAATGAAAGTTGGTACATATTTAGCTATTTCGTAATTTTTTCCATACTTCGTTCAACAGCAGTTCTAGTTTCCATCCAAGAGTTTTCACGAAAAATCACGACTGTATCGTCCGCGTAGGATACGATAGTTGCTCCCGTTACCAATGACAAGAGAGAGTTTATATAAGTCAGAAATAGTAATGGGCCAAGAACGGTACCTTGAGGTACACCTATTTTTACAATTCCAGACTCACTTATCGTATCATTAACTTTAACGCATTGTTCTCGGTTTGTCAGATAACTTTTAAAAACATCTAAAACTACGGTACGAATACCATAACGTTCTAGGATGTATAGGAGCCTTTCATGGTTGACAGTGTCGAACGCTTTAGCGAGATCCAGAAAAACTGCTATACATTTCTTATTATTATCTAAACCCTCTGTAATGTCCCTAATAACTGAGCACATAGCATCACTCGCCAGAAAACCAAACTGCTGCTTATGTAATATATTATGTTCATCAAAAAATTCCACTAATCGAGTTTTTAGACATTTGTCAAAGATCTTTCCAAAATTATTAATCACACTAATCAGTCTATAATTTGAAATTTTTGATTTATCTTCAGCTTTATGAATAGGAGTAATTATAGAAGATTTAAATTGACTGGGGACAACACCATTCAGAAAAATTAAGTTAATTATGTGTTTAAGTGGTTTTAAAATTTATTGATGATTGTTTTTTATAATATCAGCTGTTATTCCATCAATTCCTGGTGAACTACTACTTTTCAGCGACTAGTTCTTAGTCTGTAACAGGATTAAGAAATATGGAATTAAAGTTTTATGAGACAATTTCTGTGAAAATAAGTTTTTTAATATTTTTTACCATATTCAAACCAATATTGATGAAGTATTGGTTACAGTAATTTGCCATTAGCTTGTTGTCTTTAAATGCAAGATCTTCATCATTATGAAGTTGAAATGTAGGTTTCTTATTAGTTTTTTCATTAGTAGCGTCAGAGATTAGTTGGAAAACTTTTTTTATATTATTTTGTTATCTTCAATTTGTTTTTATAAAATGTTCAGACTGTTCCTGTTACTTTTGTACTCGCGTTCAAGTTCTGGTGAGAAATGTAGTTTTAACCTTTGTTTTAATTTATCTCTACGATGATTAATTTTATATTGTACCATTTAGAAAATTTGACCCTATAGTGTACTGCTTTATGTGCACACTACATACATTAATTTTCGGTGTTATTATTCATTTAATGTGCTATTTTCATTTTTTCTTTTAGTATTGCACATATCCTTAAAGAATCCGGTTGTGAAGTTCCACCATATATGTTGGCAATAAAAAAATTACCAAAATCGAAAAGGAAAAAGGTTCAAGCTGGTGCTCCTAAAAGAGAGGAAATTATTACAAAACCCCTATATGACAGGTTAAAAGGAGGCAAGAGGTATAAGAGTTTTTAATTAAAAACAATATAGATATTAATTATTAAATTTCTTTTTTAGGGAAAAGTTTAGAGAAATAAATAATAGACTCAAAGAAAAAAGGAAACATCTAAATAAAAATAAACCAAAAAAGAAAATATCTAGTTCTACTAAAGAGGATTTAAGTGAAAGTGAATAAATTTAAATGATTAAAATATATTTGACGATATTTAGTAGTTTTATTTATGTTTTTACTACTAAAACTGCCACTTTATTGTTCACCAGTGAAAAAAGTCACCTACTTATTTACCTTAATCAGTTCTGACGTAAGACGATATACCTAACTACATTAAGAGCAAATTGTCTGTTGATGAGAATATGTTGTTATGAAATTTGATCACTTAATAAAATATCAAGCTGTATATTAATAAAATTATGTAGTAAAAATGTATAGCCAGCAAATAATATGTAACATAGAGCAGTTTATTTATAAAAAAAATTGGATATTGACAAAAAAAAAATAAAAAAATAAATTTGACAGCTATAAAATTACAAGATATACTTACCCTTATGGTCCGGGAGGTAATGACAGATTTCAATAAACCATTTTCGCAAGCTTTATTTTTTGAATATGAGTTATTTAAATAGCATCAAACAGTAAAATCATCGTCTTCCATTCCAGTTGTACGACAGGGGATGGCGGGAGGGTTGCAATTCCAGTAAAAAAATTATAAAAAAAAAATCATTTTCGCATGGATGAAACTTGGTGTACATGTTGATATGAACATAAAAATACTAGAAAATGTCTTCCACCTGAATTGTACAACAAAGTACGTCTTCCATTCACATAAATGGGCGTAAAAAAAGTAATAAAAAACGTGTGGCGCTCGGGGACTGCCGCGGTAAAGCTATTGCATAGCATTTTTATCAACTTATGCAATTATAATTATTTATTTATTTTATTTATGCAGTATTTTTTTTCTTTGATATTAATTCAAGTTTTTTCTTTGATATTAATTCAAGTTACACTTTTTGAGCGTGGTGACCTATAAGAAAACAATTTTTTTTCTTTTATTGAATAAATGAGAAGTTAATATTGTTTAAAATATTTTTAATTTCTTACAATACATGTAGGTTATTCAGTTATTTTTATTATTGACACTAGAGGTTTATAAAATAATTTTTTTTAACCACTTTGCTCAGGATAGGGATTGGCACAGGTGCAATTTGTAACTCCAAATTTAATGTTATAACGATCTTGGTACCAATTAAATTGCATGGCTCCAACACCCACTAAACTACAATACATTCAAATTAAAACTGAGAATTAAGGCATATAATTACACTTTCTAGAAGTTTAAATTTGCGATTGTCCAAAAAAGCGTTTTTGGATATACAATGGGTCGTATGATTGAACGTTTACGTTATCCGTAATGTACATGTTAGGCCAAGTTTTATCAGTAACAAGGCAAGTTCGTACGATGGAAAACTTTTTTCAACACATTACTGTTATTTTCCGCCTGTTATGTTCTAATTTAACAGGTTTCCATCATAAGAACTTGCCTCGTTACTTTTAAAATTCGGTCTAACATGTACGTTACGGATAACGTAAACGTTCAATCATAGGACCCAATAAGTGTGCTTTAGACCGACGACATGTCTTTGAAGCATATTTCATGTCGTTATCAGATGACGTTTGAAATTTGCAGTGGGCTCTTGGGCTAAAAGGTACTAAATACTGCATTTGTGATAATAATAAAATGTATGTACATAGAGTACTCACTTATTTTCTTTCATTATTTTTTCATCATTTTCTTCATTAATAATTGCACTTTGTTTATTCATATTTAAAACACTTTATACACAAATTTTACGCGTACAGCTATTCACTGTTGTACATAGATGACAGATACCTATACACCTACTTGGATTTGGATAGTGTGTAGATAGCAAGTTGGTGGTTCGAGCCCCGAAACTTTTAGTTAAAAAAAAAAAAAGAAAAATATTGTTTTATTATTTCACAGTCTTGGTAATTTAAAATGTTTAGTTTTTAAAAGGTATATACTTATTCAGTGATTTTCCACACTCGTGTGATAGTCGCACGAGGCACAAGCCCACTCGTGTGAAAAATGTCACTTTCCACACTTGTAATGTAATATACTATTCCTATTTTTTGAATTTAAATAAACGAAGTCTCCTATGGTAGCTTGCATTTTTAAAATTAGCTGAACTTGAAAGAACCTCGTTATGCGCCACTATGCATTGAATAAGTATATACTTTTTAAAAACTAAACATTTTAAATTACCAAGACTGTGAAATAATAAAACAATATTTTTCCTTTTTTTTAAGAAAAAAAAAAAAACTAAAATTTTCGGGGCTCGAACCACCATCTTGTTACCCACACTATCCACATTACGACTACTTTATGCTCTGCGCCACCGAGGACATATTGATAGAAGTTTGGAATCGCTTATAATAATATTGTGATGTTTGTTTATTTTCAAACAACAGTTTATTTATTAATAATTTATTTAAACACTTATTTATTTTATAACACAACTATTCTAATTTATATATACTTCGAATGTCTTTAAACTGATCACTATTTATATTCACCACTGTCTATCTACTAATTACTATTTATCTTCACTGTCCATATAACTACTGATTCTGATGGCTCTCCTCCACCAATTTATATACAAATTGGTGGTCTAGAATGCTCCCCCACCAAAATTGCCAGTATGTACCAGAAACGTTATCACGTTCTAGAAATAGTATCTCGTTGACTCTGGAATGTTCGCGAAAGTGTCTCCACCATAGTCGTCCCATAGGTTTGGTCTTAAGGGGTTTAATTATGTATAATAATTGGACAAGTTGAGCCTCAAAGGCCAAATAAGACAGAGAGGGACTTGTAGGGTTATAGCATGACTGAATAATGAAATGGCTCACATAACATTGCCCCCTCCTTAAGAGATAGTTCCTCCTGGAACTCTTACGAAACTAAACTGGAATGGTATTTGCAACTGAATCCTCTTTTACAATTTCCAGTTGCATGGAAGTAACAAGGTACTGTCTTCGCTGTAACCTGGGCACTGGGCGAATGGCTGCAGACCAATATCTGAACTCCGGTATCTTGAAAGATTACTTCCACCATGTTCCTAATGATCCTCAAATCCAGCTGATTTCCTTCTATCTTCGGCATGGCTAGTTTCTGTACATTGGACTCCAGTACATGCTCCCTTAGACTAAGTAATGCTTCCCATACATCCTGATAGGTGGATCGGTCTTGAAAGGTGTTCTTCGTTAATAAATAAAAAAGATACCGTGACCCGTCTTGAAGTTTCAAGGCTTTTCCAGGGGCTGATAACTGACATTGAAGTTCTACCAGTCGACCAAACTTCTTACGGAACACATATGCCAGTCCTCGCGCGTCGTTGATGCTGGCGGAAGTACTATGGACCAGCGAGTAGTTTTTCGGAAGCGAGAGCAGATCTTGTTGTTGCTCGGTCGTAACACCATATCTGGCTTTTCCAGTACCTCCATATGCACCCATAAATTCTTCAAAGACAAGGTCTGGTGTTTCTTGAAGTTGGTTTACTTCTTCTTCATGGTCACCCTCAAATGGCGCCAGCCTGTTTTGGTGCACTACCTTTGGTTTACAGTTTGGGATCTTACTTATACGGTAAATTACATCATTTATTTTATTCTTGATGAGGTACGGACCTTCCCAAGACCTTTGAAGCTTCGGAGAATAACCCTTTTGTCTTTTTGGGTTATGCAGCCAGACTTTTTCGCCTTCCTTGAAACATCCCTCCGTAGCTTGAGTATCGTACCGTTTCTTCGTCCTGTCGCTGGCGATTTGGAGATGCGAGCGAACTAATTTATGCATGTCGTCCATTCTTCTTCGTAACTGGATCACATAATCTTCACCAGCTACATCTTCTCCAGGTCGGCATCCAAACTCGAGGTCGCACGGTAGTCTCATATCACGCCCAAACAAGACCTTTGCTGGTGTTTGTCCTGTTGATTCATTGACAGCGGATCTATAAGCCATTGCAAAGAGCGAAAGATACTGATCCCAATCTCGCTGATGGTTTGAAACCACTTTTGACAGATATTTGCCAATGGTCTTATTCATTCGTTCTACCATTCCATCGGATTGTGGGTGCAATGCTGTGGTTCTGGTTTTCTTCATGCCTAGTCTGTCACAGATTCCACGGAAAAGTTGACTTTCAAAACTTCTGCCTTGGTCACTGTGGATCTCCAAGGGCACTCCAAATCGACAGATAAACTCTTTTATCAATACATCTGCAACAGTTGCGGCCTCTTGATTTGGAATGGCATAAACTTCCACCCACTTTGTAAAATAATCCATAACCACCAAAATGTATTTATTACCATCCTCGGTCGCGGGGAATGGTCCAGCAATATCTAAGGCGATCCTCTCAAATGGGCTACCAACGTTGTATTGCTTCATGGGTCCCTGCCTTTTTCGTTGAGGTCCATTACTCATAGCACATCATCGGAACTGTTCATCCAGTAAAACCTTTCCCGAACTCTTTGAAGGGTTTTCCTAACACCGAGATGTCCTCCTGATGGACTGTCGTGTAACTGACGGAGTACTTCAGCTACTCTACTTCTTGGAATGACCAACTGTCTTCTGTTCTCGGAACCATCATCATTTTCAATTACTCGCTTTAATAAGCCATCTTCCAGGATAAAGGAGTTCCACTGAGCCAAATACGACTTAAGTACTGGAGAGAGATTAGATACTTCTTGCCAAGTAGGTCGACGATTTTCCTCTTTCCATTGTCGCATCTTCTTTAAAACGGTATCATTCTCTTGTTCTTCCCTAATTTTAGCAGGAGCCCACTCATCGTTGACTACAGTTGTTCTTAGTAGCCCACTTTCTTTGGATTCCGCTTTGTTGCAGTGGGAGCACTCTGCTGGACATGGTCTTCTAGAGAGAGAATCAGCATTTCTGTGACTTATTCTGGCTCGATGTTCGATCTTAAAGTCGTATTCTTGAAGTCGTTTAATCCATCTGGCGATTTGACCCTCTGGGTTCTTAAATTGCATTAACCACTTAAGGGCTGCATGGTCGGTCCGGATTAAAAATTTCCTTCCGTACAGATATTGGTAGAAGTGTTCCACGCACTTTACAACTGCCAGGAGTTCTCTTCTTGTGACGCAGTAATTTCGTTCAGGTTTCGAAAGCACTTTACTAAAATAACCTAGTACTCTTTCTTCCCCTTCCTGAATCTGTGAAAGCACTCCTCCAATTCCCACATTACTAGCATCAGTATCCAGGATAAATTCTCCTTCTGGTAGTGGATAGCCTAATATTGGCGCTGTTGTTAAATGCTTCTTTAAAGTTTCGAAGGCAGTTTGGCAGTCTTCGTCCCAGCAGAATTCTCTTGCTTCTTTAAAGTTTCGAAGGCAGTTTGGCAGTCTTCGTCCCAGCAGAATTCTCTTGCTTCTTCTGTGAGTCGCGTTAGTGGTTTAGCAATATCTGCAAACCTCTTTATGAATCTTCGGTAGTACGTACAAAGCCCAAGAAAACTTCTTATTTGGTGTTTGTCCTTTGGTTGTTGCCACTCTTTGATAGAAGCGACTTTTTCTTTATCTACAGCCACGCCATCCTTACTGACTACATGACCCAGGTAATTGACTTTATTTTGGGGTTTAGCATCAGTTGGGCAGCTTGAAGTCTTTTAAAAACATCTTCTAAGTTCTTGAGATGTTCATCAAATGTCTTCCCCAAGACTATAATGTCATCTAAATATACCAGGCACGTTTTCCAAGATAACCCTCTCAGTACATTTTCCATAAGTCTTTCAAATGTCGCGGGGGCATTACATAGTCCAAATGGCATGACATTAAATTGCCACAATCCAGATCCGGTGGTAAAAGCTGTCTTTTCTTTGTCTACTGGGTCCATTTCGACCTGCCAATATCCAGACTTTAGGTCTAAGGTAGAAAATAATTTACTTCCGGCCAATGGGTCCAAGGTATCGTCGATACGAGGCAAAGGGTAACTGTCTTTCTTGGTAACATTGTTCAACTGACGGTAATCCACACAGAACCTCGTAGTTCCATCCTTTTTCTGGACTAGGACTACCGGAGAGACCCATGGGCTGGTAGAAGGTTCTATTACCCTGCCTTCCTTCATTTCCTGAACAATCCTTTCTGCTTCATCTCTCCTGGCCTTTGGTAATCTTCGAGCCGATTGACGAATCGGCCTGGCGTCACCAGTGTCAATTTTGTGTTTTACAACAGAAGTTCTTCCTGTTTTTCCTCCTTTTGGTACAAAAATGTCACGATATCGTCGAAGAAATTCCTTTATTTTCTTCTTCTCTGATTGATTCAGAGATTGACCAGCAACTGCAATCATTTGCTCGAATTTGTCGTTGGAATTGTTGTCTGACGAATTATGGACGTTACTGGTACACAAGTTCCGATTCTGGTCTCTTTTTTGATGGTAATCGGGTGATCATTAACGTTTATGAGACGAACTGGAATTTCTTTTGTAGTCGTGACCAACCCCTTTCCGATCAGAATGCCTCGTCCAACTTCTTCATCGTGGTTCCAAGGTTCCATCATTACGGGTGTTCCTTCTTCCATAGTTTCTTAAAGCCGTGCTACTATAACGGTTTCACTTCTACCGGGTACCACCGTATCCTCCTGTACAGCAACTGGCACGGTACTGTCCCCTTATGGATGTACCTCTTCGGCACCAACTTTGATCACTCTGTTTTTAAAGTCCAACTGGAAACCATGTAAGTTCATTACATCCATTCCAAGAATAACATCTTCTTCGATATCAGCGACAATAACAGTATGAGTGAACTTTTCTGTACCAATTCCCAATTGAACCTGGATTTCCCCATGGATGTTGGCACTTTCACCTGTGGCAGTCCGTAGTCGCATTCTTGTTGGTAGAAGTTTCTTACGGGTATTTATAGTTGTTGGTCGTGGAATAGTCCTAGTTGCTCCAGTATCCACCAACAGTGTATACTTTTTGCCATTTACTTCGCCGTCTACGTATACACTATCATCGCGACATTTCAAAGAGGCTATCAGTATGAGAGGGTCTTTGGAACGGTTTCGGGTCGAAGCTGCCCCCTCTAGCCCGCTCTAGTTTTCCTGTGGCGTTTTCTTGATTCGTTGTGACCCTTGGACGTTTGCATGAACTGCGTTCATGTTCTAGTTCACCACAATTCCAGCAGCTGATAGTCTTCGTCTTTATCTTTCTGTCAGTAAGGCTCTTCATCATATTCACCAGTTTATCGAGTTTACCTTCCTCTTCTTCCTCTTTTAAGGTCCTCACTTTATTGTATCCACCAGAAGCCTGTGTAGCTGCCTCATATTCAAGGGCAGCGGACAAGACATCGACCAATGTTTTGTGACGGGCTAGACGAAGTGTTCTTTGCATCTCGTGGTCACGAAGTCCATCAACAAAAGTTTGAACTGCCAAACATTCCATCATGTTTTCCGGAGCTAATGGATAAGCAAATCGCACCAACCTGGCAATATCTACTTCATATTCCTGAAGATCTTGTCTCGTTTTTGTTTACGATTCTTCAACTGTGACTGGTACAAATTCTCCAAGTGTTCGTGGCCATATCTCTTTTTGAGTTGTTCAAAATCATCTGTCTCTTCCACGGGTATAGTCTGAAGGACATCCAAAGCGTCTCCTCGAAGGGCGATGCTCAAATTTATTGCCTTCTCTCGTTCAGACCGCTCTGGCAGCTGTTTCGAACTGCTTAAGGTAGTTCGTCCAAGACATCTTTCCGTCGAAAGTTGGGGCTTTAACACAAGGAGGGTTTACAGCTCCTTCCAATTTCAACTTCGACTCCACCTCATGGCAGTTAATTTCAACGTCCTTGGCCGGGTCTGAATGTTCCAGTTCTTCTATCTTCTTTTCCATTTCTCTTATTTTTTCCTCAACGGAAGACATTATGTTCTCCTCAACGGAAGTCATCTTATTTTTCACATCAGCAGAAATTTCGTTTTTTAAAGAAGACATTTCGGAAGACACCCTTTCTTCTAAGGAAGAAATATTAGACGAAAATGTATTGTCCATACAAGACATTTTGTTTTCCAAGTCGGAAGAAATTTCATCTTTTAAAGAGGAGATATCAGAAGAAACTTTAGTTTCTAAAGAAGATATTTCGTTTTTCACGGAAGAAACATCAGAAGACACCTTTTCTTCTAAGGAAGAAATGTCTGAAGAAACTTTATTTTCTAACGAAGAAATAGAAGAAATTATAGCAGAAGATGAATCATCCGAAAATAGATACGCTTCCGGATCCAATCCTTCACTTTCTAGTGCTTCCTTAAGACGTTCTGCCAGTTCTGCCTTCTTCCCTGTCGTCTCCAACTCACGATCTTTTAACTCCCGACGTAGCTCGGTAACTTTTAATTCACACAGTCTTTTAGCCATTATTGTCCACTATTTATTTACACTATTCCACTTCTTGACACCAATGTGATGTTTGTTTATTTTCAAACAACAGTTTATTTATTAATAATTTATTTAAACACTTATTTATTTTATAACACAACTATTCTAATTTATATATACTTCGAATGTCTTTAAACTGATCACTATTTATATTCACCACTGTCTATCTACTAATTACTATTTATCTTCACTGTCCATATAACTACTGATTCTGATGGCTCTCCTCCACCAATTTATATACAAATTGGTGGTCTAGAATGCTCCCCCACCAAAATTGCCAGTATGTACCAGAAACGTTATCACGTTCTAGAAATAGTATCTCGTTGACTCTGGAATGTTCGCGAAAGTGTCTCCACCATAGTGGTCCCATATGTTTGGTCTTAAGTGGTTTAATTATGTATAATAATCGGACAAGTTGAGCCTCAAAGGCCAAATAAGACAGAGAGGGACTTGTAGGGTTAGAGCATGACTGAATAATGAAATGGCTCACATAACAATATATAACAATTTATTACAAATATTTACGAAAAATTTTATCATGTCAAATGATACCTATATTGTAATTTAATGGAATCACATAAATATATGATTTAAAAACTATAAAAGTATCATTATTACTTGATTGTATTAATTTTTAATCTTGAGAGATTAAAAGTTTAAACATAAGTCATCTAAGTAAATAAATGCATTTTTTTATTATACTCCGAAATATGAATTTAAAATCTATTTCTACAGTAAATAAGACTTATTTTAATGTTGGCCGTCAATTAAACCCCTTTAAAAGTATCTGCCTAAATTACTAGTATTTTTAGAATTACCTAAACTTTCAATTGTCGGGAACATTTGTGATACCAATTTATTAGAAGCTCTTCTAGTTCTTGTATTGCACAAATGTTCCAGTCCGCAGACGTATATTTAACTTCGCTTCATACTAATACGAATAGGGTCGGATATAACATTCCATGGCTTTAACGTCGCACTGCTGTGCCGGTCGGAGTGGGGGGTGTTAGGTTTATTTTCGTTACGGTGTTACGAAATTTCTTGATTCGGTCGCCGCTCAAAGCCCGCGATAAAAGCTATGCAATAGCTTAAAAAATTATGGTCGCAAAGGTGAAACCAAGTGTGACGCTTATTTTTATAGTAAGAAAAATAAAAATAATAGTCTTCCAGCAATAAAACACAACGAAGGTCGTCTTCTAAGCTGATAAAAGTGTTCTCGACATGCGGCGTGCTAACAGCCAGAACGTAGTATCTTTACGTTTTCGAAAGATAATCATTGGTGTAAAATTTTAAAAGAACTATTACGAAGTTAATATTTATGTTATAAATTAGGTATTCATTCAATTACTATAACTGCACATTTTACCATGAAAATCGAAATTTTAGTAAATACAAGGTGGCGCAAAATTAAGTACCCTATGGAATATTGTCATGGTTTCGTTTGTAGTTGACATTTGTTCGAGTTTTTCTGTCAGTTGCAAAGTAGATACTTGGGAAATTCATTATGAATCTATATACGCCTCGAGAACGTGCCGAAATCGTAATTTTTTTTTTATCAAAATAATTCGTCGATTATCAGAATTTTTCCTGGACGCCTTATCTCGAAAAACGCCGATATTGCATATCCGCCAAGGTCTCCCTATTTAACTGTTCCAGACTTTTGGTTATGGGGTTATCTTAAAGATAGGGTATTTGTAAATAATCCTCGAACACTAGAAGCATTAAAAGACAACATCCGGGAAGAAATTGACAGAATACCACCTGAAAAGTTGGAGAAAGTTATGAAAAATGCTTTAAAAAGAGCTCATTATTGCATTAATGCTAGGGGTGGCCATTTGGTCGATATTATTTTTGTGTGTAACAAAACAAATTTTTAGAGTTTAAATAAATATTTTTCATTTATAATATGACTGTTTTTTAATTAATCTTACTTTTATATAAAAAACAAATAGGGGACTTTATTTTGCGCCACCTTGTAGATGAAATACGATAAAATTCTGTTGTAGATTTAAAAGTATGCAATACATTAATTATTTGCTATATAATTTAGAGATAAGTTCGAATGGAGTATTTATAATTTCTCTACTTAAAGTAAGTAAATTTAAAAGCACAAAATATATGTATTTTATTGGAATTTTCATAGAGCTTCTTATCATTTTTTTTAACAAATTACCTAATAAAATTAAGACTGAAATAAAAACACCGAGTACATATAAATGTAATAGAAAGATAATAAAATTTAATTGTTTTTCAAATTTTAAGAGAAAAGGAACAAAATTCAAAAAGTATTAAGTACTACCATGACAGAGATAAACCTAGTTTAATTTAAACACATACTCATATACCTACTATTAAATTTAATTTTATTAAAATACAAAAAAATAAACATCAAATCTCAAATCATTCTTTGGCCATATAGGATATTACTAAAAAAAGTTATTAATTAAAATTTTTTGCAAAAATAACTACTTCTTTGAAGAAAAATATTAAAAATAGAACACACTGAAGAATTTATAAAATTCTTTAATAAATTTCAAAATATAATGATCTTTGATTTTTCAAAAACCAAATATATTGTACTTTGTAGTACAAATGAAATGAAATAGCTAAGCACGATCACTTAATAATTTCTAATTATGTACAAGATCATAAACAAATTAGTAAACAGATGTATAACAAAATTAAACAACGCAACGAAGAAGTAAAACAAAATTTAATAAACAAATTAAGTGAAAAGAGATCTGAACCAAATAACTGTTCTAATCAAAACTCATGTTTTGTCAACACAAAATCAAGAAATAAAAATTACCAAAATTTAAAAAGGCAAATTTCATTGAAGATGAAAGTCTTTTAATAAAAACGGATAAGGGTACTTATCATAAAAGTATTGTTAGGAAACCGAAAAATAATTTAGAAAAATTGTTACAGAATACCAACGAAAATGAAATCCATTTTGATAACGACGCTGTTCCACGTACAAGTTGTACAAGTCATTTAAGTATACCAAATACATAAATTTTCTGTTTCTTATTCAGTTAGGAAACGCTAAACTTATATATAGCAAACATACATGTTTACATTATTTGGATTTAGAACAAATAATTAAAAAAGTTAATAATTTAGTTAATCATTTTGAATCGATAAAACATAGTATAGTTCATGTTAATGCAACTAATCCTATACCTTATCATAGCTTATCGCAAAATATGTTAAAAAAAACAGAATATCTAAAATTACTATTCAGAAAAAGATTAATAATTTAATTCCTCATGCAAGACATAAAAGAGCTCTAATAAATGCAATTGGAAAAATTAACAAATGGGTATTTGGAAATCTTGATTCGGGTGACGAAGAAAGATATAATAATTCTATCAAAACATTGCAAGTAAATCAAAGAAATATTATACAAAAGTCTGTTGATCATTATAATAAATCAATCACAATCTTAAAGAAAAATCAAGAAAAATTTAAAGTTGATATGGAAAAAATTCAAGCAGCTATATATAATAGAATCGATACACTTGAAAGTTATATTAGTTTTCAGGCTATTATTTCACAAATTGATTTAGATTGTCAAATGACAATTTATTTTATAGATAATTTAGAAAATGCCATAACCTTTGCAAAATTTGTAAATAACGATAAAATATTTACATAAAATATTTAATGTTCAAATTCCGAAATTTACAAATTTATTAACGTATTATCAGTTCTTAGGAACGCAAGTATCAATTTCAAAATCTAAGTTAATTTTTGTAATACATTTTCCTATTTTTGACAGCAATACCTTTGAATTTTATCATTTATTCCCAATTATCCAAAACCAAAAAATGTATACACCTTTATTCCCCTATTTGGCACGAAAACATCAAGATACACAGTTTGAACGAGAAGAATGTCCATCCCTTAAAGAAATCTAATATTGCCAACAGAATTTCATCCCCAGAGATAATTGTACTCTCCAACTTCTTGAAGGAAAAACTTTGACAAATTGTCATATTTTAAATGTTAATTTAGAAGAATCAGTATTCGAACAAATCGCAGTCGATGAAGTCTTAATAATCCCGTCAAAACCTGAACAAATTCTTTCAAAATGTAACAGTAACCAGTATATAGGCATAAGGTCACCTGTATTAATCAAAATACCAAAATCTTTGAAATTTGGACCAATGAAAGAAGATATATCAACAACATTCAACTGAGCAGAGGAAAGCCTTTCATTCTACCGAAGATCGACATGAAGAAAATTTCAAAACTTCAAAATCTTATCAAAATTCTAATACCTATACTAAATTAGATTTTAATGATTTATATGAAATTAATAAAATTTCTAAACAATTAAAGCCAATTAAAGAAATTCAAAGTAATTTTAATTATTCAAGCACTTTTGGAACAATTTTTGTAATTTTTCTTTGCATAATTATTTTAATACTAATTAAATACAGAAGACTTTTAGGAATATATAGAAGAAAGAAAACGAAGAAACTGAATTAGAAAATTCCACAGAAGGTGTTTTGAAAAATACCTTCATATTTTTTAAAACTTAAGCAGGTCGGAGTTATATATTGTGAACATAATAGACATAAATAGGAGTCAAACATTATTATTATTGTTATTTGAGGTAGCTTTAGTGTAGGCCGTAGGCTTTAGTCCAGAGTTGTCTTAAATATCCATTTAAGTGTATTTTTGCTTAATAAAAAATAAAATAAAATTTCCGTTTTGGAATTTATAACTAGCACGTGCCGCACCTTCATCAGCTTGGAAGGCGACCTTTGTTGTTACAAAAATAAGCATCACACTTAATTTCAGCTTTGCGAATATAATTTTTTTTTTCATTGTTTTTTGCTATTTAGGTGGGTGGAAGACGTACTTTGTCGTGAAATTCAGGTGAAAGTCGATATTTTCTAAACTTTATTTGTTTAAATTAACGTTTCATGCATGCGAAAATGATTTTTGAAGTAAAAACTTCTTTAGCGGCGTGGAACACTTTTGTGGGATGGGTAAAAACTGTGAAACTCGCGTCAGGACACGTATGCTGATCGGTTGGAGAGTAGTGTTGTAACATCGAAATCGATTAATCGAACAATCGATTGTTTTCTTTCGATTGTCGATATTTTTTAAATTGGAATAAATTGGAATAAATTGGAATAAATTGGAATAAATTGGAATAAATTGGAATAAATTGGAATAAATTGGAATAAATTGGAATAAATTGGAATAAATTGGAATAAATTGGAATAAATTGGAATAAATTGGAATAAATTGGAATAAATTGGAATAAATTGGAATAAATTGGAATAAATTGGAATAAATTGGAATAAATTGGAATAAATTGGAATAAATTGGAATAAATTGGAATAAATTGGAATAAATTGGAATAAATTGGAATAAATTGGAATAAATTGGAATAAATTGGAATAAATTGGAATAAATTGGAATAAATTGGAATAAATTGGAATAAATTGGAATAAATTGGAATAAATTGGAATAAATTGGAATAAATTGGAATAAATTGGAATAAATTGGAATAAATTGGAATAAATTGGAATAAATTGGAATAAATTGGAATAAATTGGAATAAATTGGAATAAATTGGAATAAATTGGAATAAATTGGAATAAATTGGAATAAATTGGAATAAATTGGAATAAATTGGAATAAATTGGAATAAATTGGAATAAATTGGAATAAATTGGAATAAATTGGAATAAATTGGAATAAATTGGAATAAATTGGAATAAATTGGAATAAATTGGAATAAATTGGAATAAATTGGAATAAATTGGAATAAATTGGAATAAATTGGAATAAATTGGAATAAATTGGAATAAATTGGAATAAATTGGAATAAATTGGAATAAATTGGAATAATTTGGAATAAATTGGAATAAATTGGAATAATAATAGGCATTCGTTCAAAATTATTCCCTAACTATTCCAAAAAATCAAAAATGCACAACGTTAATATTCAAGTTTTCACTTCTGCCGGCACTCCCGGAGTGCAACCCGTGTTTTTTATTTTTTACTGTAATTGCAACCCTCCTGCAACCCCCTGTCGTAAGGGTGCGTCGGAAGACGTTCATATTAGAGTTACATATTACTTGCATAACTCGTATAAAAAAACATTAAACTGGCGAAAATGACCCGGAAATTTCTGTCGTTTAAGCCAATGCAAATACCCTTTAGCGGTAGTAACAATTTCAGCATCTCATGTTTCTTTATTATTCCAAACGTCTTGAAAAATGTGTATCAAAAAATCACGGTATTAAAACACTGTTTGCACTAAACGTCCATTGTAGTTCCATCGCGTCGGAGCAACTTTTGGAAACATTTTTTGAACGTGAATGTCTAAAGCGCGAGTTCTTTTCGATGACTTTGAAAAAAAGGAAGCCAAACCACTAAGTGTCGAAAAGAAAACATTGCAATCTCTAATATTATCCATGCTTCGCGATAAAACCAAATTAAGTCTATGTGCTATAATACAGTGGACGAAAATTGCATGTATAAATTTCTCTTTCACTTTAGCTTGAAGGTCTCCTAAATGGCCAGCCATTACGGCAGCACCATCGTAGCTCTGGGCAACAAGCTTAGAACCACATTTTAAACTTGAATTAATGTCACAAACAATTTTAAACAATATATCTGCAGTTCGTTCGCTAGTGACGTCCAAAAATCCTAAGAATCGCTCTTGAGGAATGTTATCCAATACATATCGCACAACAATGGATAATTGACTTAAGTTTGCTACATCTGTGGTTTCATCAAGCGCAATTGATACGGAAGTTGCTTTTTTAATTTCACTTTTAATGTGATCCATCACAACGTCGGCAATGCATTTAATTAAATCATTTTGGATTCTGTTTGAGGTACCTCGGAAAGTTGTCGAATCAATAAAATTATTTTTTAGGGTTTCATCGTATTTTGCTAAAAAACTTAGAAGGTCTATGTAATTTCCTCGATTGGCGGATCCACTTGCTTCATTATGACCCCTAAAACTTAGTTCATGCTCTCCTAAGAAACACGTTACAACTATTAATCGTTGTAAGACGTCCCTATTTTTTTTACCCTTTCATTGTGAATTTTGTTGCTTATTTTTAAATGATTGTCCAAACTATGTTCAATGCGATAGGTCCCAAATGTTTTTTTCTTTAATTGTGGCACTTATATGAGATTTGCCATTTACCTGTCGTTTTACACTTTTGTGAAAATTATTCAAGTCTGTAATACCGACTGAGTTCCAATGTGTTTTTTCGGCTATATTAAAAAGTAGGCAAGGCCAGCAAACAATTTCTTCAAAGTTTTGCAGCCGGTTAACCATTCATACTTTTCATAGAACCCTACGTGAAAATGCCTGGTAAATTTCTTTGCTGACTTTTCTACTTTCATCTCTAAATTGATAGGATCCTTTAGTCTACTAGAATTAATAATGACCGTTTTCTCTTCAAAATTTCTACTTGAAAATCCTTTTTTTAATAAAGAGCACACAATACAGACACAATTTACCACATTATTATTGTTCACAGGCACAGTGCATAGTTCCTCCATTTTACAAAAAGAAAAACAACTACGAAAAACAAACGGAAATCAATCTGAAGTCTACGATTTTCCTCACATGTCGATTCGCGGTGCGAATTGCAATATGCATAAGGCGACGTAAAAATCGCTGCCTCTCGACCGTATTTCACGTGTCCAAATAGACTGACTACTGTCGCGGCAAAGCAAGGTCAATAACACGAAGCGAAATCAATTGGAAGATGAGCCGGATTTTTCAAGACGCGCTTCTGCCGACGGACTCGAAGAATATGGTGTGTGCGTTTACCCAATTAATTTTCTAATGGGTGGTGCGTGCGTTTACACATTACACCAATGAATTGTTAGTACATTTACGAAGTTTACGTAATATTTCTGAGAAAATATAGTACCTAATTTAATATTAATTTCTATGCATTGTAAACAGAAAAATATTTATTTTTAAATCTCAAAGTGTAGGGAAGCGGTGCTACCCCCGCTTCCATGGACCACACACCCCTGCAATATGATAAGCTAATAACATACATACAGGGTGTCTCATCAGTGCATAATTGATCGATAGCTGTTTTATTATTAGAAATACGAAGAAATTATTGATATAAAAGTTGTATGACCATGTTTAATAAATATTCTTAAATATACAGCTGGATCCATAAACGAGGTGCTGGCCAAACTTATACATTTTTATATTTGATTGTTTTTACATCGTTAAACAATTTTAATAGACTTCATTTATTTGTTCTATACATATAGAGAGTTTTAAAATGAGAGGTAACGATTTTGTCACTGATAAAGCGAGGACATTTCAAATATTAAATTAAACTTTGATTTATATAGAACCCTGTATAATTGAAATTATTTTTAAACTGTCTTCTCTGATATACATCTCGTTTTGAAAAAAGATTTTAAAAAATCAAATAGTTTTGGCTCTACAGACCGAGGCGTTACCGATGGCCCACCCTATATATCATCAATTCGATGAGTATTTATTTATTTAATATTCTATTTGGTACATGACAAAATTGGTGAAATAGCCTATATACCTATACGGTTTTGTTTGACCAAACGGACACATTCAATTTCTTGTAATTTCTTGTATCTACACAGGAACTTAAAGAAATAAAATCAATCATTCTTGACAATATCGTTATATCAACCTGATTGCTGCTGGACACATAAACTGCTGTATAAATGAACCGGTCAATATAGGAATCACATTCTACCAGCATCTTGGTTATTTTAAGATATTTTTATATTAACAGACACTAGACAGCGGGAAATCTTTAGAATATCAAATTAGATTCTTTGCTCTGGGCATGACTAGAAAAAAAAGGCGAATAAAAAATAATCATCAGCTTTTATGAATGATTTTATCATTCAATTGGTGATTAATTAATTTATCGAACTATTTTCAATTAACGAAATGTGATAAAGTTGTTGGTTATACCGTGCCGAAGCTATTAGAGTTCTAGTAATGGTTTCATTGTAGTTATGGAAAATGTTATTTATAAGAGGTAGGTGGTGTTTATCCATTTTTTTTAATGATAATACTATGCTTAATATATGCTTAATGTCAATGCGGTATAATACAAATCAAAACACTTTATTTTTAAATTTTACATGAGTTGATTTATTAACAATTAAAAAACACGACAGATCAAGTTAATTTATCTGTAACATAAAAAAATAACAGGCTCAAAATCTGAACTAAAATGTATTTAGTGAGACAATTCCACGAATAAAATAGTGTTTTAAGTCGAACTATATTCTAAACAATGTATCATTATCCTTGTCATTCTTCAAAATAGTTCTTTTCATGTCGCTCCATTTAAAATATGGTAAATTGTGGTATCAAATTGGGGATATATTAATTATTTAGAACAGTTTATTATTATAATTTATTTACATTAAATACTAATTAATTTATTTTTACTTTTTACTTAAATATTTATCAGCACTATTCACCCTTATCAATTTAATTTATATGACAATTCGAATGTCTTCAACTATGTTTCGACTTTGACTGACTACACCTCCTCTTCAACACAGCCAATTTATATATAAATTGGTGTATGCTCCAGATTATTCTCAGGTCCATCATTTATTAGACTGGTGTCTCCGGCAATTTCTCGAATGTGCATTTAACAAATTCGTCATTGTTCTAGTGTATTCTATGTATGATTCATTACAATTGAATCACATATTGTTAAAAGGAACTAAGTCACATTTTTACGTTTTCGACTTTAAAACATGAAACGAAACTTTGAAGATATTCCTTTCGTTTCTTGAAGAAGGTACCGATAACTACGGCTAAAATATAGTTAGACGGTTCCTTCTTACATCAAACGAAAGGAATATCTTCAAAGTTTCGTTTCATGTTTTAAAGTCAAAAATGTAAAAATGTGACTTAGTTCCTTTTAACAATAAGCGATTCAATTACCCATAAACGTAGCTCCGGGATAACTTATTTCTATAAATATTTTAACAATCGAACGACAAGTTGGGCCCTAAAAGCACAAACAAGGTAGAGAGGGACTTCAAAGAGAACAAGACCAGACTGGTCGAAAATGGCTCGCATTATACATCTTTGGCAATACAATTTTCGATTTCACTCATCTCCTTCGTAGACAGTTTCAAATCGTCAGATTGCTAAACTATTTATTACTTAACTATAAATAATAGTTTGTGCAGCATGAAGTTGAAGACAGAGTGTAAGACGGTCAATCCACTTCAGTTGTATAGTATATTTCTTCTACGACCCACTAAAGAAAAACTGCAAATATTTAAAAATTACTTTAAAAGTTTTTGAGATCATTATTAACACAAAGATTTGAATTTATGATTTTTACTAAATTATAAAAAAATAACCTTGATAAAAATATTTGGTCTAGTGAAAGTGGTACTTGCGCAATAGTGTTCCGTACCTTAGTTGCTTTAAACTAAGTAGTGTTGATAATTACGTTGTCATAGATTTGGACCAGGCGCCGATGGCACTGCCACTAAATAGCGCAGGACAATATAATGTTGGATGAAAATAGCGTAAGAAAAAATAGCGCAGGACAAAATACCTCTGGTAAAATAGGAAAAGAATAAATAACGAGACGACAAAAACACGTAGATAAAATAGCGACTGGAAAAAACGTTGGACACATTAGCACTAAATAGCGACAAACACCGCTTTATTTATTACATATTAACATTATTAAATAAAAAAAAACTTTACTAATTTACCTAACCTGTGCCATCCCGGGGCCACACAGGTTAGGCAAATTAGTTAAGTTTTTTAATTATTTTTCTTTTTTTATGTATAAGCAATCGGCGATGGCACAGGTTAATCATAAAATGGGAAAAATTAAAAAAACAACAATTTACCTAACCTCTGCTGTCTGGAGCGATAATTGTTTCTGGGATATATTAACCCAGCGCTTTTTTAAATCTTCGCCATTTTATCACCACGCTCTTACACCCTAATGCCATTTATCGGTGCTATTTTATCTGGACCCCTATTCAGTAACTGCGAGAGTAGTCTACACAGAGTAGTCTACACGAAGTACTTCAGTACTTCCTCACAATTTGACCTTACTACGTATACTAAAATTATAAATCGGTATTCACGAAAAGTATGAGTCATGTGATCAGTAATGCCACTTCTACCAATTTGGCAATCCTTCTAACGACAAAAGACCTTATTTTCTACCAATTTTTATTCTTTAGTATATTTTAGTATAAGTTTATCACAATTTCTCCATACCAAACAATATTTAGGATCAAATCGGAACAGTTTGTAAAAAACGAATGGCCATAATTAAAAATCTTTGCGATCACAGTAAGTACATATTTTTTAATCTAAATACTGTTTTATTAGTTTTTAATATATTTAATTTTTTTCTTTATTTTTTAGTTTATTTTTTAAGTAAGTTATATTCTTTTGTTTTTTTTTTTTTAATCTTTAGGTAGATATTTATCTTATGACGATTTAATTCATAATACGTGACCCACATAAGGGGGTTGGACTAATTTTAGCAACTAAAATGCAATAAAACGGAACAAGCTATAAAATGCTCTGTGATCTCGAGTAGAGTCCCGAAGGTGGTTGAGTAGAGTCCGATCATTATCTCAGGTACCTGAATTATTTTATTTTTTTTTAGTTTATTTTTTAGGGAACATGGTAATAAAGTAAACCAGATTGATAAAAAAATGTATTTATTAATCATTCACAGTGCTATAAATATTTTTAAACCTAAAATAAGGGTGATTTATTTAATATTTACATAAACTACAAAATTAGGTTTTCTACATTTTAAATCGATTTTCAACTACCTTAATAAATTCCAAGTTTGTTATATCATGATTTTTTAATTGCCATATCTTGTCATCTAAAAATTGTTTGTTTTCTATAGTTTTTGCAGAGTATATTTTCTTTTCATTTTGTTGCGCTGTCCTTATCTTTATGTAGGTATCACTTTGAAAATCTATTAAAACCGAAATAAATTGAAAAATATGAGGATGTGCATGGTAAAATGCAGAATTAAATCGTGAATGAAAACTTTCGCAGGCATTTGTAGTTCTCTTAATACTACTTGTATTTTCAGCCCATATGTATGATGGAAATTTGGACGATTATGTTATGTAAGTATCTACAAGATAATCTGCGAATGATGTAAGTTTGGAATTGCTGGTTTGAGAAGAAATTAAATCAATAGCAAAACAGTCTCCAACATCTATTGAATTAAGAAACGGCAAACCAAAACAGTTTCTCAAAAATTTTCCAACTTCTGAATCCTCATCCTTGTATGCAGTAGTAAGGCCAAGTTGTTGTATTTTTCGCCACCTAAAAAGTGCATGTTGCATTTAGTAAACTGACAGCATTGAAATATATATATTTTTTTAAAGAAAAATTACGTCTATAAGTTTTGGACAATCAAATTTTATTAAACTTTTTTCCTAATAATATTTTAAATCTCTAATACTTAATTATATGGACATTCTATTTTTAAAATTTAATTTCCTTAAAATCAATAAGTATTAGAGATACAAAACCTAGCAAAACATTATTGAACTAACCCTAGACATTAAAATATTTATCAATAACTTACCATAATTGGCCCAAATGAAATCTACATCCAACAATACTTGTTTTCGCCCAAGTTTCTAGCACACTTTGGTGGATTGCCTCTTCAAAATCTGCCACTACAGTCGTTGGTCCCAATATTTTACCAATCTTTTGACATTCTTCTATTGCATACATTAATGCCAACATATAACTTTTCTTTTGCTTATTTGGAAGTATGAAAAAGACTAGAGGTACATAATGGTCACCTGCTAATCCGTGAATGGAGAACATTTGAAGGAAAAATTTGGTGCAGCAATTGAATGTCCCATCCACATATATGGATTTCAAAGTGCACAAGAACTCTAAATTCTTTTTTGATGAGGACATAATTATATTGTTTTCTGTGTCGTTTACCAGAAGAAAAGTTTCGCCCCGAAGAATTTTTTCATCAAGTGGTGGGTGGTTATGGTTGTCGACAACTTCTATTATGTTTGTTTTTCCCTCTGTCTTCAAATAGGCCGTACACTTTTTATTTCCACTTACAGAACACACCCAACGTTTAATACCACCAGATAGTTCTTTGTGAAAACGATATTTATATCTATCTAACACTAGAAGCTCCTTTCCTCTCTCGCTAAGTATAAACTTTAATGCACTCATGATTTAATCTTGTCGGTTAGTAAACTAAACTAAAACTGTAATAAATAAAAGATCTAATTGAATATTTTTATTTTATGCATGTTTTTGGGCATGTAGAAAGGGAACAATCAACTTGTAATTGTCATGATCATAAACAATTAATAAATAGTTATTGAAATATTAATAATGGATAATACTAAATATTCAAATTCAAAATATAAGTAGTTAATCCTTTAATGACTTAATCTTACCCTGGACTCTACTCAACCATCTAAATTTTGGACTGTCATTATAGCAGGTATAAACGGGACTCTACTCCGGTCTGCCCAAAATGCTGTTACCAGCCCTTAATAGCATCTCGAAACACTGAAGAATTCTTTTATTTTTTATTTTTAACAATCGACTATTATTCGCCCAAAAAACAATATTTTTAGCACGTTTTACTAAGAAATTTTTAACTTTAAGGCCAAGTTCAATGACAAGTGACGGCGACTTTTTTATCACAAGAAATACAGCTCTGAACGATAATATTTTCAAAAACTGTTTTCATAAATGGGTTAAGAAAACTGTAAAAAATGATGGAAAGTCTATGGTTTGTTTTACTTTTAATGCAAAATATTTTAATAAGTGATATTTAACAAATATTTAAAAGTTATGGACTTTCCATCATTTTTTATAGTATTTAAAAGTTAAAACGCAACATACATTCTTTTATTTTCGCCTAATTATTTCAGGATTCTTGTGATAAGATTTAAAAATGTAGGGCCCATAAGATGCTGCCATCTGAACAGACGGAATAGACACTAAAAATTGAAAAATTGCAACATCGCTCCCTATGCAGACGAATGTAAAATGGCTTAGCCCAATTTGACCATGTTTATGGGTGAGGGGCGAGGTGGTGTGTGGGGAAAGGTTGCAAGTAAATAAATTATTCTATAAATGCTATTTTCTGTTTGGAACACAACACAAGCATGTTTGTTTTGAAATTTTGACGTTTATGGTTTGACGTGTCATTTCAATTTAATGGACTTTAATAATTTAAAAGATGCAATGTACTTATATTATTTATATATATTATTGTAGATCCAGGTATGTTTTCGGTTTTTATTTTATTTTTATTTTCTTTATTTGGCTAGTTTGCTTATCACAATATTCAAATTTAGTAAAAAATAATGTAATAATATAACAATTATTTTAATAACATTCTAAATAGGAAATGTAATTTAACTGCAATTGTTTTGATAACAGTATTTGCCTATGGTCTGTGAATTTCATCTGTTTCCGAATAATTACCCTTAAATATTTGAATTTTTCTACTAACTGTATAGATTTTCTTCCAATTTCCTATATTGTTTGTCCACAAACTGCATATAGTTATTACTTATCAGCTTATATTTTGTTTTAGGTATTTGTGTTGATTTTTAACAAATGATTGCAACATCATTTATAAACATTTTGCAGAGTTCCATTGACAATTATTAACTCTTAGTTATCTGAATCCTTACAAGAAACATAGATAAGGACATCAATGGCAAACAGGTAAATGTCATATTAATTATTGCAACATTAACAATCATTAATATAAATTAAAAATAACAGGGGACCTAATTTTCTTCCTTTGATGTGGTTAATTTCTTCTGATCAGAACAGCGATTCTTTTGTGCCAACTTGACACATTACATACAGAATAGAAAGTCATTACATCAAAATCGCTGTCTGTCGAACAAAGATAGGAGTCTCTATAGGAGACGTATTGAAAGATGAGAATCCCACTACATATGTTATTTAATTTTAATATCTCTGACCTGATACTTAGGTAATCTACATGCTACTCCAATGCATGCATTATGGCATAGATATAAAAAACCACCTTTATACCAATACTTTTTATTTTTTTTTATCGAATGGTTTTGATCAATAGAATCAAGTGCATTTTAAAGAAATACAATTAATTTTTAATTGTACATATGGCGGGTTGTACAATAGGCAGTTAAAATGTAGACTTAGTTTAAACTGTGAACCTTGTTGTATACTCATCGGTTATTGTTAAACATAGTTTTAAAAATGACATTTGTTTTTGAATATAACTAGTTAAAAATAAAACTCTTGTTAAAATATGTTTAGAATATTTTTTGTACAACCTGCCCATAATGTATTTTGTAATAATTAAAAATCATAATATTCTTGTAAGGAAGTTGGAAAGCTTAGGGTTTGATCAGTCGCTGTTGAGATTATTTTCATCTTACCTAAATCATCGTTTTAATTATGTCTTTTATAACGGATTTTCATCTTCACCCCTCACAGCAACATCTGGAGTTCCACAGAGCTCCAATCTGGGGCCACTATTATTTAGTATATTTATAAATGACTTGGCAATAAATTTAACCTGCTGTTCGCTGCTGACTTAAAAATATTTACCTCAATCTTATCAATTCAAGACTGTTGCTTTTTACAGACCCAACTTGGGAATCGTTGAAAATTGGTGTAATGAAAACAAGCTGTTTATGAATGTGTCTAAATGTAAAGTATGTTCCTATACTAGAAGTAATAACAAGGTGGAGTTTGATTATTTATTTAACAGCCTACCTTTATCGGACTTGTGCACAAATTGAAGATTAAGCAGGTATATTATTCAACCAAAAAGTTACTTTTTCGGATTATATTGAAAATACCGTTGCTTCCGAGGTTGCTTCTGCGTTGAAAAGCTTAGGGTTCTTAATTCCGTAATACTGGTTCTTTAACAAACTCTTAAAGCTTGGAGATCCTTACTTTTCTTTAGTTCGTTCCAGGCCAGAATATGCATCTCCTGTCTGGAACCTTATTTATAATATTCATAAAAGATCATTGGAAAATGTTCAGCGGCGATCTCTTAAGTACCTTTCTTTTAAAATAGATGAGCTGTATATAATTCGAGGTATTGAAGAATCTCTGCTTCTTTCGAAAAAAGAAGGGTAATTTTCAGTGTTACATTTTTTTATAAAATATTACATAACACTATTGATGTACTATTTGTGATAAATTAAATAAATTTTAATGTTCCCCAAACAGCCATTAGATATCATAAAACATTTTATACAGCAAGTATTTGAACGAACTTGGGAAGACATTCACCTATAACGCTAATGTGCTCAAATTTAAATTAATTTTGTTCTGATTGGGATATTTATTTCGACCATTAGTTGTACTAATTTGTAGCTAATGTATTTAGGATTATTTCTTTTCTTTTTTTTTTCTTGCTGTTGCTGAAATTATTTTCTGTCGAAATATTATGTTTAACATTTATTTCATGTATTTTGTTATGTAAATGGATTAATTTGTTGGGCAATAAAATTATTTTTATTTTAATAAGCAAAAAAATGTTTATTTTGATGCACCTACCACCTTTAAAAGTTTGTCAGTATATTAACTGGAAATCCTATATAATTCCCAAAGAAAAATATTTTTGGAATAAATTCCGAATTCTATTTATTGATATTTGTTATTTTTTAGGTTCAATGACTCGAAACATGATGATCAGCTACACCAAGAATATCCTTGATACTCAAAAAAATGGTACGAGATTAAGCCGATTTGATGGTATGTCACATTGTGGTGCGAAGACGTGGCTTGTATAAATTTGGGGTATCAGTTGATAGAAAACAGTACGCATAAATAAATTTAAATCTGCAGATACATCAGAGATAGCCATATTCCATACCACAATATGTCATGCGTGAACTCAATGAGATTTCATTGGCTAAGTATCATTCCTCTGTAATGTTTTGTATCATTAGGAACACGCAACATTGTAAACAATTATGACCAGGGTTTTTTGACCTTTTCCCTAGGTCAGAGAGAATAAGTGAATACTAAAAATAATGTATAGTAATAAAGATTGAAAATATATATATATACTTTTAAGAGTTTTATTATGTCAGCCATAGTTTTATACCAAAAATGAAAATAAACTGAAATTATACATTAAAAATACATTCATAAATTAACTATATTTATAACACTTATCGACTCTCCTGGCTAAAATATTACTTATCTATCTATTAGGCTCTGTTCCGCCTATATTTTGCCTTTAGCCTCCTTCTGACACTTCCATTCGTTCTCGTTCAGTGTAGTATCCACATAGTTTTCAGAATATCAAGTGTTATACCTACCTATCTGATGCTTGGTCTTGCAAACTTCATCTTCAGTACACCTGCTTATGTGACATCTATCTTGATGTCAAGTTTGATTGAACACCCGTTTATTGCCTATTACTCTTATACTTAACCAGTACTGGCTTGACTTGAACGCATATGTCAAATTCGGCCAAAACACAGCCTTGGTACACAAATATCTATTTTACCGCTGGTTTCATTACAAAAAACTGGAGTAAAGGGTAAAATTATCTCTTGTCCAGTACACTCGTATAATACACTTGAGTATTAGCCTATATTATTTTTGATTGAAGACGTATACATTTAAAAATGTCGTTTACTTAAAAATAAACATTTAATTTTGATATTTTATTTAACTCGATCAAAACATTAAATTATTATTTTCCATGGCTTATACCGGACCTGTATGTACTCTAGTAGCCATGGAGTAGCTGACAGTGTTGCCGTCAGTTGCCGCCACATATTCATAAGTGACATACGTTTTATAATTTCATCGTGTTAGAAATTTGTTGACATAAAGAGATAGAAATTTAAAGTGACGTCTTTTATTACTTCGAATGAAAAAAATCGATAATGCAATTTTCTAACCTAAAAAAAATCGTGATGATATGTCAAACAAAATTGAACTTGGCCTTAAATCTACGGATTTCTACCGAATTTTGATCAAGTAGGAGTAGGAGAATAATGGAGCACTCGTGTAGAAGCATTCTCAGGAGTTAGTGAATAGGTATCCTGTTATTGTGAATGCGCTATTTGTTTCTCCGCTGTTTTATCCTGGCGATGCTTCTTTTGCGCTATATTGACTTGCGCTATTTAGTGGCAGGGCTGGCACTAATACAAAGCATTTTTTTTGTATAATAAAAACTATCTACCATAATGCAATATTTCGTTCAATCTACACCTTATTCTCATAGCTTGTGATTTTTTAAAAAATTTTTTTTGCGCATTTTTGGAGAATAGTTGACGGACAGCAATTTTTAAGCATTTTTTAGAAAAAAATATCAAAAATGACCGTATTATATATTTTTAAAAACGATTATCTACACGATGGCATTAACATTTTTGCTTTCCTATCTGTATACAGATAATAGTACAGGATCCGAAGTAAGGTCGACCTTCACCCATCTGTTTAATGGATGAAAATTATTTTAATTCAAATGTAATATATTAAGTAATATTTCGCGAATAGGTTGACTGAAAAATTTCAGTCCAAGATATGATTATTTGACAATTTAAAAATGATTTTTTTTTCAACATTGCATTTATTTGTTTAATATGCAAATTACATATAAATCAAAAGTATGAAGCCTATAGAATATGCAAATGTTAGGTTGACTATTTTTTTCCAGTCATAACTATTGGGTAGGCAGGTATAAACAGGCAAGTCGATACTAATAATTTGCACTCGTATGTTTAATAAATAAAACTTATGTACAAATAAAGAAAATTTCATTACGAACACGGTGATATTAGGTTGTCTGGGAAAAATCTGTCTTGAATTACGGTTGTCGCGTTTTAAAAAGCGATATATTGCTGCAAATGAATATGTGCGACTTAAAAAAAAACGTCGAACACTGGTTAATAGCCAAATGTATAAAACGTATCAAAATAGTTCAAATGTCAGAAAAAATAACGGTATTTGCAACCAAACGTTATAAAAAACGTATTATTTTATAAAATTTTCAATATTCTATTGAAAATTACTAAAAAAATACGTTACAAAATAGTATTTTATATACGTAAAACTTATCAACGTTAAATATTCAACCAATAACGTTTTTTTATATCATACAACGTTAAATTTATGTTGAAAAAACGAGTGTTTGCTTATTGGGATACAAAAATTTTATTATAATAAAATATAAATACAGAGGTATTTTAATAATTTTTTTTTCTATTAATAAACATTATTCGGGATCTGATTTATCGGAAGTAAAATTTTGATCTTCAACTTCGGAAGATTCTTCGTCATCGCTTTCTTTTTCTGTTGTTTGTAAAATATCTTTTATTGTTAAAGGTGTTTGATTCCCAATAAACCGTTTCTGGTTTTAAATAATCATCTAAAAACCAACCGTAATATTCAGGCTGAAGTTTTATTCATTCAGGGTATGTATAGCATTAAGCCACATGGAACTGACAAAAACGTAAATTTTTTTGTGTAAGTGATATCCAGCATGGTGGTATAGTGTTCGAGTCAAAACTTTTTATTTTTTTAAAAACTATTCGCTGTTTCCTTTTGCAGAGTAATTTTTCAAAAAAATACGATATCTCGTATCATTCACTCTGGTGCAATTCTTTATGCCATACATACTAGTAGAAAACTCTTGAACGGTGTCCATTTTTTCGTCTATGAAAATATTGGCTTCATCAGTTAATGACACAAAAACTGTTTGGTATCTTTCATTTCTCAAAAATACCTTAGATATATTGCGTAACAATACTGATGGTACGCAACAGTTTGATGTTGAAGTTTCGAGAGGATCTCCGAATTACCAACATTTTGAGCCATATTTTTTATTTGTAATGGGAATTTTTCACTTTGAGGGAATATAAGACAAGTGATTTTGCTTGGTGTCGATGCTGTTGATGTTGACGGCTTCTGAAACAATTTAAATCATGTTTAATATAAGAATCGTCAAAAAAATATTATAGAGCATAAAAAATCATTTGATGGAGATTTTTATTTACACGACTAAAAAATGATACCACGAAAATTTTTATAACTGTTCAAAGAAATATATATACAACTTCTGACTGTAATTTAAAATGTTTTTGGCAGAGTTAAAACATCTGGGGGTGGGGGGGGGGGGGGGAACTTTATAGAAGGTCATTTTTATATTTTATGGAATATATCTATTATTTACGTTTATGGAAGAAAATTCTTTGAATCAAAGTTACTTCTAAGAGCCTGTAATAACTAGATAGGAAAGTCATGTGTCGGACGTATCAGATTTTTAATTTAACTCGCCTGCCCCTAAAACTAACTGACCGACACCAACACATAAAAATAATGTTTATTATTTAATAATATAATTGTATTTTAGCCACTAATTACTACAATTGTTTTATATTTCAATTGTATAGGTCAAAAATGGTCTCTGAGTAAAACGCCTGTGACGAATAGACAGACACCGAAGCGATTTTTGTAAGTATTCCTTTTTCAAATTAGAAAACACTAAAAACGAGAGTTTAATTTGCCTTTATCCAAGATTTGAACATCGAACCTCTCGAATTATAAATAATTCGTTAATTTTAATAAAACTATATGCAACTAATTTAATTACGAGTATTAATACTAAAATCCAAATTGTGGCGGTGGAGGTGAGGATACGGCGTCTGTCTTCCACGCGAGATGCCCGAGATCAAATCTGGGCTGGGGATTATTTAAATTAAATCTTTCTTTAATTTTATTTTATAAATTAGTAAAATTCATAAATTATTTTAAAATTAGTTATTTTGTCTCAATAACCTAAAATAAAAACTACTATTCCGACAGCTAAAAATGTGAAACTGAGGCGATGCATTAATAAATAAAGTAAATTTAAACATCACGTGGTAACGTAGTTTAACGCTTTTTATTCAGTTGCATTTATCTTCCTTTCTATTTATTTGATAGCTAACAACGATTTTCGTAATTTCAAATGGAATATTTTATATTAGTAAAACCATTGTATTTAGATAGCTTAGTAGAACAACCTTATGGACGTTTCATTGAAGATAATCCTGTCGCGACATCTGTTAGAACAAGTAGGTACAGAACTTCATCAAAATAGTCCGTGCGCTAGCGATTCTTCGATCATTAAATATAGATTCTATATACATAAAATTTTCTATGTTTTTAAATTTATTTGGGTAGATTGCCAAATCTAAATTAATATTGTTATATTCTATAAAATGATAAATCGCGTATATTTCATTTTTTAAACAAATATTTTTAATCCACTATCACTCCATCTATTAGTAAATAGAGAAATTAATTGTTCGATGGTTCGGTAGAAGACAACAAAATTATCAAAGACATGACTGGGACACGATACAGCCATCTGCCATCTACTGCTAATGTCCGTTGTCCTCCAAGATAATTTGCATTATATATAGGCTAAATAAAACGGTAAAACTGTTGTTTTTAATAACTTTATAAATGAAGTGAAATAATCTTTACTTCAAACAAAGTATCATAGACAAATTTATTTTTAACCTTAGAATTCAGATAATTAAGGGTCGGTCTTTTCACCTTCAGATAAAGTGCCAGGTAATTTTTATCTCCCAAGTAACTTAAAAAGTAATCTTTTCACTTCTGGATAAACCTAACTCCTGAATGATAATTTAACTTAGTTATGAAATTCCTGATAAAATACTTTACTGATGGATAAACAGGTAGCTACATAACCACATAAGGTTAAAAACTACTGGATACTTACCATACATATTATTTACTTGAAAAAACAGAAAATTAATTATCTGACAGATAGTAACTCTCAGATAATATATCCATCAGTTAGTTATCTGGAACTTTATCTGAAGGTGAAAAGACCGACCCTAAGAAGAATATTCCACAAAATTTGTTTATTTTTGTAGCACTCTTTTTATTATTGACTCTTGATGTATAATAGACTATTTTACCAAACGTAAAAAATAGACTATTTTGCCTAAGGCATGATGATCTTCATGTAAAAACAAAAAAATAATAAGTAAATAATCTATTATAGCTGAGTTATAATTATTGTTGTTGCAGTTATGTATCTATCAGTTAGCCCATATTATAAATTTACATAAAAATATATATGTAGGTATCATCGTGAATTTAAATGTGCACATTATAATGGGACAAACCGCATTCTAACTCATTTAGTCCAGTCTTATTAAGGTAGATATTTATTTTACGCGACCTCCATCAGAGCTGGGACAAATTATCAAAAAATGCAAATTAGGTAGGTATAACCAAATTCGAAAAGGTTTGTTGAATGGTGAATTTTGGTAAGTACAAATTTGTGTCTAAATTTTTCTGAATTATACCTAATTATAATTTTAAGAGCAAAATTAAACACAGTTAACAGATTTTTTTATTGTTTTAATACAAGCATAAAGGGAGATTTGGGAATGTTCATGATATTGCCTCATTCTTTAATTTCGCTTTTCCCCGTTTTATTTTCTTAACAGTGCCATCAGTGTAAAGAGTCTCATACTATTTAAAAATATCTTCTAAAAAGTGTAGAACAGCATCATTTCTAGAAAGTGCTTTATCGGCCACTGTTCTAAACGTTTAGGATCCTATAAAAAATCATAAAAAACATTCACAAAGGCAAAATTGGGGTCCAACAAAAAAAATAACAGTAGCAAATCTTTATCTAACAATAAAACTCAATAAAAAACAAATTTTCTTTTTTAGTAAGTTAAATTTAATGTGTAATTATTATTGTTTATAAGTCAGGATCTATGACTGTAAAATTTTATATTATAGAGACTTGTAATAAAATAAACTATACTCCGTAAGATACGTATTGTGAGTAGTTTACAATAAATATTATATTTAGACATAAATACATTATTTTACTTACATTAGAAGCTTTAAAAAGATATTAAATTGATTTCTCTTTTTGTTTTCTTTAGTTTTACATGTGATTTGTATCCTGTTTTACAATCTTGAACGAAGTAAATCTTGCTTTGATCTTTTTTGTCACTCATGTTACTTGTACTCAGGTACTTTTTTCACATTATTTAGATTCTTTTCACAAATTTTTTAAAAAACCAATTCATTATACATTGAATTAGAGAGAAAATGAACGGCAGTGACGTTCGACCTGCCAAATACAGTTAATTTGGCGAACTATATAAAAAGAAGGACGAAAATTTGAAATTTGACCAATGCCGATTTGCCTCCTTCTCTCTAGTCTTCATATATACGACGCAAGGATAATTCACGGATGAATTTGGGTGCATCAGCTAACATTCCGACTAAAATGTTCTCAGGGTGAGCAAAATAGAAGTTTCGTTGAATTGGGTCCACTACCTTTTCTATTTCTCTTGATAAATACCTGGATTATTTAATCATTTGAAACAGATCTTTTGGTAATTATTTGCAGGATGATTGGCACTTAATTAGAAACCAAGTGATCGCATACACTTTAATTACAAAATGGTTAATTGATTTGACGGATTTTTGATGGAAACATACAAGCAGAGTATCCTCTTAGCTATTGTTAGCCACCTGGAGTGCGATATCTTTCCAGATTGCCTTTCTGCAAGCTGCGTCGGAACATGTCCGCTTTTAATTGCTAAGCACATTTCAAAAAGGTACTTTTGATATGTGCTAAGATCATTTATTTTTACAAGAGGAAATTCACAATAAATTTTTTGAAAATCAATTACTGGCATCTGCTCACATCGATGAAGTAGTTTTCCGATAAGACCTGTGAATCCGCGCGGATCATTTGTTTTTCCGTCTAACTGCTGCATTTAATGACGTAGTGGGAGTTCATTAGCATGTAACAAACATGTTAACCATTGAACTGGTTTCTCAATTGATATTTCTATTTGTCTAATAACACCATTTTTTTACAACAATCCCATTGCAACCGACAACAACTATGTTACTCAAATTTTTCTCTAATAAGTCTTTAAGAAAGGATATAACGCTATTATCATTGTATTAGTAGTCCTAGTAGGTCAGCTCAATGCATTTATTTGTTTGATACCAAAAGGATACCACCACCAGGTGGCCAGTCTAATTGTGTCTCTTTAAGCTAGAGACGGCTGGAGCTTTTGCTAGTTTAAAATAGATGGCAAAATAAACTTAATGAAAGTTGCCATTTTTATTCCACTCTGTATTGTTTTCATTGGATTTAAAAATATGTCAAAGTAAAGAAAACTGATTTTCGTTATATTGTTAAGAGTTATTGCTCCGATGACCGCTGACAATAGCAAGAAATTTGTATAAATAGGCAATTTTGATTTAATCCTAGGAGACACAATTTTAAAGATATTACCATAATTGCTTTATGTGCAAAGAGAATAAGTGGCACTAGCCCTGGGTTATCATACTTTTTAACCGACTTCAAAAAAGGAGGAGGTTATCAATTCGTCGCGATATTTTTTTTTTTATGTATGTTCAGCGATTATTCTTTAACACGGTGTCCGATTTCAATGATTCTTTTTTTGTTAGAAAGGGGCTACTTCAGGGGTGGTCCCATATAAATTTAGTCAAAATCTAATAATTGGGTACATGAGAAAATCCTCAAACTCTTCATTTTTTATGTATGTTTAGCGATAATGCTTTACCACCTTGTCCGATTTATATGATTCTTTTTTTGTTAGTAAGGGGGTACCTCAGGGGTGATCCCATATAAATTTGGTTAAGATGTGGTGATGGCATCTGCACGTTTTTGAAGTCGGTTTTTTTAAATTTTTAATTTACACTTGTTTCGTAAAAAATTTTGTTAAAGTTTATTAAATTTTTTAAAAAAAGGGCGACTTTTAATAGAGAATTAACATTATCAAACATGCATTATTCTTTAAACAATTAGGTACTATTAAGTTGTAGTAAATCATTTTCTTAACAAGATTAAAAAATAATTTTTAAAATTGGACGTAATATAATGTCATAATTATTAAATCAGCAAGGTAAATTCGGGTATAACAATGATTGAAAAATATGACTACAATATCCTTTCTCAAGACGTTCTGTGTTCGTACCGAGATATATCTACGGTACCGAGGGATAGGCGATATTGTCTTCCTCGTCTACCTAGTATTGAAAATTGGACAGATACGGAATAAGGGGTACATATAGGATAGATCTGAAATTTAGTATTGCTCAATGGTGCAAAGTGGGAACATTTATTACATGAGATAATGTTGTTTTCAATATAGAATTTTCAATATTTCAGTATATTTAAAAAAGTGTTTGATTAGAAAAAGTTATGTAAAGCATTATATTTATATAATGGGTATATATTTTCTAAAATAATTCATTGTCGCAAGAATATCAACTAAGCTACTAAAATAATAAAATCTATAAATCAGTCTTTTAAATAATGTATTTAACAAATGTTTCACAATATATTAACTTACATGTTTTCTGACTTATCTGTGAAAGAAATGTGGAGAAAATACTTAGTTTTCCTTACAAATTTTTCTTGATTTTGTTGCTGTCTGCTGTTGTAATGATGTAATTTTTTGCAGAAAGATGTCTTCTTTTTGACTTGAAATAAATAAAGAAAGAAGATGACTTAATTTTTTATTCTATACAAATAAATAAAATATATTAAATTACTTTATTTACCGTATAATAATATTTTGCAATTTTTACAATACTTACGACTGTTTTTATTCGTAACTTATCCTATAAGTTCAAGAGAATTAAATTCAAAATTATTTCGGTCTATACTGGTTGAAACTCAAAAAGATCTTCTTATATAATTAATATTTAAAAACTAACTAAGTAAACAGAACCGTTGTGTTTTGTTATTCTCCAGCATTGATTGATCCGGATTTTATGTTGCTGCCGTTGAATGAAGTAATCATATTTTGTTGTTGTCAACTTTGAGATATATTACATGATACGAGTTCGCCCATGACGTATTGTGGTGTGTAATATGGATCATTGGCCATGAGCTGACTAAAATTTATTTTCGCGCGCTGTTTTCGATCACCACAATATGTCGCCGTGATGTACGATCAATCGGCTTAATATAATGTTCTTTTTATAGTATCATGGATATATATTACAAGTTTTCTCCTTTTCACTTAAACGATCTTATAAACAAACTGGGATGAGGTATGCAAATTCTTCTCAGTTAAAATCTTAAATTTTTGTGAGTTTCTGCTTTTAAAATAACTGAATAATATAAAAACGAAGTTTTGATGGAAAGCGATCAAAAGGTTAGAAAAGTTATAAAATATGTTTATGCTCGCACCCAAACGTCCAGCGGTCAAAAATCTGGTGCCCAAACGACGCGACGCAGGACAAACAGCGGTGGATAAAGGGCGGCGCCCAAATATCGCGTACCGTTTTAACTCTATCATAGTTGTTTTTTGTTTTAAACTCCATCCGGACTGGCAGCAACATAATCAAATTCAGAATCAATAAAAATTCCACATTTAAAAACTTTTTCTTGCAAATAAATTTCCAAATTTTATTTTGCTCTGGATTATTGTCCATGCCATATTGGGTGGCTTTAGCAAAAAATAAAAGATTTTATGAGATTTTTTAAAGAAGACTTTCCTTTTTTTTACAAATGTCTTCAAATTTTGAAGTAGTGACACGTTTTCGAATTTCATTGTGCCACCACAATTATTATATTATTATTAAAAAGAGTAGCTTGGACAACACCAGAAGGAAAAAAAAGAGAAGAAGGCCTAGAAGAAAATGGAGGGTAGCGATTATAGAAAATATTAAGGAAAAAAAGATCATCAACTGGAAACAAAAAGCCAAGAATAGGGACGAATGGAAGAAACTAACCAGGCCATAGACCTTAACGGTCTGATTCGAGCCCTATATATATATATATATATATATATTTTTTTTAATAAATGAATTTTAAAATTAATTTAAAATAATTTAGCAAAATTCATGTATGTAAAAAATAACAAAGTGTACAGACAAAACAAAATAAATTCAAATCACTTGCGTACTGTTTATCACTTGTAAATAGTAGAAAAGGATATACATTTTGTTGGTGTCACCCTCTAGACGAAAAACCTTTTAACATATTTTTTCTACACCCACATGGATATTAGCTTATCTACGTACAAATTACAAACCGAAAAAGTATGCTATTGCCTTCAACTGAACGAATTTATTTTTTATCCATTCTAGGTAGTAAGAATACTGCAAAAAAAATTAAATCGACCAATCACCATACATATTTTGATCAACCGACTGCTATTATTTTTAATATTGTAAATAAGTAACAATTCTGTCAAACTAATTGTCAGTATATTTTTTATCTATTGAGATTAAACATACATTAAAATGGGTTATTCTTGTGTAGAATCGATAAATAATATTATTTCTGATTTTATTTCGTCTATAATTATAAATAATTTATTAATTTAAATAAAACTAGATGAAGTCAATTTAATTACGAATATTAAAGCAACAAAACTAAAAGAATAGGTGGTCCTGTGGTCAGCGTTCTGGCCTTCCACGGGGAAGACTGGAGTTCGATTCTTGGATGGGGAAAAATAAAGTGAACTTTCTTTCTTTGTTTTTTCGTTTATTTTATTTTAAAAATGATTAAAAGTGATAAATTATTTTAAAATTAGTTATTTTGTCTTAATAACCTAAAATATATTTTTATTTATAAATTTTCGTTAGTGGGTCGTAGAAAAAATATACTGTACAACTCGAGTGGATTGTCTACATCGCACTCAGATACGTAACATTTATTTATCCCTCGTAAAACATTAGTAAAATATATTATAAATTGTTTTCATTCAAAAATATTAATTTCTTAAAAATCTAACAGAGGCGGCACTTTCCAGGCGAAAAAACTTGTAATGTAAGGGTTTCGTAGTACCCCACTTTTAAAGTTTATTTTTGACTATTTTTAAAAGAAAAAATATGTACGTATATGTAAAGGTTAAATATATGCTCTTCTTGAACCACTTTTTCAAAATTCAACTTAGTTTTTTCTAAAAAAAATTGAGAAAATGGGTAAAAAAAATCGAGTTTTGTATTTTTTTTTTAGAAAAAAAATTTCAAATTTCGAAAAAGTGTCTCCAGACGAGCATAGATTTAACCTTTACCTATACGCACGTATTTTCTTCTTTCAGAATAATTCAAAGATAAACTTTAAAAGTGGGGTACTACGAAACCCTTGCATGCTCTGCTCTAAAGCCAAGTAAATACTCCTCTTAACCTTCCCAGTTTACTCATTTAAATTACTTACATGATCCTCTTAAATAAATGGCCATTCTTGCATACAAAACGAATACACATTAGGTAAATATTTTTTACACGTTTTGTATAATGTAAGTTCAAAAAGTATATTGCCTACCAACGCAACGCCAACGTACCTATTGTTTCCTCGTAAATTTACTATTAGATACAAAACATGATATGCGAAAACAAGTAGGTATTAAGATTTTTTGCGAGAAATTCATTCGGAATTAACTAATTCAAATTGGATATTTTTCTCAAAACAGCCTCTTAAGACGTATAAAAATGGTTGATGTAGAAAATCCAACACATGTCTGTATTCACTCTATAGTTCACGAATATATTGAAATTAACCGAAATATTTTTTTGGAAATTCTATTAGGTAGATATATAGTTACATAAATGTTTACAATAAGGACCATGATTTATCTTTTTATAAACACAAAATTAAATCAGTTTTGACCATTATGGTTTAAATAGTTACGCAGAATAAAGTGTGGCGTGTTTTATAGTATTAATTTTTAGAATTAAAGACTGTTTTCATGTATCAAATATTATTGTCCCAACAAAATTTTAAAAACTACTATACTATTCAAAATCGAAATGAATGGAAAATTTAAAGTAGTTTAACTATTCTTAAATATAAATACTTAAAATAATTGACCCTAGTACGTTACTGAACCAATCTTAGAAGCAGTATGTCTAGACATTTAAACATATGCTAGTTATATAATAATTGTAATATTTTATTGCTTAATGTTTAATTGTGAAATTAGTATTGAACAATGTTAATGTTAATGAAGTAAGTTTATTTTATATTTTGATTTGGAACATTTTTATTTGATTTTCTAATTTTGACATATTTATAAAGTGACATTTTCTGTATTCGTAGCAAGGTCAAAATGATTTACTTTACGCAACCAGTTGTATCATGTTGAACATTATGAAACTGGTTTCGAAAAATTCATTATGTCACCAATTGAGAAAAGAAAACTCACTTTTTTGAAAACTAAATAACTTTAATAAGCGATACAAATACACTTCAATTCGTTGAGAATACATAATTAAACTTTCTATTTATCAATAAAATAATGTATATGCAACTAACAATACAAGAAGGTAATATTGGTTGCCTAGATATCAGTGATGTCTTACAAAAACACAATTTATAAATATTATTGTCAAAATTAGAAAAAATATTGTGTGTAACACGTTACGAAATGCCGTTTTATGTAACACGTTCATGTTGCGGGACCTCGCTCTGCTCGTGCCGCAAATATTCACTAGTTACATTAAATAAGGCATTTCATAACTGGTTTCATAAATAGCTATTATGTAAAAAAACTATGAGTGATACTTTTGAGATTATTATCTATATTTTTCTGTCACTATAGTAGTACCTTTATTTAAAGAGTTGAGATAGTTAATCAGTGCCTGTATATTGACTACTTCCCGCACCCTCTCGGCATAAGTAGGTGGTTCCCTATTGGCGGAGAGAAGCCGAAACTGTTAATTAGTCATCTCTTGATTCTTATTACAATTAACACCCTCTTCTAGGTATTTGATGCTCGGACACGTGTACTATTTAAAACATTGAAGAGATTATTCATGGTATCTACAAAGAAAACAGTATTTTCGGCAGTGCTAGAATTTAATTGCCCAGTTATCTTTTGAAAGAAATCTGGATGTGTCTTTATGTTACTTTTAAAAAAGCTTTTCCAGTTTTACTGCAGTTATCGATTTCATACATATTTTTTAAGTCTGAAAAACTAATAGATTTTCCATGGGTTGTCACAAAATTGATTGAAAACATTTGATAGACTACATTTGATCGAATACATTTTATCGAATACATTTTATCGAAAACATTTAATCGAATGCATTTAATCAAAAAAACATTTTATCGAATAAAAATTGATCTAAAAGAAAACTGATCGGAAAGAAAAATGATCAAAAAGAAAATGATCAAAAAACAAATATCGAAAAGAAAAATTATCAAAAAGAAAAATGATCGAAAAGGAAAATGATCGAAAAGAAAATTAATCGAAAATAGATTTGATAGAAAAAGCAATTGATCAAAAAACCACATACAAAAATTAAAAAAAATTAAAAGAACTGATTTACCTAACTTGTACGACCTATAGCCATCGCTGGTTGCTTCGAATAAAAATATACAAGAAATAAAAAAACCTAAATAATCAGTTAAATTTAAATGGCTTAGGTTAGGTAAATTAGTTGAGTTTTTTATTTTCTCATTTTTGTTTATTTTTTTGCGAAGCAACCCTCGACGGCACCAGGCTGCACATGTTTGGTAAATAAGTTGAGTTATTTATAAAAATAACTTAATTAATATACCTAACCTTTGCGAGAGCAATCAGTAAAATTTAAATGGCACCAGGTCGCACAGGTTAGGTAATTTAGTTAGGTTTTTTAAATTTTTCTCCTTTTTGTATATTTTATTGTGAGGCAAACCGCGATGGCTCCAGGCCACACAGGTTAGGTAAATTAGTTATTTTTTATAAAAAAGTAAAATTAGTTGTTTTTTATAAAAAAAAAACTTAACTCTTAAGTTGGCAACGTATCCTATAGGATACATCAAAAGTATGCTAATATAAATACAACTGTTCAATACCTATATGTATACTGGGCAGTGTACATACATTTAGAACCATAAATTTGATAATAGGCTTGCTATCAGATGATTTTAATTTAAGGAGGTCCTTTCGCCACACCTCTCGCCTCAAATGTTAAAAAAAAAGTTATTAGATTATGACTAAAATTAATTTTTTTCTAATAGTTGAAGTCCTTATTTATCTAATACTGAACTTTTAACTATACCTTACCTTGCAAATTTTTGATAATTTTTTTTTAAAAATATGAGTATTTGTACAGTGCCTCACGAAAAAGTAAGTCCTCAACAATAATTCTCGAATTATACTATTATTTATTGATTAGATGGAGTAGAAAAAAACTAAAAATAAGGTTTTTGAAATATTTAGATTTTGTTTTATACAATAAATATTTTAGATTTATTAAATATGTGATTTTAACATAAATGACTTGAACAAAGGCGGTCTACACACAATTATTTTTGAATTTAAGATTGTAATCTGAAATTGAAACATTTAGGAGCGCATATACGGGGGATAATGGGGCATGGGGACAATAGGGCTAATTACGCCCAAGCATTTTTAAACCTCACTTTTTATAGGCACTAAAATGTTTTATTATTAAAAATAAAGTCTTAAATATTACCACTTCCCCCCCAGTCTGTGAAACTAATTTGTGACTCAAATTCCAGATTTATCGTAACATTCTGAAGGTACGTACCACTGACAGAAATTCACACGAAAATGATGTTTGCGAAAACGTCATTATTCCAGGATAACAAGATTTGTGTTCAAAAATTATTTGTCAATACTACTAAATGAAAACATTTTAATTTAAATATTTTATTTAGAAAAAGAGATCATGTTCATGTAGAATTGACCAGACAAAATATCCAAAATGTCAGTGACGTACCACTTTTTTGTAATAACGACATATTTGCAGGGACGCCACTAGTGGAGCAATAGACTTACTTATATATCTACAATATATGGTTTTATACACTATTAACACATACCAAAATTAAAAATAATATGTATAGTACTTAGATATTAAAAAATAACTATTTAAAAAAATTCTTTAATACCCTGTAGCAAAAAATTTAAGCCGTTCCGGTCATATGTTTATATGAATGTTTCTTTATTAAATAATCTAATGGCCTTGAAATATTAGCCGGTCATTGAGGAACACCCTGTATAAATTTAAAAAAATATGTAAGCACAAAATGTTTAAAGTTAAGGTAGGTATAATTTGTATATATCCTGTTTTCTAGTCTTTACGTGGTCATCTTCGTTTTCAAAACCGCTAATAAAAACCCACAAGTGTGCAGTGTTACTGTGAAAAACTATAAAAAATACTATGTATAATAAAAAATAAAACATGGAAACAAAAACAAAAACGAAAAAAAAAAAAAAAAACAAAAAACAAAAAAATAAAAAATCATTAAATTGCATAAAGTGTATTTTTTTAACATTTAACAATTTTTCAGGTAGATATCTTCTCCCAGCATCTCAACCAAATGGACACTCATTATGAATCAACTTATTTGTAAATACAAATAAATTCGCCCGCTAATCGGGAAAATTTATAATTATCATCAAGGAAACTAAAAATACATCCGGTTAACTGGCACATTATAACAAAATTTTTACCTACATCTTTTGATACCGTTAGTATTAAATGCAATGTTTTTAAAAATACATGTATTTTTGGCAGTTATAATATTGTTAGTGCAATCGGTTTTAAGTGAAGTTAAATTAAATCATGAAACAAGAGATTGTGAACGATGGTGCAGACGGACACCGTGCATAAGAAAATGTTGCCCGGAGCATCAAGTTTTGATAAAGAAAAGATGTACTACTTCATCTGCTTATGAATTTTCTTTCAAAAGTTACGATGGATTGCAGGAAATTACTAATGTGACTGTTAGATACAACGTCATTCATAGAAATTCTTGCAAAACGGATGAAAGGTTAAAACTTAATCCTCAGTTTGATGACGTTGATCTGTTTTATGTTCAAAGAAATGGAACCTTGTTAAAGCCCTATGATGAGATTATGCCGAGGATTTCCTATCAGTTTTATTGCTTGGAAAACTTTGTTTTTACTGACAGAGTGGAGTTGTCTGCTATGGTTTGCTATAACGATGGAGATTTAGAAGCCAAGACTGATAAACAGAATGCATGCAGTGGTAAGTGTTTATTGATTTAATTTACTATTTATATTCTATAAATGTGACTGTGACTATACATCCTATATTAAAACATTAATACAGATATAATTACTGTGTTTTACAAGTCTGTAATAATATGTTGCGAATGGTTTTAATTATTTTTAGTACGAAATTTTAATTAGCGGCAGTTTAAAATTTTGCCTGTTTTAGCCTGATTTTTTAACCAGAAATGACTACCTAGGTATAAATATTTTAATTTTGGTAGCGATACAATATGTATTTATGAAAATTAGAAAGAAATTGAAGAATGATCCAGCAAAAATGATTCTAAAGTAGATCATGGCCGGCAAAGATAGAGATACGAGTCATATCCGTGATAAGTACGCACGGCTCACCAAAAAATGTAACGTCGCCACGTCGCTACTTTGCTTTCCGTTATTCCTTAGATATTTTAAACTTTTTCATTGTTAAATTTCATGTATATTAAATTAAAATCAATCAAAAGATGGTATATGTTTGGGCTATAAGTCAAGGCCACCAAAAAGAAGAAGACTCGAGCAATTGACAATGCCAGGGTGCGATAATATGTATTTATATATCTCGAGGAAAGGCTTCATCACTCAGTATATAAAATATCTAAGTCATGCAAAATATAATTTTCTATAACTTATAATTTAATATATCGATTTTTAAATACTTATATCGTATAATAATTATGTGCTTCTATATTTTAAAATAGAATTAAAGTATTGATTAAAGTAGAATTGTCCAATAA
This sequence comes from Psylliodes chrysocephalus, assembly GCA_927349885.1. Taxonomy (NCBI): domain Eukaryota; kingdom Metazoa; phylum Arthropoda; class Insecta; order Coleoptera; family Chrysomelidae; genus Psylliodes; species Psylliodes chrysocephalus. Next base: position 48,469,200 of record OV651813.1, on the reverse strand, counting down.
ACCTTTTTTTATCAAAATCTTATTAACAAGAAAGTTTAGTTGTTCGCAAACTAGGTTTGTTCCAACACAATAGCAAATCGGTTTACGTACTGTCTGGATTCTGCGCAGTCTATATTTGGTGTTCTAACAAATCTCTCAGTCAAAACTGTACAAAAACCTAATGACAAACCAGTTTCTGTACTGTCAAATCAGTTCCTGATTCACCACACGAATCAACATTTTCAAAAACATTAGCGGCTGTGGTCAAACTATTTCTACAGTTTTTCTGTGCCATACAGGTGCAGGAACCGATAGAGCTAATTTTTTTTCCTGCATTTGCAAATTTTGCTTCCTTAGTCTAGAATAGAATAATATTGTTAGAATATTGTATATCTATGAAAATTATCAATGTATAGTACCTTTTTTGCATTTGTATGATGTAAATTCTGTTATGTCTGGTGGCAGGTCGGGCAGAGTCTTAGAGTGGGTATCAGACTTCCATCTTGATCTACTTTCCATCCATACTCTTCAACATTAAGAAGCTGCATCTGCGGCTTTAAAGAGTTTAGCCAAATATTTAGCTGGTAAAAACATCTTAAACAATGTAATCTTAGGTCGTCTTCAGTCGGTGGCAATTTAGCAATGGTTTTTAAAGAGGCCATTAATCCCTTCAAAATGTTAATGGAAGTAACATTGGCAGTTTCTGAATAAATTTTTATGAAACATTTTTCAAGATTAGAGAATGTTTTCAGAGTACTGATCAGTGCCAAATCCATTCAAAAGGTGATGGTGTTCAAGGTAGGTTTTTTTCCAATGCCAGACAATTGGCTGGTTGTATCATAACCGGTCAGAAAATGTAAAGCAGGCAAATTTTTTAGAAGGTATCATCCAAATTTAAATCATGTACTGCTAGAAATCCTCTTGAGTCTCCTCGCCCTGTTCTGAACCATATCTCTTTAGTCAAATGCTTCTTAAAATAAATTAATAAGACTAGAACATCTGTATCGTTGCAATCAATAATGCAGCGTGAATGCCCCGAATTTTTAGCTGAAAATATGTGCAATAAGATACGAGTATCAGCTTCTTCGTGATTTGAATTTAAGAAATCGTCTTTTGATGGTTCAAAATTCGTCCCATATTTATTGAAATTCGCGAATCCACCACTAGTTACAAATTGAATATGCTTTTGCTGAATGGAATTTTGAAGAAGTTGCTCTGACAGAAAATTTGTTAAATGTCTTTTGTTAAATATCGAATGAATAAACAAGTTCCATTGTTGGGGAAGTGGAGTATTGGGTCGGTCAATTTATACATCAATTGATTTCTGGGATCCTCTCTTTTGACGAGTTTTATTTTTGATAGAATGTTCTTTATAATGATCATATACCACATCTACCATTTGAGCATTAAATTTATTTCTAAAAATAATGTTTACAAATACATTAGCATATTCTTTAAATGAAATGCAACTGTTGGACTTTCCCAAACCTTGGACTATTGTCATCCCATCAAAAACGTGACAAGTTTTGCCAGAGTCAATAGGTGAAGGTAAGTCTTTGTGAGTAATGCCATATTGTTCTAAAATATTTTCCAATGAACTCTTATTTGTGGAGGTGCCGAGATACCCATTTAGTGTTAGAGACATCGGAGAAGCGGCCAGCTTAAACTTAAATATTTCGGCATAATTAATGCTTCTACCCATATCCTTTGCTAATAAACATTTTTGAAGAAACTGTTGATCTTCCAAGGATTGAGAAGTTAGAGGGTTTTTGAGTTTTCTGTTGATGGTCGCATTGTATTTTCTTTAATGGCTTATAAAAATCAACAATACTCAAAAAACGCTTCAAAGCCGTTTGACTCTTTTCTTTTGCTGTTAATTTTAAGCCATCTACTTTTGTACTGAAAATTTCCTTAGTTGATATAGAAGTTAATTTCGATGATCCATATTTAAAAACTTCAAATTTATTAAGCTCTTCCACTAAAGTAACCACCCATTCATCTAATGCCATTCGTTTTTTCCTCTGTCTCAGCGTTAAACATGAAATATGTAATTAAAACATTGACCTCTTATTTCCACCCTATTTGTTGCATCAACAAGCATATTGACTTGGCGAGGATTAAGAACATCCCTATTTTGATATCTTTTTGTCTTTGCTTCTTGCAACAATAAATCCGTAATTAAAATTTTAAACGAAAACTTATAACTTTTTATTAGGTACTTTAATATATAACACATACACTTATTAATTCTTTAGTATAAACAGATAACAATATGACACATTGCCCATTGGCACCTAACGAGAAGTTTTATAATAAAAAAATGAAAAAATCCTACCACATCAATAATGTGATACATCAGTCGGCACGTAGAGAGAAACAGAGCTATGCTACATTGAAGGCGAAGAGAAAGATACACTGACACCCGTATGCATAGTCGATCGCCAGCGACTCGCCAGAGATTCATTTCGGCGTATCGCCAGCGATTCGCTGGCGATCCGCCGGCGAAAGCCCAAAAAGCTGGCGACTCGTCGGAGATTGTCACCGGAATGTCATTTCACACAAGTTTTCATGTTCTTTTATAGGGAAAAATTTGATATTCGTTCATTATTTTTTGAGTTTTAAGAAATGACTCATGAATAAAATGCGAGAGATACCGGTGATAATCCCTATAAAAGAAAATAAAAACTTGCGTGAAATGACATTCCGGTGACAATCTCCGGCGAGACGCCACCTTTTTGGGCTTTCGCCGGCCGGATCGCCAGCGAATCGCTGGCGAAACGCCGGAAGAATCTCTGGCGAGTCGCTGGTGATCGACTATGCATACCGCTGATAGTGTTTACTCTGTTACCTTGTCAACACATAAACAAAAATTTTATAAAGAATTTCTTTTTTCATTTAGGCCTTCCTTTTTTGTTAAATGAGTGGTATATTTAAAAAAGACAACTTTTTAACCAAATTTTTGAAGGGCTGAAACAGAGATATTTACGTTTATATTTTTTTTTCAATCGTAAGGGCTAATGCAAATGATTCTTTTAAAATAAGTATAAACAATTACTCCCCACAAAGATTTTATTGTGCATTGGACCAAAAAATGAGTAATTTTTTCTATATTCGGTGGTATCAATGTCTGGATTTTTGATAATAGTGCCCTTCTGCAGTCTAATTTTGTATTACCTCTGGAATAAGGGTTACCTTATCATGACCTTTTATCTCTGAAAAATTCAGCTTGTGACAAAAGAGTGGGAGGTAAATCGTTTTATAGCGCGAATATTTTAATAC